>OZ020256.1:8743462-8767235 GCA_963971285.1 Astropecten irregularis
GTTTCATTCCGAAACTGTATTAGATGATAAGAAGGGTGGCAAATAGTGTTTAACACGCCTTTTCTTTGTACCGTAGACACCAAATTAAGATGGTTTCAGTTCCGACTTATTCATAGAATCTTGGGCACGAATACTTTCTTGTTTAAGATCAATAAGGTCAGCTTTCTTCCATCTCCACAATATCCGTCGAATTCAAAATTATCTTGACCATGAATCTCTACTCACCATTATCCATGCTTTTGTCACCAACCGCCTCGATTACTGCAATAGTATATTGTACGGTGTCACTTCGAACCGCATCGAGAAACTGCAAAGGATCCAGAACGCAGCCGCCAGACTTGCCACTAGATCCCCTAAATTCTGCCACATGACACCTATCCTTCGCGAACTGCACTGGCTGCCCATCAAGTCCAGGATCAAGTTCAAAATACTCATACTCACCTTCAAAAGTATCCACCGTGTAGCCCCTCCTTACCTTTCTGAACTCGTAAGCATCAATGATCAATCCCGATACTCCCTTCGTTCTTCAAATGGCATCCTGCTTAAACACCCCTCTCCAAAGATGCTCCCCACCCTTGGCGATAGAGCCTTCTCAAGTGCAGCACCCAAACTCTGGAACCAATTACCCACATCACTACGCAACCAGCAGTCATTCAACATCTTCAAACAAGAACTAAAAACTCTCCTCTTCTCTTCGTAGTTAATTGTATCCTGTCGTGTATTATGTCAATGTTAAGTATTACTGTATTAGGCCCTATGTATTGTATTCAGCGCATTTGAACATATTCATGGAAAATGCGCTATATAAATGCTTTATTTATTATTATTATTATATTTCAACCATTGTACTTTTTGTAAAAGGGACGAAGAATCACTGGTCCACCTTTTCTGTAGCTGCTTTTATTCCACCGCTTTTTGGTCTGATGTTGTTTCATGGGTTAAAGAACAAACTATATATTAATCTACGCTTGGACAAGGAAGCAATTTTGTTTGGTATTCCCAACACTAATTTCAAATGTCTTAATTTAATTATTTTAATTGCTCGTTTCCATATTTACAAAAGGAAAATGAACGAAAAACATCCATCTATCTCACTTTTTTAAAAAATGACATCAAGTATTATAATTTGGAGAAATATTTAGCTGTGGTTAACAGTGATACTCAAAGGTTCTACGCTAAATGGGAACACTATTCTTTACTTTGCCAAAACTAACTGTCTTTGATTATGTAGATCTTACTTGATCCTGTTTTTGTTGCTGTTGTCATACCATATTAAATGTAATGAATTGAACAAAGAGCAATAAATGTTATTCCGGAATAAAAAAAAAAAAAAAAAAAAAAAAACGATTTAGTGTCTTTTCCAAAAATTGTTCGTCCGAACGATTTTTGGAACAAACATAACACTTGAAATGCTGTTTTTATCGAGAAATTAGTAAAACAAAGACCGGAAACAGTTTTGATCTTGGGGTAAGATCAAAACCATTCTTCATGTTTTATAAGAAAATTTGAGTCGGGTTTTCGCTATTTTCTCGTGACTCAGATGTCCGATTGAGCTCAAATATTTACAGGTTTATTATTTCATGCACATGTTTGATCAGACAAAGTATGAGTGCAGTCCTGTGACCTTTACCAATCATGTATTGTACCTTTAAAGGTAGTATCATACTTTGGTTTTTATCAAAGAAATACAAATTCATGGGCAAAAATATAAAGGAAGATACAGTAACAATCATCTGTGAAAATTTCAGTCCCATACAGGGCCCACTTTTTGAGAAAACAGTGAAAAACGGCCACAGTATTTTTTATGTCTTTTCTCTTGTATTTTTTATCTTTTAAAAGATCAAAAGATTTCGGTCGTTGTTTTACTAATTCGGATAAATACACCATTTCAGGCGAAAATAAATTAACAGTAGGTTTCTACTAGCATCATCTTCATACCCTGAAAGTTATACGTAAATCTGTGATCATTTCTGTTTTGGTCTCTTACCAATGAATGATACTACCTTTAAACACATAGTTTTGTAGAACCCATGTTAAAGTCATGTAAACAAAGTTACACTGAATACAGACCAGTGTGACATTTCCAGTCCATCAAACAGTGTGACATTTCCAGTCCATCGAACAGTGTGACATTTCCAGTCCATCAAACAGTGTGACATTTCCAGTCCATCAAACAGTGTGACATTTCCAGTCCGTCAAACAGTGTGACATTTCCAGTCCATCAAACAGTGTGACATTTCCAGTCCATCAAACAGTGTGACATTTCCAGTCCATCAAACAGTGTGACATTTCCAGTCCATCAAACAGTGTGACATTTCCAGTCCATCAAACAGTGTGACATTTCCAGTCCATCAAACAGTGTGACATTTCCAGTCCATCAAACAGTGTGACATTTCCAGTCCATCAAACAGTGTGACATTTCCAGTCCATCAAACAGTGTGACATTTCCAGTCCATCAAACAGTGTGACATTTCCAGTCCGTCAAACAGTGTGACATTTCCAGTCCGTCAAACAGTGTGACATTTCCAGTCCGTCAAACAGTGTGACATTTCCAGTCCATCAAACAGTGTGACATTTCCAGTCCATCAAACAGTGTGACATTTCCAGTCCATCAAACAGTGTGACATTTCCAGTCCATCAAACAGTGTGACATTTCCAGTCCATCAAACAGTGTGACATTTCCAGTCCATCAAACAGTGTGACATTTCCAGTCCATCAAACAGTGTGACATTCCAGTCATCAAACAGTGTGACATTTCCAGTCCATCAAACAGTGTGACATTTCCAGTCCATCAAACAGTGTGACATTTCCAGTCCATCAAACAGTGTCACATTTCCAGTCCATCAAACAGTGTCACATTTCCAATCCATCAAACAGCAGTGTGTGTAAGACGACGTTCACTGGGTGGTGTGGTTTATTTATTTATTTTTTTAAGAAAACCTAAATCCTCTCTTCAACCTCACAAAGGGACATTTATGGGCTGACATATTCCTGAAATGTGAAAGCTCACCTATGTGCAAGGAATGACATTATAATGTTTGAACTTTGAAGCATTAATATCACACCACCCAGTGAGCATTGTCTTACGTTGTATTGAAGGAAGGTTGTTTTGATACCTAGCCACTGTACCAATGTAACCTGCATGAGTTTTTCCTTTCCATGTGGAAATTAAATAGGAAGTTTGGTTAAGATTGTATGTTTTAGTCGTCGCCGTCGTTGGCATCCTTACGTCTCAGTGGAAGAGGATGGATGCACGCTTGAGAGTCCATGTCGGGTGCTGCATCTCCTAGTGAGGCTGTGCAGGTCGATGTGAGAATGACAGTTCCTGTTGCAGGCTATGGCTGCTTGATCTGTGGGTCTTACCTTGCGCTCACATCTCTTCTACTGGAGGAAGGGAAGCTAAATGTATAAGCTAATGCACACTAGAACACCGTTTCTTTCATGCTAGCTTCTACAATTAAGGAACTGTGTGCCATTCGCCTCTTAAAGTTTCTTTTAGCTATTCCTAATAAAGGCTTACTCGTCTTCGAAATATTTGGGCAGACATTATCAAAAGATACTTTTAGCGCGCAATCTGATTTTTTGTGTGCTTAACAATAAGCTTAACCAAAATGACTATCCATATATATAGTTGCGTGTTCCTCAAACAGTGTTGAATTATTTTCCACGGCTACGTGTAAATTGTGCTCTTTCCAGTTTATCATTCATTGTTCTCTCAACATACACGAATATTGTCAACCGTAACGAATTTTCATTTCATACATTTATTTCCTCTTCATAAATTCAGTATAATTAACAAATATGAAGTAAATTATTAGAATTGGAAGAGGAGGCCGAAACCCATAAAGCACAAGCTTGTGTGAGGCCTGCCTTACAAAACAAAACAAACAAAACACGAAAAACAATTAATTATTAAGAAGTTAACAATACATTAATGCACAACCAATAATTTGGACGTTAAATAAACAAAGTGTAATGGTATAACAGGACATTAATGACGGAACATGACCGGATAACAAGAAAAACCAGAACATTTATAAGTTTAGAGGATTATAATTTACAGAAGGTATAACTTAGGTTTACGTTAAAGGTATTGTAAAAACTTGATTCTCTGAGAGACAGTGGTAAAGTATTCCATAATTTGGGTCCAGTAAATTTAATATTGTTTTGAAAGGCAGATGTTCTATGTAGGGCTATGTGGAATTGAACGTTTGAGATGCTCTAGTGTTATAATTATGTAATTCACGATTAAGTATGAACATTTGGGAATATGAGTTAGGCAGTAAATTATTGAAGTATTTATACATAAACAAAGCTTGCTGGTATTTATTGATGTTGACAATACTTAAGTACCTTAACCTTTGCAAATTAGGTTGACTATGAGCTCTAAATGGTGAGTTTGATATAATTCGAACAATGTTTTTCTGCAGGATAATAATTTTTGTCTAAGTTTGTACGAAATGTGTTTCCCAGACAATGTTGCAATAGGAAAAATAAGGGAGTATTAATGAGGTATACAGAGTTTTCAGAACATCAAAAGGAACAATATGTTTAAGTCTGCTGATTATTCCGATGCTCCTTGACACTTTTCGGTACAATTTCATCGATGTGAAATTTCCATGTCAGTTTATCGTCAATAAAAACACCCAAAAATTTAAACTTGTTAACTTTCTTGACAATATCAAGGTTTGGTGAATTACTAAACGGTTTTCCTATTACTAAAAATCATATAATTGCATTTAGATAAGTTGAGGGTTAAGCGGTTGCTTTGAACCAGTCACATATATTTATCAGTTCACTGTTGACTATTTCATAGAGGGAAACAATATTCTTGTTACAATAGAAGATACTGGTGTCATCCGCATATAAAATGAATGATAATAATTAGACATTTTTGTAATGTCATTGATATACATCAAAAAGAGCAAAGGACCTAGCAAAGACCCCTGTGGTACACCGCAAGATATATGTTGAAAATCAGACAAGCAGTTATTAAAATTAACACATTGCTGTCGATTTTTCAAATAACTTTCAAACCAACTAAGAGCAACTCCACGTATGCCGTAGAAATTGAGTTTGTTAAGAAGAATACTATGATAAATGGTGTCAAAAGCTTTAGATAAATCTAGGAAAATAACAATCGAATATAAATTGTCTTCAAAACCTTTGACTATTTTGTCAGCAAAGTCTACAAGGGCATTGAGGTTGAGTAATTTGATCGAAAACCATATTGATTGTCTGAAAAGAGGTTATATTTATCGAGAAATTTTACAGTCCGTATGTACACGAGCTTTTCAAGGATTTTTGATAAACACGGTAATACTGAGATTGGTCGGTAATTGCTAAGCTCTGCAGGATCTCGTTCTTGAAAAAAAGAGTAACTTTTGCGATTTATCTGGAAAAATACCTTTGATAGGGATAAATTAAATATATGACACAGAGGACCACTTATATGGGTAATGACATGGATTTGATCAACCCTGGTTTTAATACCATCAAGACCGGGTGACTTATTATTTTAAATTTGGAGACAACGTCGTGGATGTCATTTATAGTAGAAAAATTGAATTTTCGTTTGGATCAGTTAAATATTCTGCATAATTGGTATTACCATTTGGAATGTTTTGATTCAGTGAAGGGCCTACTTTCGTGAAGTAATTATTGAAATCATTAGCAATGTCTTGAGAGTTGGTCGTAGCATGTCCCTCAATATTGATTTTAGAGTGGGCTTTTTTGCCAGCTGTCCTGTTTAGTACAGAGTTGATTATTATTCCAGGTATTTTTAGCATTATCTTTAGCTTTTTCAAACTTATCCTTATAAAAATTGGCTTTGGTTAATTTCATAATAGTATTTAGCTTATTACGAAAGGACTTGTATGTAGCAAAATTATTAGCAGTTGGATTATTCAAATATTTTTGGTATAATTTGTTTTTATGCTTGATTGAGTTTATTACTCCATCAGTCCTCCATGACTTGAGTTTCTTCCTGCACTTTGATTTCTTTATAGTGGGAAATTGTTTTCATATATTTTTAAGAATTGCGCATGAAAGTTATCAAATGCGAGGTTTGGGTCGTCTAATAAATTGATTTCCCATTTAACATTATCAAGATCAAGTTTAAACCTTTCTATTCCATGCGTTGTGATATGCCTATAATATGAATGCTTTATACTAGGCCTATTTTTAGAGATGCCTCCTGTACTTAAGGAAGATATCTGAAAAATCGATAAATGATCAGAGATATCATTAAACAGAATACCACTCTCTGTTTTCCCATCATTATAGTTTGACATGATATTGTCAATTAAGGTAGCAGTGGTATGTTATACGGGTGGGTCTGTTTATCAACGGTAAGTGCGAGTTACTAAAAAAGTTGGAATATGGCTGTTATGTTTCAAGAGGTCTATATTAAAATCGCCCATGATAAAAGAAATGTTATTTTCTTTATTAATATTTACCATAATGTTATCAAAATCAGCGGTGGCTTCAGTAGATACAAAAGCGTTGTAGGTCCAGATTTTTTTTATATGACGTCCGTGCAGTGAGGTCGTTCCTTTAGACTGGTTCTGGCGAAGACAGCTCTCCTTCTCAGGCGCGGTTCTACGGGGTGGGGGGGCTATAGGGGGGCTGAAGGCCCCCCAAATTTTTGTCCAGCCCCCCCCCCCCCTCCAAAAAATGCAAGTAAAAAAAACAATTCTTGAAAACACTGGATTTGTTCAGTTATTAAGCGCCAAATACATCAAAAACGCGTTGTGTGGGCTATAATGTGCATGTTTTTCTACCCCTAACAAGACATAGCAGAAGCGAGTGTTAGAAGAACCCAAAATATTGGGTCCCCCCAAAAAAAATAATGGCTCTTCTAGCCCCCCCCCCCTCCAAATTTTGACTCTAGAACCGCGCCTGCTCCTTCTTCTTACTTTCCCTGGCCGGAGTGGTAGGTTTGGAAACTGACTCGGTGGCGTTTGCCCCTCACAGCGGAAGAACCTGCACCATCGGTTAGGACTGTAAGTGTTTAATTAATTATTATATAGCCTAGAAGTTACAGGCATTTATTTATTAAGCCTCGGCAGTTGCGAGCATTTTCCCTACAATTATTAAAAGACTTAGTGGCCTTTAGTTCATTTTCCTTTCTTTAAAAACCACTAAAAACTGTTCCGGTAAAAGGTAGTCTGAGGTGGAATAATTTTTAGAGTAAAAATTCTGGTCTGGATCCAGATCAATGTTGTTAACAAAACTTTCAGTGTGAATAAAAGGATTGAATTTTAGATTTTTAAGACGGTCGAGATAATGTTTATTATCAATTTGAATTCAAAAATGGCTGAATCAAAGTCGTCAGATAACAAATGATTGAAAGGTAATATACAAGGAAAATAATTTTTGCAATTTCCGCAGAACTGAATCCAGACAAGGTCATCAATTTTTTTACAACACGTAGCATTTGTATGTCATCACTACAGGTCATATACAGGCGCGGTTCTAGAGCCAACATTTTTAGGGGGCTATAGCCATTATTATTATTTTTTTGGGAGGGGGGGCTAGGACCCAATATTTTGGGTTCTTCTAACACTCGCTTCTGTTATGTCTTATTAGGGGTCGAAAAACATGCACATTATAGGCCACACAACGCGTTTTTATGTAATTGGCGCTTAATAACTGAAAAACTCCAGTATTTTCAAGAATTTTTTTTTCACTTGCATTATTTTAAATAAATAAAATAAATAAATAAATAATGGATATTTATAAAGCGCACGTTCCGTCTTACGACGCTCACGGCGCATGAAGGAGGTACACTATGTAATCACAAATACAAGAAAGATAACAAAAACTGTACAAGATAGATAACAAATATACAAGATAGATAAATAACATCGAAACAAATACAAGATACCAGTAGATGCAATTAGCTCAAAAACAGACATTTTTGGGGGGGCTACAGCCCCCCCCCCCCCCCCCTCCCCCCCCCCCCCCCCCCCCCCCCCCCCCCGTAGAACTGCGCCTGGTCATATATAATAAACAAATCAGTGTAATACCAATGAAGTAAAGATAAGTGAAATAAAAGAAGAACCATTCTTCATAATCATAAGTCTATCATTACGAAACAAAATAAACAAATTACAAAATGGTGGGAGTAGCCTGCCCAGCTGCTGAATTAGCCTGCCCAGCTGCTAACAGGTACGCGACAGCCGGCCGGCAGTTCATTAATTAATACTAATAATAATGATTGAGGCATTTATAATAAAGGCGGTCTTACACAGGTGGTATCACAACGCTTGAAGCCAAAACAAGTTACTGTCAAGGCTACAAAAAAAGAAGACTTTTCTTAAAACGGGAGTCGGAAACAAGTTCGGCTACCCCAATCACCGCCCACTAGGTCTGCCAGAATATCCTTATTCATAAAATCAGGAGAATGCACATTATAAGACAGGGATATATAGTCCGGCCAAAAATCGACCGACTTCTTCAAAAAAACGTTGCTAACATAATCGTCCATGGGTGCCGCCATTTTGGAAGTCACATATCACAAGCGTGCGCTTTCATTGGCCAACATTGTCCCTTTTTGGCTCAGCGCGTAGCTCAAACTGCCACACACGGTGAGTTTTTTTTCCACGCGAGACGTCAAAAATCAAACGGCCTCGAAAGGCAGAAATCTCATCCCAAATCGACCGCACACGTGAGGTAAGTGCTGAGCTAACGGCCTCGAGAGAGTTTTTGCTCAGCAGATAGCTTTCGTTTGCGGCGGCCTTTAGATTGTTAGTCGTTAATTCCATCATGAAATTCGCCAATTTCATCATTTAATTTGCCATTTTGGAATTTCGTTCGCCAATTCCATCATTCCCTTTGGCAAATTGAATGATGGAGTTACCGAAGCAAACAATCTTAAGGAGATAGCTACAGCGTTTCAAAAAACGGATTTGTGAGGAATTCTAATTGACTTTAAAAATGGCGCCGCGAATGACTTATCTTTCACAACTAACCGTGACGGAAAGACTATCAACTACAGACCATGAGTAATGGACTAAGAAACACAGAGTTTATATTTACAATATTTTATAACAGATCTACTAATATGATCTACAATCATATAATTATAATACAACTTATTATCATGTGAAAGGCCTATCCATTTATCCCCAGTTGCATCCGTTCAATTAATATAAATTATATAGGGCCTACTCCAAATTGACAATGTCTCAATTCTCAATTTGTACTCGACTATTTACACAATTGATTATTTTAAGGCCAAATTTAACGCTAACTTATGATCAATTATTAATCCCCAATTTATACGCTTAGGATCTCAGATTTGTCGCATCCACGTCCTATGCAGCCTGGGTACGCTAAAATGGGATTCGGATCCGCAAGATTCGTGATCCATTAAAAAAACAGGCCCCCAAGTAATTTGATATAGCTCTATAATGTAAATACATAACGTCATTTCCTAGGCTCCTTTTCAAACTGCTTCCAACAGTGAACCATAGATTGCATTATACAATGATATACTTGGGGATGATTAGGAAACATTTAACATTTTTAGAATTTTTGTACGTAACTAAATTTCTCTCAAATTTTTTAATGTAATTTTATCCATTTGTAAAGAGCTTTGAGATTGTTTTACAATGTGAAGCCCTATTGAAGAATGCATTTATTATTATTATTATTATTTATGATCAATTGTGATGACCTTATTGGGTTTGCTGAGCGAAAAATGTGATTTATATGGGATTAATATTATTCATGAGTGAATAGAAGTTACATTTATTATTGAAACATATTGTAAATTTCCCTGGTACTCATAGGAGACAGGATGGGGTAACTTAGTTGAGATTTGGTAGGACTTT
The DNA here is from genome assembly GCA_963971285.1 of Astropecten irregularis. NCBI lineage: Eukaryota > Metazoa > Echinodermata > Asteroidea > Paxillosida > Astropectinidae > Astropecten > Astropecten irregularis. Next base: position 8,753,302 of record OZ020256.1, read on the forward strand.
GTCTAATTTATGATATTGATTGACTGACTGAGAGAATGTGATTGATTTCAGGAGTCAATGAGAAATACCAACCAGTCCAATTTGGCAAAATGTTCGCTTGGCCCTCCCCTGAACTATGTAGCATCACCCCTGACTCAAACACCAATGAGTACCAGGGAAAGTTACAATGCTACAATAATAAATGCAATTTTTGTTCACTAATGCATACAATTTTGATTTACTTAACTATAACATCCATTCAGCAAACATAAAGTGGCCGCAATTGATCATGAATTTTTCATATCACCCTCAATTCCATAAGCTCCCGAAAAGACTCGCCTCTCACAAATTGGAAGGCCAATTCCTGCGCAACCTAATTTCCATAGCCTTTACAAAAGTAAGCAGTTCTCACCCAAACATGAATTATTATCGGACTTTTGGTGTCATAACATGAAAGTTGAGTGTATGAGATTTTAATACATATCAACTTTTCCCCCAAGAATAAAAGATTTGTTTATTTGGCAAATTGGCAGCCATTTCAAAAGTGTCAAGTTTTTTTGGACACCCTGTACATTACACTGCATCCCATGTAAATTTCACATAGTGCTGGGCACATACATGTATAGTTCTTTGCTTCAGAATGCTGCCTCACAGTATAAACACATAAATGACATCGTGTATTTTGCACAGTTAAAACTACTTGTAAAATAAAAACCACAAGAACAACCTGTTATAGACGAAACATTTGACCAAAAGTAGAAATGAAAGTCCGTACATTCATTAAAGGTACACGCCGGCCTCGTTGGGCGATTTTGGGCGCTTTTTGGCGCCAAATGCATGTCTTTATCATGACTGGAAAGGCCTTAAAAAATTTAGCCGTTTACGTGATAATTACGATAAGAAAGAAAGTCACGTGATTTCCTGAGTCAAAATTTTGACTCAGGAAATCACGTGATTATTGTAATAGATCCATTTCCAGTCGTTTAAAAGCATCAGTTTAACTATACAAAATTTCGGTATAACTTTTTGTTTAATCGCTCTTTTTTTTTTAACCAAAACAACTAATGATTTGACCTAAGTGTTCCCTTTTTTTAATCAGGAATTTCCAAAGTGAACAGGCAAAATAAATACCGGTACATGCCAAATGATTTTTTTTAATAAAAGTCCGGTCCGACTGCGGGTGCATTACCACCTCTGCAGACACAGCGCGTGGCATGGGCCCGTGATAACCAGTGCGGTCCATCCACGCACGGACGTTCGTGTAGTATTTGTTATGTGAGACCGCACGGCCTGCAAGTTGACTGAGTCAGTCACCCGGTCCCCGTTGCATTTTGGGGGAGGGGGGATTTTCGAGCGGAGCGTGAAAGCCTCAAGATAATTTATTGTCATACATGAAAATAATTTCATGCCCTCAAAATATGTTTGTGTCATTATCAAAATTGTATTTTGTGAATTCATGTGGAAATCGTTTCGGTCCCTCGAAGAGCTAGGAACAGATCGAAATTGTTTCATCGATCATACCCCAAAAATCCTTTTGTCAAAAACATTGCGTCAACTCGCAAACATTACGTCAACTCGCAAACATTGCGTCAACTCGCAAACATTACGTCAACTCGCAAACATTGCATCAATTCGCAAACGTTGCGTCAACTCGCAAACATTACGTCAACTCGCAAACATTGCGTCAACTCAAAAACATTGCGTCAACTCAAAAACATTTTGTGAATAATTCTGAAAAGGCTTATGTTTTCAACAGACAGACGGATTTGTTTATGTTTTGCCTATGATTTTGTGCACGGGAACGTACGTGTATCGCGTTCCTGGAATTCTCATACGGTAGCTGCAACGTCATTTAGTCACAGCTACGAGTACCAGTCTAAAGCCATTGGTGTGCCACATCCTTCTAACACTTGTTACGGCTGGAAATACGTTATACGCTAACCTTTGACCTTATTTTGATTTCTGTTAATTAACCATAATTAAAAGACATATCTCTGATTTTTTTTTTCACGAAAACCTTCATCAAGTGTTCTAGAAATATTGTGTTATACTCTGCACTCTTCATTTTTTGTGGACTTTGAAGCCGGCGTGTACCGTTAAGATATTCTGTTTTTCTTTAAAAAAATAAAATACCAAAAAATGATGGGGCTTATACAAGCCTCACATTATGACAAAATAAACAAATTAGAATTTTTTGGGAGTAGCCTGCCCAGCTGCTAACAGGTACGCGACAGCCGGCCGGCAGTTCATTAATTAATACTAATAAACAAAGGCGGTCTTACACAGGTGGTCACAACGTTTCACTGACTTGAAAACAAGTTAATAACAAAGCTACATAACAAAAGACTGGAATAAGAATTAAGTAAGAGAATTGGCATTATTCATTAATCATATAAAAACCGGCATAAGCTGAGGGCAAAAAGATACGGAAAGGTTAAAAAAAAAAACTTTTGGCATCGATTTATTTGAACAACCCATAGGCTGCTCATTTTCATTTGCAAGAGATTCAAAACGCTCCAACAATGGACTGTAATCATTATTTAAACACCGGCCTAAAGCACATAATCTCACAGAATCTACGTATTGTTATGCAGGCTAAAACGCATGAATAAAATCCACCTTTTTCTGTCATCCGTGCACCTGCAGCCAATGTTTATAAACAATGTTTACAACACGTACGGTACAGAGTAGGCCACTGGTGTCGATTTCTTTTCATGATTGGTGATTTGGTGTCCTATGCGATGGAGCGAAGCGACCGAGCGGGGGAGGCTGTAGGCTAGCAGGCTAGTCGTTGTAAGTCGCGTAGTTGATCGTCTCTTCTGGGCAGTTCCGTAATTATGTCAACCAAATGGTCAACATTCAAAAATCGTTAAAATACCTTATTTTTAAATGATATTGAAGGTCAAAGCATCTAGTTTCTTTTAATTATATGCGTTTTTATCAAACATTCATGTTTTCTCATTTTTGAGGCTGTAATGACTCAAAATGAGTAAAAATACCAATTTTTTGAGCAAAAAGTACATTTAAGATTTTTGTTGCGAATGTACACTCCCAAAAATTTCAAGTTCAATGACCTTGCTCAGAGTCTTTTTTTTATTTCAAACAAATAAAGTTTACAATGTTTGAAAGGTGGTAACTGAGTGTCTCTGTTTGATATGTCTTTACTTTCCACCCCCTATTCAGTATTCAGAAATGATGTCATTTTATCGTTGCGGACGTACAAATTGAATATTTTCACAGTGCACATCCGAAACGTACATCCGCAACAATGAACATTGAGAATTGTAACCTGAAGGTAAAGGTTTAGGTTAATTTCTCTGCTGGTTTTCTTTAGTTTGGTTCCTCTTCCAAACAAAACTCTATCAGTTTCGATCAAAGGTCTGTACACTTCAGAGCAATTTGTGATGAAAACGCAAGCACATGAAAAGTACACTTTCTGTGAATACGTCCGCAACGGGGGTGTTTTTGTGATGTGCTGCGCAAACCGAGAATGGGATTGGAATAAAATGTTCAGGTTTTATACTTCTATCGGAGATACTTAAAATGCAACTGCTCAAAATCCAAAAGCCTCAATAAATTTGAAGATCTGGGTTCTCAAATTCTCTGAAATGCACGTCCGCAACTACGGAACTGCCCTTCTTTCACGCATCTCTCGCGAAACCGCGCGAGACTCATGGCTACAGCGAGAGTTCTCGGCTCTCGGCGCGGGACCACTCGTTATTTTCGAGTGATCCCGCTCCGAGAGGCGAACTCTCGCCGTAGCCATGAGTCTCGCGAGAAAGTAGCGCGGTTTCGAGAGTAGCATGAAAGAAGAGACGATCAACGCGACTTACAACGACTAGCCTGCTAGTCTATAGGGAGGCTGTGGGAGGTGGGATACCCCTCCCAAACCAGGGACTTTTTGATAAAAACAGAGTCGAAAAGTCGCATTTTAGAGCATTTAAAAATGATATTCAGAAGAATTAAATAGTATAAATTCACTGCGAAGACTCAAAAAACAACAAGGATCATGTAATATTTCTATACAATAAACTTGAATGTCATTCAACCTCAAAATATTGGGGGGATGATAATACACGTCATACCCCTACCTCAAATATTGGGGGGGGGATATATCCCCCCCCCCCCCCAAGATCGACACCCATGGAGTAGGCCTACATGAAGTTGAACTGTATTTATGATGTACATGTACATTGTATGCTGGAGTGTACTAAGTAGAAAACAGTTCATTTTATGAGAAGTGACTTTCAGTTTCAAGTCTCTGTATCAGCTTGTATTTATCTTCCAACATACTATAATTATGAACCTCACTTTCTACAAAACTGACCATAACGACGTACAAAAAGGTATATCAACGTGGGGGCTCGTATAATGCCAGTAAAGTGAAATTCATCTTATAAATTTGGTAATCTTGGTGAATTAGTCCCTATATCACATAAAATATAGGTCTGCAAGGAATTACACAATTGATGCTGTATTTTTTCTTACAAGTCGGGTTATAATAAGAATACTTTGGGATAGTGTTCCTGCAATTCATCATAATTGTCCATATGTTGCTGCTGCTCTTCGCGGTGGTTGTACAGTTAGAATTCCTCCATGGCTGTACCGACTGATGTTTACTTATACAGTTTTAGGTCTGACTTCAAACGGTAAATTTGAATATATTTTTTCACAAAAAGTTGCGGGGATGTGCCGATGTGGACGTGCCAACATGGACAATTTCACTATTCGTTTCAAAATCTATCAAACGGGGTGTTAATAAAGTTTTTTTCCTACTCCATGAAATATCCCACAACGCAATTAACAGTGAACACAATTCGAGGGCAGATGCAACGGCCTACATGACGTATACGTAGTTTACGTACACATGTACAATGTACAGACATCGACAGTACATGCATACATGCGGTGTCCACTTCATAACCATCGCGTCGCGCGTGCAGCAACTTTATATCAATCGTGTACAAATCGTATAATTTCTTGTCACACATGAAAATAATTTCATGCCCTCAAAATATGTTTGTGTCATTATCAAAATTGTATTTTGTGTATTCATGTGGAGATCGTTTCGGTCCCTCGAATCATAGAGCTAGAAACAACTTGAAATTGTTTCATCGATCATACCCCAAAAATCCTTTTGTCAAAAACATTGCGTAAACTCGCAAACATTAGGTCAACTCGCAAACATTGCATCAACTCGCAAACGTTGCGTCAACTCGCAAACATTACGTCAACTCGAGTACCAGTCTAAAACCATTGGTGTGCCACATCCTTCTGATACTTGTTACGGCTGGAAATGCGTTATACGCTACCCTTTTACCTTATTTTGATTTCCGTTAATTAACCCTAATTAAAAGACATATCTCTGATCTTCTTTTTCACGAAAACCTTCATCAAATGTTCTAGAAATATTGTGTTATACTCTGCACTCTTCATTTTTTTTGGACTTTGAAGCCGGCGTGTACCTTTAAGATATTCTGTTTTTCTTTAAAAAAAAAAAATTACCAAAGAATTATGGGGCTTATACAAGCCTCACATTATGACAAAATAAACAAATTGAAGTAAAGATTAAGTGAAATAAAAGAAGAACCATTCTTCATAATCATATTCACAAGTCTATCATTACGAAACAAAATAAACAAATTACAAAATGGTGGGAGTAGCCTGCCAAGCTGCTGAATTAGCCTGCCCAGCTGCTTACAGGTACGCGACAGCCGGCCTGCAGTTCATTAATTAATACTTATAAACAAAGGCGGTCTTTTAGTGGTCTCAACGCTTCACTGACTTGAAAACAAATTAATAACAAAGCTACACAACAAAAGACTGGAATAAGAATTAAGTAAGAGAATTGGCATTATTCAGTAATCATATAAAAACCGGCATAAGCCGAAGACAAAAAGAAACGGAAAGGTTAAAAAAAATACTTTTGGCATCGTTTTATTTGAACAACCCATAGGCTGCTCATTTTCATTTGCAGAGATTCAAAACGCTCCAACAATGGACTGTAATCATTATTTAAACACCGGCCTAAAGCACATAATCCCACAGAATCTACGTATTGTTATGCAGATACTCGTGGAATAAAATCCACCTTTTTCTGTCATCCGTGCACCTGACATTCGTAGGCCTACACCCGCAAGTTCATAACACATCATATTACCCATTGTGAATTGATTCGCCGAAAGTTTCACTCTAAACTACTCGGACCGAACCATAGAGCTATATTAAAATTACTAGAGCGCTAGCTCCGTGTAGAAAGTGATGCCTGCTGGGCGCATCCATGTTTGTGCACAAACCTATGGAAAGCCCACAATTGTGTACGTTTTTTGTACGTTCATTTGCATACTGCGTTGTGTTCTATACGGGTGCGTCATCGAAGCCAAATACGCCCGAAATCCGACGCACCCTCGGTAAATGCGCGTTTCATTTAGGACCATGCGCGCACACGCTCTGCACTTTAGTCACGCAATGATTGCATGCGTCAAAAAGACGCGCTAGGTACCGTTCGCACCATTGATCTCCATTATACATGTATTATGGAGATCATAATCAATGGTTCGCGCATACTTGAGCGTTGCATAATAGAGTACACTCTTCGGAATGGCATTCTAGTCAAAGTGTTCTTGTTCCACAGAAACGCACTCAAATTCAAAATGACTGCGCCCAGAACGGCTTCAAATCGTCTACGCGCGGAGAACGCAGAGCTAGCGCTCTAGTAATTTTAATATAGCTGTATGTGTCAGACAAACACTGTTGACCGTAGGCGTATTTACGTACGTTGTGGTTTGCATATCGTGCAGTAGTATTTTGTAAACTTTTCGGGGAAAGATTTTGAAGACTGTACTGTATGTACTACGCAATCGAGCTGGCCGTCTAGCTCGACGACGAATGGGTATGCGTTATTTGTGGACAGCAGTTAATTTCTTGCAAAAACTACATTTCACTTAGATCTAGGAAAAAATACCATTAGTCGAGAGGTTTCAATGATCACAAATTTACAACCCCAAGAGGTAGAAAAGGTATATTTTGTGCAACATCTGCTGCCCACAAGTGAAACAAGTAAAAAACATGTGATTTAAAATATTTTGTATCATTGAAATGATAACGTCATGTTGTATCATTGGAATTAATTCATTTTCTTGATTTAATTTCATATTCGCAAAATTATTTCGTATCGTTGAAATGATTACGTCATATTTTGTTCCTTTTTTTTTTCAATGCTTTCATTTTCTCGATTTAATTTCGTATTCGCAAAATCATTTCGTATCGTTGAAATGATTCCGTATCATTGAAATGATTACGTCATGTAACGGTATCGTTGAAATGATTTCATTTCTCGATTTTATTTTCATAAACAACATGAAACAAATTCGGTCTACTGAAGAAAAAAACGGCCAACGTTTACAAACTATATACATGTTTTTGGTTGGCGTACGAGTTGGTTGGCGTACAAGTTGGTCGGCGTACGAGTTGGTCGGCATACGAGTCGGCCGGCGTAGGAAATAATGTAAACTTATGCCGTATCCAGTTGTAACTTGTAAAAGCACTTTTTATCCATGTTTTGCCTGTTTAACCTTACAGACTGAGGTAACAAATAAAAAAGATAACATATAATATATTCCAATGCAGTGTCGCACCATTTTTAATTAAATCTCAATTATTTCTGCTCTTTCACATGAACCCCAAAACTCAAAACAAACTTTCATCTACCCCTCTTGGTTTCATTTCACATGTGTCATTTCCTTTTATTTGCATGTCTCTGGCTTTCATGGGATATAAGTAGTGAACATCGGGATTCCGACCATAAACTTTGATGTCGATCACTTTTGCAGGATGTAGACTTTGTTCTTTATCCATCCAAATAACCACGGGTACCATCCAGACTTGTTCAGATCTGAAATGTAAGTCAGTTAAATTTACTTCAAACATATACACAGATTACTGTGTATTTCAGTGGCTAATTTACAACATGTAATGTAGAAAACCACGGTTGACGAATTATTGTACCTTGGAATACTAGAATTTCATTGCATTTGGTCAAAAAACATGAAGCAAGGAGTTTTAAACGTGCTATTAAAGTATTATTTAGGCTGAGGCCTAGGCCTAGGCCTATAAACAAAAATCCATTTACACTGTATAAATGTACAATGTATGCATGTATGGTACAGTACATACACCTGTACACTGCATGGCAATACACACAGGCCGGCCTAGCCTTGGTCAAGGCGTTGATCGTATTCGTACCATGTGCATTATTATTTTGTTCACAGCGCTCCCGATCCCATCCCTCGCACAATCACGTCACGATCGTTTGCGCGTACAATAATATAATGCACATTCAGAGCCGTAAATAAAGTTACGGCTCTGTGCACATAAGGCAAACAGCGACCTCTCCCGGTCGTGTGAAATATGCAAATTAGGTGTACTGGTTACAACCAGTATACCTAATTTGCATATCGACCGCGAGAGGTCGCTGTTTGCCTAATGTGCATTATATTATTGTACGCGCAAACGATCGTGACGGGATGATCGTGCGGGGGATGGGATCGGGAGCGCAGCAAAATAATAATGCACATGGTACGAATACGATCCACGCCTTGACCAAGGCTAAGGCCGTGGGAAAGTATCAGATTATTACAAATTATGCAGCGATCTCTGTGTGTTGCCCTTTTGACCCGGCCATTGCCATGGTAGCTGACCACAAGCCTCGAAGTTCAGATTTATATCCATATTCAATCACCATACGTCATACGCGCTTTGCCTTATTACCATAATCTGGCCCCGCCCTCAAATACAAAATATCCAAGACCTTCGTATCGATCCAAAAGTCTGACAGAATTCTCCCATATCCAAAAGTCTGACAGAATTCTCCCATATCCGCCGTGCGGGGGCGCCCTATGGGCCGCGGGAAAGCAACAACGAAGGTCTTGGAACCAAAACTACAGTAAGGGCTGACCATTGATTAAAGACTATTATGGAGATCAATGGGGCTGACCATAGAGCTATATTGTATTGTCTTGTCTTGATAATTACTGCACAACGGCCGCTACTGGGCTATAACCGTCGGCAGTCCCTCATACATGCAGATGCAATTTTGTTTAAGGTTGGGTGCTTGCAGTTGCAAGTAGTGACTTGAATGCTTTGTTGTCACTAGCCATCTTCACATTTACCGGTAAGGAATTCCAGACAGACAGAGTTCTTGGGTAGAGGGAGAATCGGTAGCAGTTTTTGTTGGTTTGGATGGTTCTGTAGTTCAGCTCATGGTTCTGTCGAGTATCAGGTCCCTTGTACTCCTTGCATGAAAAATGTGTGATGTTTGATGGAGTAAGTCCATGGGTTTCCTTGAAGACTACAGTGAGTCTAGCTGCCTCCCGACGACTCTGAAGAGTTTCCCACTTTAGATCCTTGAGTTTCGTAGTAACACTGCTTGTTTTGCGGTAGTCGCCTCTGAGACAAACCTTCCGGCTCTTCTTTGGACTTTCTCAATATTGTTTGTATGAACAGCTTGATATGGATCCCAAATGGCACTGCAGTATTCTAATCGTGGTCGTACTAATGTTTTGTAGGCTATGTCTTTCGTGGCTTTCGGACATTTCCAGAAATTCCGCCTCAATAGGCCCAAGATCTTGTTGGCACTTGACGTAGTTTGTTCAACGTGTTTGGCCCAATTGAGGTTGTCAGACAGCTCGACACCAAGATAGGGGTGGTGTTAAAATGCTTGAAGTGCAGAATCTCTAAGAAGGTACTGGTAACAAATTTGATTTTTCTTGTGTGTCACTCGCATGATGTGGCATTTGGTAGTATTGAATTTCATCTGCCACTGAGATTCCCATTCACAAAGTGAGTTGATGTCCTTCTGAAGTATATCACAGTCGTTAGGGGTTTGGATAGATCTATAGAGAATCAGGTCATCTGCAAATAGCCTTACATTTGATATCACTTGATCTGGAAGATCGTTGATATAGACCAAATATGAGCAACGGACCCACAGTACAGTTCGCTGTGGTACTCCGGAGGAAACCGGACAACTGGATGAGGACTGGCCATAAATCAATACCTTATGTTGGCGATTTGTTAGGAAGCTTTCAATCCATTTCTTGGTTGAACCTCGAATGCCAAGATGCTCAAGTTTAAGTAGTAAACGCTGGTGAGGGACCACATCAAAAGCTTTGCTGAAGTCCATTATGCAGAGATCAACCTGACCCATGCAATCCAAAGTCCTGCAAGTTGGCTTTCGCATGACCTCCCTTTCCTAAAACCATGTTGTTTGTCACTAAGAACTGAAAATTTGTCCAGTTGGCCAAAAATATTGCTACTGATAATGTGTTCTAATTGTTTGCTTACGATGCATGTTAAGGACACAGGACGATAGTTGATGGGTGAGGTTCTGTCCCCCTTCTTAAATATTGGAGTCACATTTGCATGATGCCAGTCCGATGGAACACAACCAGTATCGAGAGACTTCTGATAAATCTTTTGTAGGATAGGGGCTGAACTTATGGCACACTCCTTGAGGACACGTGCTGGTATGTTGTCTGGGCCTGCAGCTTTATGAGGTTGTAGGTTCTTCAAAAGCTTCTCAACACCAGCTGGGATGGTGTTTTGTCCCAGGTTTGGTATATTTCAGGTATCCTCTTTTGTGAAGATGGAGCAGAAGTGCTTATTTAAAGCTTCGGCTTTGTCCTTGGTACTACTTACGACCTTACCCGTGCTAATTAGAGACGGTATACCAAATGTCTCTCTGCGGATGGCTTTTACATAATTCCAGAATGGTTTAGTGTTTTCACTTTGAAGACTTGTGCCGATATCATGTATATAGGCATGACGTAGACTTCTGTTTTTTCTATCAATTTGACGTAATTAGCTTCTTGAATTCATCCCAAATCAACAAGTCACCTGTACGCCTGGCTTTGTCGTATAATTTCCGTTTCTTCCTTATGCATCTCTTGATGTCACGATTTGCCCAGGGTAAATGTGGCTTTGTTGAAGACATCTTATGTGGAATATTAGTGTCCATTGACATAATTATGCAAAGTAGAGGTGAATCTGGATCATATAGACTATCTATATCGGATTTCTGTATGACATCATCCGTGAGGGTGTGGTTGAGCTCATCCAGATCCTCTGCAATTTTCTGAAAGTTTCCTTTTGAGTAAATGAAGATTTTTCGCCTTGGTTTCTTTACTAATCTAGGTTTGATCAGAGTGTCTACCACAACTATATCGTGATCACCTATGCCTGCTATAACTTCTGTTCTTTTAACAAAAGCAGGATTATTTGTGAGGCACAAGTCAAGCAAACCGTCTTCTCTCTGGTAGGTTGAGTGACAATTTGGTGCAAGTTGTTGTCAAGAGCTATTTCCGTCATCAGTTTACTTGGTCCTGGATATCTCCCACCTGGGAGCAAGTTTGCATATTAAAATTACTAGAGCGCTGGCCTCCGCGTTCTCCGCGCGTAGACGATTTGAAGCCGTTCTGGGCGCAGTCATTTTGAATTTGAGTGCGTGTCTGTGGAACAAGAACACTTTGACTGGAATGCCATTCGAATAGTGTACTCTATATGTTGAACGCGCAAGTATGCGCGAACGGTACCGGTAGCGCGTCTTGATGACGCTTGCAATCATTGCGTGACTGAAGTGCAGAGCGTGTGTGCGCAGGGTGATAAATGAAACGCGCATTTACCAAAGGTGCCAAAAAAGAAAAAGTTGCTACGTTGCACTGGAATCATATGATAACAAAGAAGATAAAGTTAAAACAGTGCACAATGAAGTTATAGTTCACCCAAGATTTCGGTGCGATGCACCTTCTTCAGGGGAAAGAAGAAGGTGCATCGCACCGAAAGCTTGGGTGAACTATAACTTCATTGTGCACTGTTTTAACTTTATCTTCTTTTTTACCAAAGGTGCGTCGGATTTTGGGCGTATTTGGCTTCGATAACGCACCTGTATAGAACACAACGCAGGTATGCAACAAATGAACGTACAAACGTACAAAATTGTGGGCTTTCCATAGGTGTGTGCACAAACATGGATGCGCCCAGCAGGCATCACTTTTTACACGGAGCTAGCGCTCTAGTAATTTTAATAAAGCTCTATGGACCTTATCGGAGATAGCTTGTTTTCGGCGCTGCGCGTGCGCGCGCAAAGGACGCGGGTAATTTTGGGTTTTTTAAGTTTTTACAAACGCGTTGACAAGCCTACACTCGTATAACTTAAGTTGTCTTTTTTCCTAGAAGAAAGCCTTGCTTGGAGTTGTTTTACATAACGATGCTGCACAACGGTCCATGGAATGTTACTATCGAGTCACTTGTTCAAGCGGTGTAAAGTTGAGTACTTATTCATAGTTGAATTTTCATGTCCATTCGTTTTATGCACTCAGCTCCTGCCCTAACAACCCTGTGTTTCCCAGAGTGCTTTGCGCACAGCCAGTTATGCGCTATCCTCGATAATTAAGGTCCATGGGGCTGACCATGGAGATCAATGGGGCGACCCATTGATCTCCATTAGAAAGACAGTTTACTTGGTCCTGGATATCTCCCACCTGGAAGCAAACATTTGCATATTGAAATTACTAGAGCGCTGGCCTCCATTAGAAAGATAAATTGATCTCCATTAGTCTTTCTAATGGAGATCAATGGGCTGACCCATCCATGTGAGCTAAAAGAATGCACATTATGAAATTGGACCATGGGCACCGAATAGCGCCCTCAACTTGCATGGCCCGTATCCCAGACTCTCATTAGTTGTTTTGAATGGGGTTCTACAACATTTGGACGAAGTACACTGACTATATTTGCTAGACTCGAAGCTTATGCGACGTCGTGTGTGTGGTGGAATTTGGCAATTAGGCCCTGTTTATGACGTTTTATGATGATATTTTGAATTCATTGTATGCACCATGTCGAGGTTTTCCGGTTTAACTAAGTGGAGGTATCCACTGGTGTTTGGATCAATACTAGGTGGATTTGCAACTGCTTTCGTTTACAGGTACGCCAACCATCTTTCCTCCATGCGTCAACTGCATTACCATTACCAGTTGGGCTACATGTAGGGACCTAGCCTACTTAACTTGTTTTAATTTCAGGCCTAACCGTACTTCTTCTTCTAACGTTAGATACAAATTAAGGCACAATTGCAGAATACCCCGCCACTCACCCTGCCCACCTCATAGCCGCAGATACGCTAGAACTAGCAGGCTAGTCGTTGTAAGTCGCGTTGATCGTCTGTCCTTTCACGCAACTCTTGCAAAACCGCGCGAGACTCATGGCTACGGCGAGAGTTCGGCTCTCGGCGCGGGACCACTCGAATACAACGACTAGACCAAACACGATTTCAGTTTGTACACGGCCTATGGGCTCTTTTAGCCGAAATCGTACGGACGCATCTGATTGGCCAATTTCTATTAAACAATGAATATTCAATAGGCCTATGTAGGCCTACGCTACATCGTGCAGCGCAGCTAGCTGCACATGATATGATTGTACTGATTCACGTTGAAATAGACAACCACAGGCATCGCACGTCTAGCTAGCCATAGTATGGACCTTGACAGTGATACTTTTAACTCTAGTGCGTCGTGAATTTACATGTGCATATTTGTTTTTATCTTCTTGGTGCATAAATAAAGAAATAAGTTTATAAGTCCGTCTTACTAACTGTAGTTATAGTGTAGACCACTTGCTATAGAGAAATCATATACATGTACATGCATTTGCCATGGGCATTATTCATTTTCATGAAGTAATGCACACTTTTTAAACTGATAATGATAGATATTACTTTTGTTCCAGTTTACTACAAACAATTATTTATTAAATCATTCAACTTAAAAAGGAATGGAACAAAAAGCATAGTTTTGAAAATGCAGTCTAATGTAACTAACTACAGTATAGTACTGTTGCCCTTGTTTGAAATGGTATACCACCCTCAAAATAAAATGGACTTGTCTTAATGGCCG
>OZ020256.1:8767435-9120435 GCA_963971285.1 Astropecten irregularis
AATGATTTTAACTTCGAAACTTTTCCGTGGAGTCGTTGACACAGTGTTGTATTCTGATGTATTCTTTAAGTGGGTGCCTACCAAGTGAGTTGGATTCTCCATCGAGCAAAATTTTCCAAGTGGCGAGCAGATTCCGCATTAATTTCAGCATATGACATGGATCAAGTATATACCAGATCTTAGAAGCTGGGTCGCATGGATGTGTAAACCAAGTCTTCATGTTGTGCGCTGGATGCAAGGTGACACCAAGGAGTTCGGCTGCTGCCATATTTGCACTTAATCCGTCACCTGTAAAAACAAACAGTTTTTGCTTGAATTCAAAATACCTTCCATACATTATTTTATAGAAAGGTGGAACGTTTTCATAATTACATAAACTCATCAGTCAGTGAAACTACAGTTACACCAGTATCCCATAAGAGAATCAAAGCTTCGGTGACCAGTCTGGCCTGTGTCTCAGCACACATTCCTGCCACAGGGAAGTATCCAATTAGAAGTTTCCAGTCACCATTCATTGCTACGACCATTAGGACGATACATTCCGTCGCAGGACGACAGCTGATGTGTCCATAACCGAGATCCTCATACCTGCCAGTATACATGATAAATAAGTCGAATTAGCCTTGCTTTATACGGAAAGGCATGCAGAAGGCGAACACCTATAATTTGAAACTCATGAATATTGCCTACCCTACATAACGTGATCCGTCAAATTCCACTTGCTTCCGGATGCTCATACCGTCCACCATCAGGCACACCAACAAGTCATGGCTTGAAGAAGCTTGCTTCTCTTGAAGAACTTCAAAAGCCTCTTGTGTGAATCCTGGATAACAGGACGTAGTTGCCAACCATCGTCTGACTGTACGCAGACTTGGTAGCGCAATCGTCTTTCGTACGAAGTCGTATGCCTTTCGGGAGCAGTAATACAGGTAAATGAAAAACTTCTTCATTTCCTCACTGTACTCATTGGATGAGGTATGTCCATTCTCCCCAATCATTTCAAGTTGCAGATGAGGAAAATCAGACTCCAATGCCTGAGCTTTGTCATTCGGAACAAGCCGTTCCTTCTTCAGACTTTGGACTATGTCCTTGACGGTTGATACCTTCTTCTTCAGTTGTCGACATTTGCGTTGTAGCCGTCTCTTTTCTTCTTCTAGCTCAGTGATGCGGCCTTTCAAGGTTGATGGTAGATTCATCTTTGGAGACAAGGCATATGAGTGATCTGTCTGTCTGCATGGGGGCGTTGACCGACACTTGAGCACACGATTTCCTTGACACTGATATGACCTGTGATCTCTTCACAGTCAGAAGATCTCCGGTTATCAAATATTCATTTTTCTATGAACGAAAGTACAAATTAATCGAAGAAATAAAAAAAAAAAACGAAGGACAATGGTACAATGAAATCTGGTAGAAGCATATACATGTACATATACTGTTATGTTACGAGTACAGCGATTTTAATAAATCAATAATCATATACTGATACATACAGGCTGCAAATGAGTCGGATAGTCCTCAAAGATGGATGGTACTGCATCCTCACGAAGTTGTCTTCTTCCCCATTTCACTGTGAAACAATCTGCTGGGAAGTGGTCGCTGCAGAGTCTGTCGCGACTTGTTGGTTGCCATTTACTGCCATTGGGATTTACCCGATTGATTCTGTGCAGCCACGCTTTCAGTCTCTTGGGGTCTCGGCGGGGAAATCTGCAGGCAGACAAAAGTATAACTAGGCCTGAACTAAATCACTGAGATGAAAATGTTGATTTTGGATTTTGCGATTGATGATTAGAATCCGAAAGACGAATGCCTATTAGGCCTATTAGGCCTAATGTATATTCAGGTCAATCGTGCTTTTCAACCGAAGGAGAATTCCATCATTGAGTCTACGAGTCTAACCATAAAGGCTGGGGTGAAAACGGGTTTTACGGAGTGGGCCCATTAGGCCCCCTATCAATTTATGTAAGCTTACGCTTAGCCTAAGTTTAACTAAAAACTGTACATGTGTACAGTATACATTTGGCACTTCCTATACATTTTTTCTCAATTAAAAGTCGAAGTTGGAAATGATTTTTGTATGATACAAGTTAAATAACTTACACATGATAGGTCAGCTTTTTGAGCGTCTGTCCGTCGGGGCCTTTCCTCTTTTTCCGGCTGTTACACACAGGGGCAGCGCAATTCGCCACCATCTTGTTGCTGCAAGTTTTCACTGACTATGAAGTGATCGTCACGTCAAGAAAAAGTGCGTTTGAATGATTTGGCCCTATTCACGTGACTAATGGCAGCGCCCAGTAAGAACGTATTGAACGCGCGTCCGATCTAGTTATTTAATTCTATATCTATGGTCCTACATTAAATGACCGCGTCCTGCATAACGGATATAGCTCCTATTCGTTTGTGCACGGGTGCGTCATCTAGTTTTTTAATTATATCTATGATCTAGTTTTTATATATATCTATGGTTTGGCCATTGATCTCCATTATACACTGGATAGGACATCGCGCGCCATCTTGTGTAACGCGTGCGTTTGCTCAGGAGGGTTTAGAAACTTCAAGCGCGGGTCGGCGCAGAGACCGTACGCAACACAAACAAATGAAGTTTGGGGGTTGGGGCAATAAATTTAACATATATTTTGCTGATTTTCGAGTGGTTTAGAATTAAACTTTTCGAGGAAATACCTTACTATGGATTATAGGATGTGTTATGCGTTTGTGGATGTAGGCCTACGAATGCCGGGTGCACGGATGACACAAAAAGAGGGATTTGATTCCATAAGTAAGCGTTTTAGTCTGCAGAACAATAAGTTTAAGTGTGTGGGAATAATTATAACTTTATTTGAAAAGAATTCTAGAATCCTTATTTCATTTGCCTTTTTTTGAATGATCGTAGTAAGCTGTAGTTTGCCGGTAACTTTTTTTAACTGATTTTTTTTAATTTGGAGCAAACAAAACTCATCAACTCAACGATATTGTTTTAAGATAGTCTTATTTTATCTATAAATAACTACTGTGAACTATCATGATGGCATTCATCAGCGCATGCGCAACCCTCCTAAACGGGGCCGCGCGTTTTTACAGGAAGCGCTGTCCAAAAAGAATACGCGTGTCCTATACAGTGTATGATGGAGATCAATGGCCAAACCATAGATATATATAAAAACTAGATGACGCACCCGTGCACAAACTAGGGACCTACAGGGGAGGCGCGTTCACACGCGCGCGCGGGCGCGCAAACTATTTTAGCAATGGTTGTTTGTCTAATAAACCCCTCAAAAAAGTTCTACAACTCAAGTTTGAGGAATTATATCTTTTTTGTTACGGATCTATGAACGGTGAAACTGACATCATTGGAAAGCTTCGTTATTCCTCTTTACAATGGTGTGCCATTTGTTGTGATCATGAAACCATGGAATGTGCATTTCTCTTAAATATAGGGCAAAGACAAATGTGAAATATTGCAATTGATTGACTCAAAGTTGGTAGCTAACGTATAACATGGCGCCTTGTAGTCACGTGAGGGCTATTGACCAATCATAAATGAGATGCCTGAAACCGAGTTGGCCAAACTCTCTTTATTTACGGCTCTGCTTGGGATCAGACACAGACATATTATACAAATATTGACTGCTTTGACTCGTGCGATGGTTAAATCTATGATACCCGAGGTGATCCCCTGCGCGTTCTATTTTCCCGAACGCGCAGGGGATCACCTCGGGTATCATAGATTTAACCATAGAGTTAAATAAAAAACTAGAGTGCGCGCTTCGTATTCAATGTGCGTGCTCTTGGCACTCTGGCACGGACGCGCAGCCGCCATTTTGGTTGGGGTGACTGAGCAACCGCAGTAGAGTCCAAAAACGGTACCCGGATGTTACTCGAAGAACTGCGCGCACTGTGCGTGACGCGACGTATATTTTATGCACAATGCTGCGCGCACGAACCGGGGTAAGAATATATACGCACAGTTTGAAACGGGACGCGCGCGTTTTCCCTTGTTTCCCTAATGCAATGGCGCTGGCCATGGTTCGAGCAACACGCGCAGAGTGCACACTCTAGTTTTTTATTTAACTCTATGGATTTAACCCATCGCACGAGTCAAAGCAGTCAATATTTGTTTTATAACACCCCATACATAGATTCTGCAAACTAACAGACCCGCTACAATAAAAAAAAAACAATTTAGACGACTTTGTTTAACTTTAACACTTCAACAAGTATAAGCTGATAAGTACGCGAGTAATGCACAATCATGTAATTTGAAGAGGTGCCAGTCTAAACTTTGCATCCTCGCACACATTTCTCATTCAGGTATGTAGTATTATGCACAACTGCTTGGGTTCGAGGTGTGATACTACAACGGTTACTACGTGCTGTACTCTGTGCACTAAAATATAAGTCTGGGTACCATGCAGCTCGGGATAGTACATTGATTGCCATGGTATAGTACATGGGGTAGTGCGTCGCGCGCTGTGCGCCTTGTATAGCAAAAATATATAATGTCATGTGACGCGCTCTGAACCAATCACGAGACGGAATCCGTAGACGGGGTGTTATAAAAACGCATAGACGGCCAGTCGTGTGCAGCAATCCGTGATTTTGAAAACTATGGGCAAAGCGGGCAATCGCTGCGCGTTCAAACTGCGTGCGCTTGGCGCGCAACGCGCGTCCTGTAATAAGGGCATGCATTTCCCAAGATTTTGATTTGTTTTTGTCTCGCTAGCTCATAAATTTTGTGTATAAACGTTGGCATCGCATTACTTTGTAGTACTTCAGCCTACCTAAGTATATATGGGATTTTTTTTTTAATTGGAAAATGGCTTCATGTTTTTTTTTTGCCTGGAACTCATCACTGTGCGTAAATTCCCTATACCGAGGGGTGAATTTGCCCATAGTTTGGATTTTAGTCGGGCGCCGCGGAGATCACGAAAATCCCCTTAAGTTTTTAATAGGACATGGCGGTATCAGTGGATGCACCACACTAAATAGCTCAAAAATCAATACACGGGTTTACACCATGGCAGCCATCTTAGATTTTCATCGCAACTTCAAAACGAGGCACTTCCACTCATGCGCACTTTCATGTAAGCCCGTCCATTGTCGAAGACAATACACGGGTTTACACTTCGGCGGTTTTGATCGCGACTTCGAAACGAGGCACTACCACGCATGCGCTTTTTTGGAAGTGTAAACCCGTGTATGCGCCGAGCTGATTATCATAGGGTGCATTCGTTTAGCTCCCTCGGGTCGACACCAGTCAACCTCGTCCCCATTCTCTCGCTTGTTTTGTGCAGTATAGCCATAGAGATACTAGACTTGGGGCCAAGTCTTTCTTAGTCCGCGTGGTGATACACGGGTTTACACTTCGGAGGCCATCTTGGATTTTATCGCAACTTCAAAACGAGGCACTTCTACGCATGCGCACTTTTCGAAGTGTAAGCCCGTCCATTGTCGAAGACAATACACGTGTTTACACTTCTGCGGTTTTTATCGCGACTTCGAAACGAGGCACTATCACGCATGCGCACTTTTGGAAGTGTAAACCCGTGTATTGTCTCTTTTTTTCCCCGCAACTCTCGCGAAACCGCGCGAGACTCATGGCTACGGCGAGAATTCCTGCTCTCGGCCCGGGACGCATATTTTTTATTTACACCGCAGCCTAGGGTTTTTCGCTGTGGCAATGTAGATTCGTGCTTGAGAAAAGACTACAGCTGTAGGTTGTGCCACGCGCGCATCATTCCCCCATCAGTACAGTGTTGCCAGTTACAATGCAAGAATTGAAACTTGACAAATACGTCTAAATACTGCGAGGCTCTTCACCTCTGCTGAATAAAACTGAGAATGAAAATTATCAAGTATCAATCGTCAGCCTAGTTTGTAAATGAGTTACGAATACAATGAGGTGCTGAAAATGACAACGATCACAGAAAAGAAACTGTACGCCGCGAAAAGAGTGCCTACGACAAAAAAGTACGAGTCAGAGAAATTACACTTTGACACTTCGCCTATCTAACATTCGTACTGTTATTTGTTGGTCCAATTACTCCAAGCATAGATCAAGTTATTCTGACGATGGAGGACTGTAATGTACACGTGTGTTTTGTCGTGATTTTTCCATTTCATTCCGTCCCTCCACAACGTACAAAGCAATTAAATACTACA
This sequence comes from Astropecten irregularis, assembly GCA_963971285.1. NCBI lineage: Eukaryota > Metazoa > Echinodermata > Asteroidea > Paxillosida > Astropectinidae > Astropecten > Astropecten irregularis. The sequence goes on from OZ020256.1 coordinate 8,773,598, forward strand.
GTACAACTCAGGTATGCACATTGCTTTTACACGGTATGTGATGTAATGTTTGTCGTCCTAAAAGTACTGTACAGTAAATGTACACTGTATACCCACATGTAAATTACGCTACAGCTACAGGCCTACTACAGCTACAGCAATAAGCGTGGGTAGCACACCACTTGTAGTCTCTTTTCAAGCATGAATTTGCACTGCCACAGCGAAAAACCCTAGGCTGCGGTGTAAATAAAAAATATGCGCCCGGGACGCATATTTTTTATTTACACCGCAGCCTAGGGTATTTCGCTGTGGCAGTGTAGATTCATGCTTGAGAATAGACTACAGCTGTTGTGATGCGCCACACAGTATTCCACAATCACTGCAATGTTGCCAGTTAGTTACAATGCAAGAATTGAAACTTGACAAATACGTACGTCTAAACACTGTGATGCTCTCCAGCTCTGAATAAAATTGAGGATGAAAATATCAAGTATCAATCGTCAGCCTAGTTTTTAAATGTTATGAGTATGAGGTGTTGATCTGAGAATGACAATTAACGATAACAGAAAAGATTTAAACTACGCCCCGAAAGAGCGCCGACAAAAAAAGTACGAGTCAGAGCATAGAGCTAGGACTCAGAGCATGATGTAGAATTAGGTCAGAGAAATTACACGTTGGCACTTTGAATCGCCTAACATTCGTACTGTTATTTGTTGGGCCAAGCATAGTACATTTTATACAGCACATTTACATGAACTGTACACGTGTGTTTTTTTCGTGATTTGTACATTTCATTATAATTCCGTCTCCCACAACGTACAAAATTAGCAATATAATGCAATATGCACATTGCTTGTACAGTATGCATTTGTGTGATGTACAGTAGGCCTACTAGTACACTGCAGCTACGGTATGGTAAGCGTGAGTAGCACACCACTTGTAGTCTCTTTTTCAAGCATGTATTTGCACTGTCACAGCGAAAAACTACGGAGCCCCTAAGGGGACGAAAAAAAAATATTCGGAGTGAAAAAAAAAAAAATTGGGAGTGAAAAAAAAAAAATTGGGAGTGAAAAAAAAAAATTGGGAGGGAAAAAAAAAAATTGTGATTTTTTTTTTTTTTTAATTTTTTTACTCCCAATTTTTTTTTTTTTCACTCCCAATTTTTTTTTTTCACTCCCAATTTTTTTTTTTTCACTTCTAATTTTTTTTTTTCGTCCCTTTAGGGGCTCCGTAAAAAACCCTAGGCTGCGGGGTAAATAAAAAACACGCCCCCCGGTCGGTGGTGCTCATTCATGCATGATGCATGAAGAGTGCTGAAACGTAAACACGCTTGGAATGTGAAAATGGTGGCAGTTGAACGGGTCGTTCCATTTGCCCTCAGAGGGAATAAAACATTTTTGTTCGTTTGTTTTTTAATCTGTTTCTCATTTTGAAATGATATCAAAGAATAAAATATTTTGATGAAGGCTATACAGCAAAATCAACAGTGAACAATGTAAACAATTTTATCAAGGAAGATTGTTTCACCCTTGTTTACCTTTAAGTTGAAGTGGGTGCAACTACTATTGTTCGGCCCACATTTTGCAATTTTCCTACCGTGAAATATCCACCCATGGTGTGTATGCGGGTATAGTTCATTCATCACGTACGTACGTACGTACGTACGTATTATGTATACATGTACAGTAGGTCTGCTTACTGTTCGACGTGAGTGCCATATGGCCTGTATAGGCCTCGTACGATGATCGATCATTTTAATGATTCAGCGAGACCGAAGCTTATGTGGAAAACCGTGGTATTCTGTATGTAGGTACGTACCACTCGTAATGCATGCGCTGTTGTCCAGCTGAAACTAAAAGGATCTTACATTCTTCTAATCTTAGGTATGTTTTCCCCTCTAACGTTACATTGTCAGATTGTAGGCCTAATTAATGTCGAACATTATTAATAATAGGCCTAGCGCGCCTAGGCCCCCAGGCCCTAATGATTGAATTGCGTTGATCATGTTGATGGTGGATGGAGCGTAGAACTAACTGTTAATCGTATGGCCGCCATATATCATGCGTGTTACTTATTGTCAAGCTTGCAATGGTTGTTTGGCCGTGAGTTGCATGCATAGCGTAGCGAACACTACTTCAGTCTTCACTAGTACTAGTTTTCAAAGTTGTAAGCCGGCGGACTCCCGTGTTCACTCCACACGGGAGTGAACACAGTGAACACAGTGAACACGGGAGTCCGCCTTACAACTTTGGAAGTATTCACTACTCATTGTTAATACTAAACTAGGCCTAATGTACATGGGAAAGAATTTCACTGATGGCCATTACGGAAACGGGTGCCAGTCAACTCGGTCCGTGACCAACTCGGTCCGAGTCAACTCGGTCCATGACCAACTCGGTCCGAGACCAACTCGGTCCGAAGCCAACTCGGTCCGTGGCCAACTCGGTCCGTGGCCAACTCGGTCCGAGGCCAACTCGGTCCGGGACCAACTCGGTCCGTAACCAACTCGGTCCGTGACCAACTCGGTCCCTATGGGAAAACGTGCACAAGCAAGAATCCAGTATGCAGAAGCAGTGTACAACATGTAGGCTACTTGCATTAATGTTTTTAATGTCATCATAACATATTATGTTTTGCTTGTGGCTGAAACCGTGAAGAAATAAATTATGTCTTATTATGCTGATACCATAAGTATTTGATAAAATGTTAAATGGCACAATACAATTTTAATTAAAATATCAATTAAATTATACACGAAGTCAAATGCCTTTATGAAAACGTGCTTTTTATGTTTAAAATTAATAAATCAATTAATGAATAATAATGATGATTGTTTTGTGTTTTGGTTTTTTTTTTTAGCTTTGTTTTAATTAATCTGTGTATATACATATATAAGATTTATAATTGGCAGGTGTTTGGGAAGGCACGTCTTTTGATGACAGGTTTTTTTTGTTTTTTTTACTTTCATCCCTGGGCAGCACCTGCCGATGTATTTTTTATTCTTATAATGTTTTTAAGATAATAAATGAATAAATACATAAATAGGCCTAAATAAATAGTTAAATTCACGGAATTTGCGAGACTACGTGCTCTTTTTGCTGCAACAAAATTACCAGACGTTTTTGCGTGCATTTTCCCATAGGGACCGAGTTGGTCACGGACCGAGTTGGTCACGGACCGAGTTGGTTACGGACCGAGTTGGCCTCGGACCGAGTTGGTTACGGACCGAGTTGGTCATGGACCGAGTTGGTTACGGACCGAGTTGGTCACGGACCGAGTTGACTCGGACCGAGTTGGTTACGGACCGAGTTGACCTGAAACCACGGAAACAGGCCCTTCAAGAAAAGAAAAGCGTGCACGTGACGTCACTTGACAGCTTATCCGCCATTTTGGACGGCACGCGTATGCACGCACGATTTTTCGCCCTCCTATCTGTCAAAACGCTAAAATTGCCTATTTAAAATGTTGATTATTTTATATTTAGCTAAATATTGCACCGATTTCCATGAAAGATGACTGATATGTAGATTAAAGGGATGGTACAGAATTGGTAAGAAAAAAAACACTTCATTATCACGGATTCACATAAAACTTACACAGTATAATGGTGATGATAGGAGAAAACATCCCATGAAATGTTTTTGTTTGAAATGCCATATTCGTTGAGAAATAAATGAAACTATTTTCCGATTGGAATAAATCGCTTCGAAGCGTTTTATTCATTCGTTGAAATGTGTACAGTTCTCTGTACACGGGTTTTCACTATTTTCTCGTGACCCAGATGGCTGATTGACCTCAAACTTCTACAGGTTTGTCAGTTAAGGTATATGATGGATTACATAATGTGCTTTCACTGTTTTTGTCGCAAAAACCAGTTCTGTACCATCCCTTTAATAAAACATGTTTCATTCATATGGTATTGAATTTAACACTTACTGGCAGTTAGAAGGAAAAAATTATCAGTGAAATTTCATCGCGAGTGAGAAATTTTTCTGATGCCCGCCGCCATTTTGATTAAAGAACAAGTACTTCGTCTCCTCGTTTTCATTCTTTTTTCGAGAATTAGATTTATTTGTTATTTCATTGTGATATTTGGACAGAGATTGAGTGTAGCTTTTGGTAGTTGCGATGATCGTAACCCTAGGTCTGACATGGGGACTGGGACCTTAGGGTTACGACAAAACGGGATAACAAACAGGGGTAAAAACGTTTTGGCCAACTTGTGAAATACAATTCCCCTTAATTTTACACTTTCCAAAATCCAAACACAAAATCTGACTACATGGATCTGATTGGTACTTATCAATGGGTCATATAAAACCACTTAAAATATCGAAAGATCATTTTATGCGGAAAAAAATTACCCAAAACTTACCGAAAGTGTCTAGATTCACTCTGTTTGCAGTGCGATCTCGACCGAATTACGTCATGCGAAATGCCGTTTTGGCTGTTCCACCTTTCAAACTCACAGACCTAGGGTTACGATCATCGCAACTAAGCTTTTGGATGGTACCAAACTTGTCTGGTGAATTTTTTGGTGCCAAAAAACGGACTTTGAATAAAAAATTGTTGCGCAAAAAGTGACTTTTCTGTTCAAAACTTGAACTTTTCTTGATGAAAGATCATTTTATGCGGAAAAAAATTACCCAAAACTTACCGAAAGTGTCTAGATTCACTCTGTTTGCAGTGCGATCTCGACCGAATTACGTCATGCGAAATGCCGTTTTGGCTGTTCCACCTTTCAAACTCACAGACCTAGGGTTACGATCATCGCAACTAAGCTTTTGGATGGTACCAAACTTGTCTGGTGAATTTTTTGGTGCCAAAAAACGGACTTTGAATAAAAAATTGTTGCGCAAAAAGTGACTTTTCTGTTCAAAACTTGAACTTTTCTTGATGAAAATCTTGTGAAAATGGGCTTGAGCAACCTAGTAAAAGTGATTTTAGTCAGGTTTGAAACCTTCCAAAGGCAATGGAACCTTAAAAATTATTAATTTCCTTGTCGCACTTGCACCGCAAATGGCTTTTAGAAAATGGGTCAGATTTGAGTTAGCCTGTCATGCTACTGTACACATGTACATGTACACACTTGTGCACTGTGCATACACATATTATGTGCACTGTGCATACATGTACTGCAATTGCTGCACTGTTTATATAATGTAGTACATCATGTATATTGAGCATTCAATGAATGTCCTCCCAAAACATGAAAAATGATTGGTAATAAGTGCAAAGATAAGATAAACTAGACATTTAAGTGTTCTTGGACAAACATGGAGCTGTTCCGACTTATTTAATCAGCTTTATAAGCCGTGATGATGTCATGATGACGTGACGGTCAATTTCATGGCAGCATGCACAACTTAACGATGTAGCAAAAAGAATCATGTGTATAGCATTTGCAGTTCTCGAGATATGCTGCGAAGAAAATTTACCAATCAAATATTCAAATGAGCTGTCACGTGCTTAATTAATTAAGAATTTAATTCTAACTTCTAAGTCATTTAATATCGTTGTCACTAAAACAGCTCCACAGCTTCGATCAGATGCTGCCTCTGTCTCTTGTCACAATTTAAAGGGCAGTGGAAAAGCTCGCTCATTTTCCGAGATATAGGCTTTATACAATAGGTGATATAACCATGTAACATAATAAACATAAATATTGGACATAGCGTTTTGCTTTTGTGGTAAAAAAGGGTTCCAAACCACGGTTTTCCGCGAGCCCATTTTCGCCTTTTTCAGAAACGCTCATTACGTATTAGTGATATGCAAGTGTCCCCAAAACGTCATACAGAGACAGAAAATAAACATTTTGCCCTGTGCACGTGCAGGCTGCATAGGCCGCGCCGATCGACCAAGTATGTACACATGGGCCATACGTATCGAAGCACTCTTGGTCAATTCGCAGATTTTGTCCTTCGTCAACGGATCATTTTTGTTGCTATATTATTTCTTGTATTGTTCCTGGTTAAATGAGTTATCCTACATGTACATGTGTAAGTTACTTACGGTATAGGCTACTTAATACCGTAAGTGTATGGGTCTTATTTTTCTATCAGGCATCAATTCCAGTTTTGTACCGTCACTAGGGCTGTCTCGAATATATCGAATATTCGAATATTCGATAATCACTCGAATATTCAAATACTATTTTGCCTGTTCGAATATTCAAAAAAAATTAACGCCATGCCAAAAGCAGATTTTGTACCGCAAAATGCATTGAAGCGGCCGCGATCCATGGTACCAAAGCCATCCACGATCTGCGGTACCGTCCGAGCGCTATTTCACCGTGCATGTGACATACACACATTGTACATTTGATGTGTACTGTGCACATGTATGTGTATATGTACGTGCAGGCTTCCTGCCGACTATTGTGAATGAGACTTGCGCTTGTGCACGCTATGTGCTGTGAAGTTCTCGCTATTACGCACACAGATACCAGTCATGCACGATGGCTGGCTAGGCTGCACGTGGTGTGCATGCATGGTGCATGTAGCGTGCGTGCGATATGAATACGATCGTCGCTTTTGGAGGATTGTTTACCGTTCGTTTTTGGAATTAAGTCGGTGAACTGAAAAGTGTGTTTCTACTTGGCCAGATGGACAAAATAACCTAATTGAAGTAAGATTTAGGTGACCAGAAAAGCGCGATTTACAGTACTATTTTAGAAGAACGGTACGGTACGGTCAGAATATTTTTATGGTGATCTCGCAACGATACCACAATGCATACGGCCTACATGGTGTGTTCGATGTTGGTGCTCGATGTCGGAAAAAAAATCGCGCTAAATTTTGCTAGGCCTATCAATCAGGCGTGTTGTTAGAAATAGCGGATAATCATTCTGTATTATAAGTCTGCTAAAAAGGTAGGGTGTTTTGATAGCATCTGTTCATGATCTGTAATTGTTTAGCACGCATGTGGCATCCCGATAGCTACCAGCAGCAATTACGCAACGTACTTTCATATTTTTATTTTCTTATGTTTTACATTGAATTGCAATTTTTCGAATATTCGAATATTCGATCCATTTTTTTCTCGATTTGCGAATACTAAATTATTCGTAAATGGACAGCCCTAACCGTCACTGTGTTGGTCTACACTTTATGTTCATAACATGGGATGAAGTGATTTCTCGATCGACTCATGGTTATTAATATTGCTATAAGAACAACCTTGCTACAAGTTTCCCCCAAAAGCACAATTTTCCAACAGCTTCGTTCGTGTAGTAGGCCTATAAAAACTCCCATGCCGAACGTGTAAACAGAGTGAAAACCAAAGATTATAGCACTATTATCTTTGGTGAAAACTTCACGCACTCAATGGACCTGCAGAAATACAGACCACGTGGGTTTCTATCTGTCACATGTATTGAGAATTTCGTAAAAATCCCATTTCACATGCAGCGTACCGCGTGTGTGGAGTGCTTTTCATGATCAAATTCTCCCTACATCTAATTCTTGATACTGCTGTTGTTTACAGTTGTAAGACCGTGTCTAAAATACTTGGCTGCGGCTTGATGTTACACACAAGTCTATCGTGGTAGCGGCTACAGCCACTTCTCATGATTTGCAGGCGACTTTGATCGGAGCTAGTCATGTCTGTGTACTCCAAGTCATGTCTAATGCAGATAACGTGTACTGTGTACATGTACATGTACATGGGAGTGTTTATACATCGTACGCACTTCATTGACAAGTGAACCATGGGCGTAATGGCGTAATTAACATAATTTTAACACAAAATTAATAATGAATCGGAAGTCAAAATCATAATGTTTTTATTTTTTTACTTGGTCATGACACCGGACGTAAGGTCCGTGTGCGGCTAGCGTGGCCCGGCCCGCCCGCTGCGGCTAAGGACTCGGTAGGGCTCAGCACCGCGAACTACAACAAATGGCTCCGTCTCATTCTCTTCTACATCAAAGAGTTCTTTTTCACTGCTCTCCCTTGATACGGATTCGTCACTAGAAGAACTCAACATTTTGCCTACAACAAATCACCTGCAAAGTGCCGAATTTAACAACGAAATTTTGGCAGTGGCCGGCAAAACAAGCTCACAAACATCGACTTAAAACTGACTTGTCCACGCACAGAAATGGATACATGTGTGCGTGTACGTGTGTATACGTGTATTCAATGTACAGTACATTGTATACGTGTGTCTGCCTTCTCTCGCTGACGTCACATCCCGAAAGTAAACACTGAAGTTGACCTCGTGCGTTTCGCAAATTGGCAAGATTGGGGGTTGCAAGAAAATCTCTGTAGTGTCTGGCAGTGTCAATTTTCATGATTGTTTGTGTTTTTAGTTAGTTCATCTATCTAACAAACCCTAAATCTCAAAATAAGTCAAGGCTTTTCCACCGCCCTTTAAGTTATAACGCTTGGTCGCGCTATTGCTGTGCTTCTATCGACCCCGATCTACGTGTATCTCTGATTTTAAGCCATGGTCACGACTCGCGAGACGTCACACAAAGCGGGACTTTATTCTTTCGTTTTGAGGTATAAGGCCTGTATTTCAACAATAAGTTTTTAATGTTTCACGTAGCAATTGTATCAGTAACTCCAATCTCAATGTAACATTCTCTGACAAATGAATTTGATTTAAGTATTTACCTACATTTTAATTATTAACCGTAGAAAATAATCATCCAATTACCCATCTTTAAATAGGAAACACAAATTTTGAATTTGATGACATTATGATGACTTCATAATGACGTCACGGTAATTTTCGTGGCAGCATGCGCAAGTACATGATATAACCAAACTTATGCAAAAAGAATCATGTCTGTAGCATTTGTCACTCTCGAGATATGCTGGCCACAAAATTTACTAATTAAATATTCAAATGACTGTAACTTGCCTTATTAATTAAGAATTAAAAAAAAACCTCAACGTTGGAATTAACTTCAGCTGATACGCTTTCATAAGACACCTCATATAAGTTGATCAGAAAAAGATTAGAATATGATATCGACTAAACTAATTTAGTACACAAAGGTATGGAAGCAGCGCCGATAAAGTATAATAAAAACCAGCACAAAAACTAAACCTGTTCCGACATCAGAAATGTAGGAACAGCTAAAAATGTGTTAACAATATTTTCAGATGCAAATTTTATTTTCAAATTTTATTTTCAAATAGAATTTAATTTGCTGTCATCCCTGAGGCAGGAATTTGAAACAAGGACAAAAAGACCAGTACTACATATACTTGGCTACCTCCATAATGTTCATCAAGGTTACAAATTCTGTCCATTCCCAATAAAGATCTCTCCTAAATAATATTTAGGTGTGTTAAGTCATACACCAATCAATTTGTATACTTTCTGAAGATAGTATAGCTGTACGTCATCCTTTTCCATTAGTTTTTATATTTATAATACACGTAGTATCTAGTCATTTTATGATGAGTAATGTTTTGTACTGATTGTACATTCCATAGAAAAATAAAATTAGAAGCAGCCACGCCAATAATAAATCAGAAAACCTTCAAGAAAGAAAAGAACGAAACAAAGCGGCCAATTAATAGTAGTTTATTGTTGACAAGAAATGATGCCATAAAATAGATTTAAACAAATTACACTTAGAATAGAGCCTCAGTGCAATTGTTCTGCCTTTTATATACATGAACATACAATGTTATTCTTTGGCTGTAGATCTGCTGAGATGGTTGACATAAGTTAACAAACAAAACAAAAAATGTTTGTATGTGTACGACTGTCATGTACATGTACAGTGTATACAAGTTGAGCAGTCACTTGCATGTGAGTTGCTACGTGTTTGAGTTGGTGCAGATAATATGGCACTCGTACGAGTTAACCAGCATTCCTTCAGTCAGAAAGTGTAGTTCCATTACAGAAAACACCTCACCTCTGTTTACCTACATTTGCATATCAGCGCGCATGCGCACAAAACCTCGCTGAAAAAGTCGACCAAGCCACACTCTCAGCTCTTATTGATTTTGGCAGGTACACCTTGTGCCTTGGGCCATATTTATACTTTTTTATTAGTTGGGTGGCTCTGGATAGAGCCGGTTGACATGTTGCCTCACAGTTCATTCAGGCTTTCTTATATAAGAGCCTTATCCTGTTACAATAACTAAAAATTGCCTAGTCCTTTTTCCTTATATACTACTAGTCTGGCTGATTCTCAGAGGTTCTTCACCAATTTCACTTCCTTGGAGGCCTAAGACTTCCTGGGATGTGAGAAACTACACCCTAGCTCTTAGCCTCTTGACTCTTATCCAGGGTCCGGGCCTGGACTTTAGGATCTAGATCTTGTTCTTCCTTGCTGTCTGTCACTCTCGCCCTACCTTCGGAGACTCCTCAACCACTTTTCCGGCAGTGTTCAGGTTATGTTCTGCTCCTTTCTATGATTGCCTTCCCCTGTCTGAGACTTGCATTGGGATTTGCTATCTACTCCCATATCGTATCGTTCCCTAACTGCAGAGTTGCTCTAGGGGGTTTCCTTCTCAGTTAAGCTGACGTCAAAGCCAGGCTTCGTCATCAAAACAGGGAAGTTCTCACTAACTCCTTCCTGACAACCAACCCACCTTGACGCAGTCCTCTACTTGGCCACAGGAAAGCTTCTTTGCAGAGTCGTATTTAAGCTCAAAGCCTTTGCCCCCGCAGTGACTCATCTTTATCACCACGGATGCCTTGTGACAGGGCTGGGAAAACCGCTCTGAAACCGATCAGCCCATCGTCCGCACTTGGCCAACATAGCAGAGCTGCCTACTCATCACTCTCTTGGAGCTGCTGACAGTGGTCTAGACACTGAAGTCATCTCCACTGTGGTATCATACACCTGCTACCAGGAGGGAACCCATTCAGTCCCTATGCCTCGGCTCATGGGACCTTCTCCATCTACGCATCCCTTGACGAATCTCACTTCTACCTACCAATCTGCCAGGCAGAATTCTCCGGCCGATGTGCTGTCAAGGGGAGCTATCGGCCCAACGGAATGGCCTCTTCTCATACTAACTTGCAGACGTGGATGTTGATACACTCTGTGTGCTTAGATATTCCTCTCGGAGCAGCTGGCCTTCTGACTAAAACTTCGGCCCAAAGCGGTCGGGATCCACCAGACGGCAATGGACCCCCCTACTTCGCCTAGTAGTACGTAGGAGAGAGAGGTATTGATCTCCATTCGGCATCTTTAGCTGCCACGTGAGATTTCTCCATGACCGAGGGTCATACACCAACAGTCAGTGTCTTTCGCAACAGCTTCCATGGTTCCATGTCTTCAAGCAAACCCATATACCACATCTGCTATTGGGCATGTAATAGAAGGGCCTACAGCCAGATGGGGAAGGGAGCTCCACGTCTTTGCCAGAGCGTGGCCATGCCACCTGCTGGGACCGACAAAGTATCAGTGGGCAAATTTATCTTCTAGATATTTCCGTACCGAGTTCAATAGTGTTTTCACCAGTGGAAGAGGAGAAGGGTGGTGCCCCGTGCGAGCTCTACAATACTGCATCGCCCGTACCCAGCCATTGCGAGGCTACTTCAAGCAGCAGTTCATCACAACCATCCAGCTACATCGTCCAGCCTCTGTGACCACGATCGCTCGATGGTTATCAGAGGCAATTAAATTCGTAAGTCCTCAAGAGGATACCCGAGGATCGAAAGCCAATTCATCAATGGACATCGGAGGCAATTAAATTTGTAAGTCCTCAGTACGATACACGATGATGGAGATCCGGAGCCCATTTTTTAATTTTTTTTTTTTATGGAAGTCGCCCAACACAAAGCACAAAGGCCACTCGAGGTGAAGGCTAAAAAAGAAAGAGAAAGGAAAAGAAAGCGCACAGAATTAGGGTAACAGAAGCCTATTCACATTGCACTTGAACTTAGACAAATTATATACAGCAGGGAAACAGGATGCAGGTATGGAGTTCCAGAGTGAAGCAGTACGTGGAAAGAAACTCGTAGCATACCCCTTGGACCTGCATTTGGGAGTCACGACTGTATGAGGATGGGATTTGACTGAGAGGCGAGTGGTTCGTTGTGAGGGACAGTCAACAGGGACGACCAACAAAAGACCATTGGAACACATGCCGTGATAGTATCTGTAAAACAGGCTCAGGGAAGATACATTGCGACAATGTGAGAGGAGTTCCAAGGAAGATGACAATTCTTGGCCCACCAGGTTAACAACTCGACGCTGTATTCTGTCCAACAGAGAAAGGTGACAAGCTGGAGCACCAGACCAGATGTGACAACAGTTCTCCATAACAGGGCGGATTGTCGTCTTGTATAAGTACAGAATGACAGGGGGGGGGGAGGCATTTCCATGCACGGTATAAACAACCTACACGTTGAGAGGCCCTTTTGGCAATACCACTGATGTACTTTTCCCAGGAGAGTTTATTGGTGATGTCGAGACCAAGTAACCTGATGTCACTAACTTCCTGAAGAGATGTAGAGTTCATAGACAAGGTAGGACGAATAGATGATTTAGATGTAGATCTTGAAACAGATAACAGGTGAGTTTTCTTTTCATTGAAGGTGACGAGCCATTCGTTCCCCCAATTGGTGACATACGTAAGATCATGGTTGAGATCATTACTAGCTTGGGCTTGATGAGTGGAAAACCGGGGACCAAGATATGTTGTATACAGGGTTGTGTCGTCAGCGTAGATGGCAATCTAAGATGATATAGAGTCAGGCAGGTCATTGATATAAAGCAAAAACAAAGTTGGTCCCAATACAGAGCCTTGCGTCAACGCAGGTGTCCCACCTGCGTTGACGCTGTGGACGGACGAGGACTGTCCCTCGTGAACAACAGTGAATTTTCGATTGCTAAGAAAATCTGAGATTAGATTGAGAAGTTGACCACAGATGCCGTAGGACTTGAGCTTATGGATGAGACCCTTGTGCCAGACTCGATCAAAGGCCTTAGGAATATCAAGAGCAACAAGCCTCGCCTCACCACGGAGATCTAATATCCTGTTCAGGTGCTCAGTGACCATAGACAAAAAGTCACCAGTAGATCTAGAGAGGAATCCATATTGGACATCGGTTAGTAGTGTGTTGGTTTCAAGGTAATCCATGAGATGCTGGTTGATGAGACATTCAAACACCTTGCTGATGATTGGAAGGAGGCTAATAGGACGATAGTTAGAGGGGTCAGACTTTTCACCAGAGCCTTTGAAAACTGGGACAACGGAGGCTGCTTTCCAGTCAGAAGGAAATGTGGAATTTGAGAGACAAAGGTTATACAGTTTAGACAGGACTGTAGCCTTGGTCAAGGCGTTATCGTATTCGTACCATGTGCATTATTGTTCACAGCGCTCCCGATCCCATCCCCTGCACGATCCCGTCACGATCGTTTGCGTGTACAATAATATAATGCACATTAGGCAAACAGCGACCTCTCGCGGTCGTGTGAAATATGCAAATTAGGTCTACTGGTTATAACGACTTGACATTTTCAGGACAAGAACAGGGATACAGTCAGGTCCAGTGGCTTTTGATGTGTCAAGATGTTTGATAACCTTAGATACCATCTTAGTAGTTATAATGGCTGTGGAGAGGTTGCTATCAGTCCGGAGAGGAAAATCCGGCAGATTGTGGCCTGAGTCATCGAGAGTGGAGTTGGCAGCAAATCTTTAAGCAAAGAGATTGGCTTTACCAGATGGAGAAGTAAGTACTTCGGGGCCATTAAACAGGACTGGAATTGTAGATTTGCTTCTGTTTAGGACACTATTAGCAATCTCTCCAGAAATCCTTGCTACCAAGACATTGAGTGGTTATGCTATCTCGGAGAGACTCGGCATACTGGCACTTAGCGCTCTCCAGCACTTTTTTGCAGCGGTTGCTAGCAAGAAGAAATTGATGTCGAGTCTCAGTAGAGCAAACACGATGAAATTGATGAAAATAATGATTCCAATTTGCAATAGCAGCAGCACAAGCGGGGGTAAACCAAGGATTTGAGTTGGGTTTGACTTGATAGGTATTAGAGGGGACAAACAGATCCATACCAATCTGAATCCAATCAGTGACTTCTGTCGCTGCCTCAGAAGGACTCAGGCAGAAAACAGAGTTCCAAGGGACATCGCCTAGGAAAGATCGTAACCCGTCCCAGTCAGCCTTGCCATACTGGAAAACAGTTCGGTGGTATGGATGAGAACTGGTCGGTGTAGAGGAGCAACTTATCTGATCTTCAATGTTAACATGGTCAGACGTGCCTAGTGGAGAAAGAATTGTTGGCGTGCAAATGTTAGGATTTGAACAAAGGAACAAATCAAGGAGATATCTGTTATCAGAAGCACGATCTGGGATACGGGTGGGAGCTGAAATGATCTGGGTAAGGTCATGTGATACAGCGAAGTTGTAAGCGCTTACGCCAGAGGCATTTGTACTGTGAGAATGAACTAGCCACTCCTTGTGGTGAACATTAAAATCACCAAAGACCATTACTTCAGCAGTGGGATGTTGAGACAGTGCAGAGTCAATGCTGCTGAAAATTGCATCAAATATGTGACATGATCAAGGGGAATGAGTCACATGTCGGGGAATCCCGAATGGAGATAACGGTTATTTTAGTATGAGGGGTGGTTTTTTCAAGTTTTGGGATTACTGAATAATTTGGTTGTTTAAATCCTTATTTATCACATGTGTTAACTTAATTTTACAGAACTGCATCAAAAGTTGCTTAAAAATGTGATTTTCTGAAGCCTTGCATATCTTGGAATCATTAAAAAACGTTTTTCCCCCAAAATAAACCAAAACTTTAAAGGCGTTTTTCTCAGAACTGTAGTTTTCGTCGTCATTTGCATAATTTTACGTAACTTCGGAACTACATTTTTTACTTAAATTTTGTAAGGCGCTTTGAGGTGATGTTTTACATAAGGCGCATTAGAAATATTTATTTATTATTATTTATTATTATTAAAGTCAAAACGACTCGCCCGCTGCTTTTTTGAGTCGCATTTGGCACGCACTGAACATGTACACGAGCAGGTAGTACACGTATTGTATGCTTCCAGTAGGTGTGTGCGTTTGTAAATGGGATCGAGGATCGTAACAGATTTTTATCTACGGTATTCTGGTATTCCATTTGCTCTTTACTTTAGGCTAGGCCTACATTACATACAGTTTACACATGTGCTGTAAAGGTCTGTGCAACACAACATAGTGGCTTTCGGTCACTGGCACTTGGAAGTGGACGTTTGATAAAAGACGCATTTTGAGTCATTGGCGTGCAGTTTTTCAATAACGTTTTAATTTTATCAGTGATACAGAATTCTTCTTCTCAAGTTAGGGCCTATACAGCTGCACGGCTTGCGCTTAAAAGTGTAAGCCGTGACGCTAAATATAGGCCGTGATTTTTTTATTTGGCCGTGCTTATCACGGCTGCACGGCTGGCTGCCTAAAAGCCTGATGCAAATGTAGGTAAACAGAGGTGAGTGTTTTCTTATTAGAATGGAAAATCCCTTTGGATTTTGGGAATTTTATTATGATAACATGCACTCATGTGCTAATAATCTGTAGGTTGTTAGCATGCTGAAAACGTCCTTCACAATTGATCTTGTAAAGCCTCGATGATTTACTGTATAGAGTAGTTCAGGTCCTCTCTATTGTGATGCCATATGTAGCTTTTATATCGTGAACAATGCATATTGCTTTTTTATAACAATCGGGAATCCAAGTGAACAATGATGACAGGAAAATCACCCCTAAAATTTTGCATTAAAATTGCTGTAACTCTTCACAGGAAAAAGATATGGAATTTATTTTTGCACCATTGGAATCCTTAGGTTATAAGCTTTCCAATTATACCAAACTTGAAATCCAAAAAAACTATGGGGTAGCATACCGGTATCTGAAAAGTGAGATTTTCTGTGTTTTTGGACCTAGTACAATGATACACTTTGAATGCAGTGGTAGCCATTTTGGAGCAATTGCAGAATACACCGCCACGCATAAATACCCCCTAAAATTTAATGGATACGAGGTCGAGCGAATCACGAATGGGAAGAAAGTAATCTACCTTACAGTGCAAACTAACTAGGCCCATGTGTTGTGATACAGCAATATTAGAGAACGAAGCATCCGTATGAACCACGAATGGGGAATGGGAAATAAGTGAATGGGGAAGGTTTGAAAACATTTTATAGTCCAATGTGGAATTGGGGAAGTGGAAACGCAGATATGAGGATACAAAGTGAACTGCACACACTGTGTACAAAGCACATTCACTGAAACGTGACTCATTGAAGCGTGACTCCGTATCTTCGTATCCGCTGCTACGAAATGGGCAAGGTGAGTTGCGGGGTATTATGCAATTGTGCCGCCATTTTTAACATAACGCCCTCTGTCAGTCCCATAGGTTTGTGCACAAGTGATGGCTGTCAGTGGAATTATTTCCTGTAAATGTATTGTAGGCCTAGGCCCTACCATGAAATTGTTGTCAGGTAGTACTTCCACCCACCAAGTAGGTTCCTTCTATTCTGTCGGTCGGCAACACGTCACTTATTTTGTAAGTATGATGAAAATACACTCCAGTGCATCAGGCCCACGGGAACACATTTTTGGAAGGGGTTGCTGAGATTTGTAGCATAATCTCTGTGCGCGAAGCCAATTTGGCGTGGGGTATGCTTAAACGCCCCTATCTCAGGCTTTTAAGAGACATTTACCAGTGATCTCCAACTTTAAAAAGGAAAGGTTGGTGAGGCTGTGGTTGGGGAATAATACAAGTGTGGAGCGCGAAGCCCTTAATTACGGAAAAAAAATTTTGTTCTATATGAATTTTGGGCCACTTTTGTCAGACTTTGTGAGTAAAAGTTGACAATTTAAAAGGATTTCATTTTATTTAGTGCATAATTACTATTAAAACAAAAAGAAGACCAGTGGTTCAATACCAATGAAAAACTTGAAAACTATACCCACCATTATGATCTGGTCGGGTAAAAGATTTTAAGAGTAAGTGTTCTGTTTTGGGGTTGAAAAGGTAGGCCCTATAACAAACGTTCACTAATTATTCCTAAATTTTGTTAGCTTCCAATTATTGATGAAGTCAAGACAGGATCACAGATTTGAACAATAACTTAGAAAATCAGTTTAAACCAAAGAAAATACCAAAATTTTGCCTAAGCCAAAAAGAATGCTTGGTACCCTAAGACCGGTTTTAATTATGCCTAAATTTCACAGAAAAATCAAATACAGACTAGACATTTAAGTGTTCGTGGACGAACACAGAGCTGTTCCGACTTATTTGATCAGCTTTATAAGCTCTGATGACGTCATGATGACGTCACACTTAATTTGATAGCGGCATGCACATCTACAGGATCTAACAACTTTTACATAAAGAACCATTACCGTAGCACTTACCGTTCTCGAGTGTGCTGCTTATAATAACATCAGCTTTTTTGATGACGTTATGATGACGTCACAGTAAATTTTGTGGCAGCATGGACTTTAACTACATGATGTAACTAAGCTTTTACAAAAAGAGTCATTACTGTAGCACTTACCGTTCTCAAGATATGCTGCTAATAATTAAATCAGCTTTTCTGATGACGTCACAGAGCTCGACAAATTTATAAAATAACCGGTAGCCCACTGGACTTCCACACCTTGAAAACTGGTACATTGTACATTGTACACACACGGGCGCGCGGTACCAGGAGCTTAAAGATGGCTACTTTTTCCGACGAGCGTGCACGTGTACATTAGTGCTGTGCAAAATCGGGTAATTTGTTATTCGTTTCCGGAAGCAAAAAAAAATTCGGATCCGTGTTATACGATTTAATCGCCTTTTAAATAAACAGTGCTAGCGGGCTGTCGTGTGTGGTCAGTGTTGAAGAATAGTGCCTGAATGAAAGTTGTTGAAAACTTGTGCCTTTGGGGGAAACTTGTAGCAAGGCTTTTCTTCTACTCTAATATTAATAACCATATATGAGTCGAGAAATCGCTTCATCCCATGTTATGAAGCGAAGGAAAGTGTAGACAGAAAGCACAAACCTGTCTTGTCCCATACACATACACCCAGTACACGTAGTGCAGTCTGTAGCGTAAACCGATGGGGTTTGGTATCCTGACACAGGGGTATTTTGCAATTCATTGTGTATGATGTTTTTCAGTAGGCGGAAGAGTGCCTTGCTAAATGAAAAACCATGCTTGTAAGTTGTAGTTGTACATTATACCAATCGCGCTTGGAAGGTATAATTTTATAGTAATTTTACGATGTTTTTTAGATTAAAATATATGAACAGTGTGTTTCTACTTGGCGAAATGGACAAAATAACTGACTGTAAAATTTTTTTGCGTGAGCCAATCGTGAGCCACAGTGAGTCCATATTTTTTTGGTGTTGGTTTCGGTTAATCCTTTTGGCAAATTAGTGAACGGAAATGTTTAATCCGTGTGGGTTACTCTATATCCGAATAAAAAGCACAGCACTAGTGTACATGTAGCAGGAATCTACTTTCGTACGTCAAAAACATGGCGCTAGATGAACGAAATGTCATGAATTTGGGACCCTGTATTTGTTTTCATTACAAAGAGTAGACTCAGAATTTAAAAGCAGAATCTATACCATGATTATTGAGACAGGAAAATGGAAAAACCGCGAAACCGTAAGTTTACAATGCGAATAAATGATTGGGCCTTCGCACCTGAAACTCTGGTTGCCCGAGGGCCTGATGTGGTTGTCCCGGGCGTCCGGGCCCGGGATTTGTCGAGCTCTGCGTCATAATGACGTCACAGTAAATTTCGTGACAGCATGGACAACTACATCACTGTCATTTGCAAAGCAGCATGCACATCTACAGGATCTAACAAAGCTTTTGCAGAAAGAATCATTAGCATAGCATTTGTCATTCTCGAGATATGCTGCAAACAAAATTAACTAATTAAATATTCAAATGACTGTTACGTGGCTACTTAATTAAGCATTTTTTCAAAATCATCCTTTTTGATGACGTCACTATCAATTTCATGGCAGCATGAACAACTACAAGATGTAACAAACCTTTTACAAAAAGAATCATTACCATAGCATGTTGTTCTTGAGATATGTTGCTAACATTAAAATCAGCTTTTTTGATGATGTCATGATGACGTCATGGTAAATTTCGTGACAATATGCACAACCACATGATATTACAAAGCTTTTGCAAAAAGAATCATTACCGTAGCACTTACCATTCTTGAGATATACTGCTAACCAAAAATCAGCTTATATTCGTGAAATAACCACAAGGGAAACTGACTGAGTTATTTTAAGTCATTGAAAAGTGAACAAAGAAAAATTGACTGGAGCGGGATTCAAACCGGCGACCTCCTGAATACCGTACAGGCGCTCTACCAACTGAGCCATCCAGCCCTATGTTGGTGGTGACCCCAATAGTCAATCTTTGTTCGTTTGGCAGTCAGAAGCCATGAAACCACGCACACACCGCCACACCGCCACACCCCAGGGATCGTTTCAATGATACACGCAACAATGCTGCAACCTGGGAACGGCACATGGGGGATCACTCAAGGAGGATACTGCTTTTTAATTAATATATTCGTGAAATAACCACAAGGGAAACTGACCGAGTTATTTTAAGTCATTGAAAAGTGAACAAAGAAAAATTGACTGGAGCGGGATTCGAACCGGCGACCTCCTGAATACCGTACAGGCGCTCTACCAACTGAGCCATCCAGCCCTATGTTGGTGGTGACCCCAATAGTCAACTATCTTTGTTCGTTTGGCAGTCAGAAGCCATGAAACCACGCACACACCGCCACACCCCAGGGATCGTTTCAATGATACACGCAACAATGCTGCAAAAATCAGCTTCTTTGATGATGTAATGATGACGTCACGGTAAATTCCGTGGCAGCATGCACAACTACATGATATTACAAAGCTTTTGCAAAAAGAATCATTACCGTAGCACTTACCGTTCTTGAGATATACTGCTAACCAAAAATCAACCTTTTTGATGACGTCATGATGACGTCGCGGTTAATTTCGTGGCAGCATGCACAACTTCATGATATTACAAATCTTTTGCAAAAAGAATCATTACCGTAGCACTTTCTGTTCTCGAGATATACTGCTAACAAAATTTACTAATTAAACATTCAAATGACTGTCACGTGGCTAATTGATTAAGATTTTTTTTCAACTCAGTGTCAGTATGATCCTTAGCTTATACATATGATACCTCATCTAAGCTAATCAGAAGAAGATAAGAAGAGATAAACAATAAACAAAATTGGGTGATAAAGTATAATAATAACTTTGACATTTCAGTGTTCGTGAACGAAAACGGAGCTGTTCCGACTTTATTTGATCAGTTTAATAAGGCCAAGTAAAAAAAAAAATATGTTTCTCGTCCCCGCCAGCCTCGTTTTTTGAGGCCGCCTCAATTGTTTTAAATTTTTTATTTAAAAAAAAATGAGATTTTTGTTGTTGAAAACTTCGTTTTAAACATTGAAAAATCTTGAAATCCCATCGTGAAAAGAATATTTTCAATGTCGTAACTTTGGGGTGCTGTGGCCTAGTGGTCTGGCATGTTGAACTCAAAAGTCTTGTGGTCAATCTACAGATTGTGGGTTCGAATCCAGCCATGGGTTAATGGTGCTTGCGTCCTTGGGCAAGATGCTTTGTCACATATTGCTCCTCTTCACCCAGGTGTAAATGGGTACCTGTGAGGGTAGAGATGGCTTTGTGGTTTGATTAGCCCATGTGCGCTGAATACGGCAGCCGGGGCTGTATACTCCCCAGGGAGTTGAGATGGTTTCAGGAATGTAAATTATGACCCAATGACCAGGGATAATAATTGATTTGCGCCATGAGCGTCATGCTTGGCGGATACCGGCGCATTATAAGTGTCCATTATTATTATTATTATTATTTCTTCATAGACTCTTTTGTATCATACCATCTGATATTTATGCATTTTATAAAATATCATTGTCTGCATTGAATTTTATATGCTTAGAGGTGCTAACACTTGATGCTAACATTATCAAAACATTGTAAATATGTTAATTTCTTTTGTGAATTGCAATGTCTCCATTATTTTAATGTTTTGCGTGATTGGAAAAACACGGGATTAACAAAAATCTCAGATGGCGGCCATTTTGAAAAATAAAAAATAAATTTCATTTTTTTGAAAAACCCAGATGAAAAACATATTTTTTTTTTTACTCGGCCTAAGCTCGGAAGATGTCATGATGACGTCACGCTAATTTTGAAAACAGCATGCTATCTAGAGGATCTAACAAAGCTTTTGCAAAAAGAATTATCTCCATAGCATTTGTTGTTCACAAGATATGCTGCAAACAAAAATCAGCCTTTTGATGACGTCATGATGACATCATGTTCATAGCAGCATGTACAACTACAAGATGTAACCAAGCTTTGACAAAAAGAAATCTTTGCAATAGCATTTGTTGTTCTCGAGATATGCTGCAAACAAAATTGACTAATTAAATGTTATCCAAATGAGTTGTCACATGCTTAATAAATTAAGAATTTAATTCTAACTTCGTCATAACAACGTCATCACTAAAACATTCTTGGGGTAGCACAGACTTAAGTGTCAGTCCGCGAGAAGACCATGCAAAATCTTGAAAAATCGACAAGGTGAGGGGTCAGAGAATTAAGTTCAAATCTTGGCCATTGGATCCCCACCTGGTACCATATCACATGATAGAGTAGCTCGATCTATAATCCCACAGTGACAGAGTACGGGGCATTTGTAATTTTCGGCTGAAAGTGTACATTTTTACTAATTTGGGAGGGTCAATTGAAGATGTTTTGCGGGTATAGTTACAACCGCGGTTCTGCCCTTAAACATTATCGTTTATTGTCGAGTTATACATCAAAAGAAAGAACGTGATCTCCTCTACATGATGAAATAAAAATAAATGCTGTATAATCATTTATTGCAGATATATAGGTGTTAGAAAAATAGGTATCAGCTTTACTATGAAAAAAAGTAATGTACAAAGTAAGCTGTTTCTCAATTAGTGCAGGGCTGACGGTTACCAGATTTGGACAAAATGTAATTGAAATACTATTGTACAAGGGCACAAAATTAAATTTTTGTCAGCTCTTTTCGATTTTTTTTTTTTGGCGGTCAAATATTTGCAAAATTCTTCAATTTGAGATAAACCTACAATGAACAGTTTGAGTGTTATATTGCATTTCATCATTTCACATTTTGGATTAGATTCTGTTATGACCTTGCAAAATATTTATTTTAAAGTCTTTATGTATTGGGAGGTGGATCAACCCTTTGGTGCACACCCATAACTGATGTTGGAGGAAATTTAGGATCAGGCAGCGCAGGTGCCAAGCCCACATTGTCAAAGTTATTATCCATTTTCTACCTGTCACCGACAGAGGGCGCTATAAGAAACTGGGGTAGTGTTCAATATGGTGGTACGGTCGGCATGGATACATGCCGTCCGTTTGTGCAGCTGCAGTGCGATTTTGAGCATTGTAAAGCCATTAAGTGCGGTGTCTATCGGTATTATCCGCGTAATGTATGTTCAGTGATCCTTCGTCGCTGTACGAAAGATTATACTTAGGCATTTGCAGAAAAGTGGAAAGTGCCCGCCCTGGATGTTGCTGTAGAGTGGAAAGTTATTCTCCTGCGATGTGGATTGATAATGGTCTATTGAAAGCATATAAATAACACCTTTGTCAGCAGTTTTCGGTATAAATTTACAGGAGCATGTTTTTAGCACTATTTAAGAGGAATTTAGCAGGTTTTGAGGAAAAAACGGGTGAAATCTTTAAATTTGAAACACATTGCACATGGAAATAACCTCTATCACCCAGCATACATGCAGGTTCAGATTATTTTGTTGCAGGGGCAAAGATAGCGGATGATGGGTTGGTGGGATGGGGAGGTGGTTACACCACCAATATATATATATATTTGTGCACAATGCATTATATGTGTTATATGAAAATACGACCCAGGTAATGGATCATATATCCCCCGTCTGAGGACATGTCTATGCCACTGTTTTGTTGGTCACCGACTGTCTGATGACGTGAACAAAAAATATTAAAAAATATCCAGCAAAGGAACAGCATGAAAGGAACAGAAAATTGCCCAATTTGCATTTTTCAATGTACTCTGCAGATATCTCAATGATTGAGATTCATCTCAAATTTGTTACTGCGTCCCTCAAGCTTTTATAGTATTTAGGGTGGGTATTTAGGTTCCTTTAGATTCTATCAGCGTAAATTAGTTTTGGGCAATTGCAGCTGGTATAGGTCATTATTCTGTTGGATTTCTTTCAAGCCCCCCCCCCACCTTGCAAAGCAATACTAGTCCTTTATCTTCAGAAAACAAAATGACACACAAAAAAAGGCACTTTCAAAATTTAGAGGTGACAAAATTGATTCCTTAGAAACTCTCTTCATTTATTGTTAAAAAATTAATATTACACAATCATCTTAAAACCATATGAATGTAGGTATATTGTTGCATACACAAATAACGAGGAAAACCTTTCTGTTGCATGTGTCACAACAATAGAGGGTTTGCAGTAATATTGTCAACATCATCAGTTCTCGAAAAGACGAGGTAACAGGGGAGACCAGTGGCCGAACTCTCCCCAAAAGGGAAAAAATCATTTAAAAAGGAAAAATAAATAAATCCCCATGTACTGTTCCCAGGTTGCAGCATTTCTGCATGTGTCATTGAAACAATCCTTGGGGTATGGCGGTGTGTGCGTGGTTTCATGGCTTCTGACTGCCAAACGAACAAAGTCAATTGACTATTGAGGTCACCACCAATGTAGGGCTGGATGGCTCTGTTAGTAGAGCGCCTGTATGTTATTCAGGACTGGTCGGCGGTTCGAATCCCACTCCGCCAGTCAATTTTTTTGTTGTTCACTTTTCAATGACTTTAAATTCAGTCAGTTTCACTTGTGGTTATTTGATGATTGAAAAATAAATGGTATTCGTGAAATAACCACAAGGGAAACTGACTGAGAGTTTAAAGTCATTGAAAATAAATGAGTTAAAATCAGGGATTATCAATCTCACTGATTATGTAAAGCATGTACATGTACATGTAAATCAAAACCTTTCTTTCCACCAATCCTAATTGTACAGTATTATCATTTACAGCTCAATGTAACGTGTGATTCAAATTTCAGAATTGTCGAATCCCACCTGACGCAGCACGTGATTTTTGACGCGCACTCACAAGCACTGAATATACAGTGCTCATCCGGGCGGGTGAAGGGCAAGCCTAATTTGCATATTATTGTTCTTGTTTCTCCCATGAGGTTCATGTTGTTCTGGACATTTTTTTTCCGAAACAGAAATCTTCACAGATTTATAAAAGATGGTGCTGGTAGAAACATACCGTTACAATTTTTCTGCCCGAAATGTTGTATTTATCCAGGAAAGAGTACAACCAGTGCCCACATTTTTGGGGGGATTTTTTAAAGATAAAAAATAACAGAGAAAAGACATGAGAAATACTGTGGTTTTCTCAAAAAGTGGGCATCGTATGGACTGAAATTTTCACTGATTACTTTTACTGTATCTGTCTTGATATATTTGGCCATGAATCTGTATTTCTTTATCAAAAAGAACAGTATGATATTATCTTTAACAATGTGACATGTATGCCAATTGTTTGAAATGACAAGGATCTTTGCCAGGTAAGGGAAAATAATTACATTTTTTGCACAGTTATAGAAGATCATTACTGGCTAAAATATGAATCACTCATTACATTCAGTTGTAAATGATAATAATGTACGTATGTATAATTGGTGGAAAGAAAGGTTTTGCTTTACATGCTTTAAATTATCAGTGAGATTGATAATCCCTGAATTGAACTCATTTTTTCATTTCTTTTAATGATTTGTTCCCTTTTTTGTAGAGTTCGGCCACTGGTCTCCCCTGTTACCTCGTCTTTTCAAGAACTAATGATTTGGACATTATTTCTAGAAACCTTCTATGGTTGTGAAATATGCAACATGAAGGATTTCTCTTTATTTTTGTACGCAACAGTATACCTACATTCATATGGCTTTAAGGTGATTGTGTAATATTCATTTTTTAACAATAAATGAAGAGAGTTTCAAAGGAATCAATTTTGTTACCTCTAAATTATCAAAGTGCCTTGTGTGTCATTTAGTTGCTGGGTGATAGAGGTTATTTCCATGTGCAATGTGTTTCAAACTTGAAGATTTCACCCGTTTTTACCTCAAAACCTGCTAAATTCCTCTAAAATAGTGCGAAAAACATGCTCCTGTAAATTTATACCAAAAACCGCTGACAAAAATTTTATTGATGCATTCAATAGACCACTATAAGGACCTTCTTTCATCAACGTTTCACTATTCAAAGACCTGCACTAATGACGCTACAGCTACTCAAAGATAGCGATATCTATGACGCAAATTTTGGGGTACCCCTAAGAAAAAGACGTGCAATCGCATCTGAAAAACAATATTTTTCCTTTATTTTGGTATCCCTGTTTAGGGTAGGAAACAACCTTCAAACCCTGAAAATTTCAATACTCTACTACTCTCCATTGTGATAAAGCAAGTGTTTGAAAATTTGTACCCCAAAAATCATGAAAATCATGCATTTTTGACCAAAAAAAGTACTTTTTGGCCATTTTTTCCGATAAGAAGGTCCGATTGGGCTAAAACTTTATACAACGTCAAGGCTCCACATAACCCCCCTACCCACCAAATTTCAGCAAAATCCGTTGACCCCCACCTTATCACTTTCTGCATGGTCCTCTCGTGGACACGCTCTTAACACCTAAGTTTCATGATGATCAGACATTCTTTACAATATGAAATAAAATTTAGCTTTTTTATGATGCATTATGACATCACACTTATTTTCACAGTCGCATGCACATCTTCAGGATATAACAAAGCTTTTTTGAAAAGTGAACAAAGAAAAATTGACTGGAGCGGGATTCGAACCGGCGACCTCCTGAATACCGTACAGGCGCTCTACCAACTGAGCCATCCAGCCCTATGTTGGTGGTGACCCCAATAGTCAACTATCTTTGTTCGTTTGGCAGTCAGAAGCCATGAAACCACGCACACACCGCCACACCCCAGGGATCGTTTCAATGATACACGCAACAATGCTGCAACCTGGGAACGGCAACGCCGGTTCGAATCCCGCTCCAGTCAATTTTTCTTTGTTCACTTTTCAATGACTTAAAATAACTCAGTCAGTTTCCCTTGTGGTTATTTCACGAATAAAGCTTTTTTGCAAAAAGAATCATTACAATAGCATTTGTCGTTCTCGAGCTGCAAACAAAATTCAGCCATTTCATAACGTCAAGTTAAAATACTTGGTGGCGCTATTGCTGTGCTTCTATCGACCCCGATCTACGTGTATCCTATAGTATCTCAAGCCGTGGTCACGAGACGTCACACAAAGCGGGAGTTTACATGTATTCTTTCTGTTTGAGGTATAAGGCCTAAAAGGTGTATTTTAACAGTCAGTTTTTAATGTTTCACGTATCAATTCTATCAGTAACTCCAATCTCAATGTAACATTCTCCAACAAATGATTTTTAGTAAATTTTAGAAATAACCGTGGAAAAAAATTAACAAATTACTTATCTTTCAATAGGAATCACAAATTTAGACTTCGATGACGTCATGATGACTTTATAGTGACGTCACGGTCATTTTCGTGGCAGCATGCACCACTACATGATATAACCAAGCTTTTGCAAAAAGAATCATGTCCGTAGCATTTGTGGTTCTCGAGATACGCTGCAAACAAAATTTACTAACTAAATATTCAAATGACTGTAACTTGGCTAATCAATTAAGAATTTTTACAACTCTGTGTCAGAATGATCCTTAGCTTAAAAGCTTTCAGAAGATACCTCATCTTAGCTGATCGGAAGAAGCTAAGAAGAGATAAACAATAAACAAAATCTGGACGATAAAGAATAATAATAATGAAAAATTCGAACGAAAACAATACCTGTTCCCACATCGGCAATGTCGGAACACCTAATAACTAGACATTTCAGTGTTCGTGAACGAACACGGAGCTGTTCAGACTTATTCAATCAGCTTTATAAGCTTTGATGACGTCTTGATGACGTCACGCTCATTTTTAAAGCAGCATGCTATCTAGAGGATCTGAAAAGTTTTTTGCAAAAAGAATCATTACCATACAATTTGCCGTTCTCGAGATATGCTTCAAAGAAAAAAATCTGCTTTTTGATGACGTCATAATGACGTCACAATAACGTCACAGTACATTTCGTGGTAGCATGCACATCTACATGATGTAGCAAAGCTTTTGCAAAAAGAATCATTTCCGTAGCATTTGCCGTTCTTGGGATAAACTGCGAACAAAAAATCTGCTTTTTGATGACGTTCAAACAATTTGCCGTTCTCGAGATATGCTTTTTGATGACGTCATGATTACGTCATGTTCATTTTCGTAGCAGCACAATTACACACAACTACAAGATGCAACAAAGCTTTTACAAAAAGAATTGTTACCATAGCATTTGTTGTTCTCGAGTTATGTCGCCAACAAAATATCAGCCTTTTGGTGACGTCATGTCACAATAAATTTCGTGGCAGCATGCACAACTACTTGATGTGGCCAAGCTTTTGCAAAAAGAATCATTTCCGTATCATTTGCCGTTCTCGAGATATGCTGCAAACAAAAAATCTGCTTTTTGATGACGTCATAATGACGTCACAATAACGTCACAGTAAATTCCGTGGCAGCATGCACAACTACATGATTTAACTAAGCTTTTGCAAAAAGAATCATTTCCATAAGCATTTGCCGTTCTCGAGATATGCTGCGAACAGTATTTACTAATTAAATATGCAAATTAGCTGTCACGTGCTTAATTAATGAACAATTTTTACAACTCAAGTTTCAGTATGATCCTTAGCTTATAAGTTTTCACATGATACCTCATCTAAGCTGATCAGAAGAAGCTAAGGAGAGATAAACAATCAACAAACTTAGTGCACAAAGCTATGGGAGCAAAAAGTTTGAAGGAATAATAATGTAAAATCCGAACGAAAACAATAGGCCTACCTGTTCCGACATCAGAATGTCGGAACAGCTAAAAATCAGAACAAAAACAAAACCTGTTCCGACATCTTAAATGTCGGAAGAGCTAATAAAAATCAGATCAAAAGCTAAACCTGTTCCGACATCAGAAATGTCGGAACAGCTAAAAATAATCATTCATCGCAAAAGTTAGTTGAAAGGAGACAAATAATGAAAGGAAATCTTAACTTAGGAGCGTAAGCAATCCATAACTGATGAACAATTAAAACACCCTTGCACAATCCCATGTTTCCCTGCAACGCGGCACACAATGTAGGTAGTGTACCCGCGCGGAATGTTGACCGGCCACACGAAACATAAGCACCACGTCCGTCAGCATATTTCAGCACCCCCATCATAAAAGTTGGTGTTGCTGCAGCCCCCTCTGCACCCCCCGTTCCCGCGAGCTTGCAGTGCATTGTGCTACAGGTGCTTGTTTTCACTCCAGCCACATTGTCAGGCATTTTTCAGTGTCCAAAAAAGCCAGGATGTCCGACCGAGAGAATTTCTACCTCCATGCTTGCTCCATGCACAGTCAGTGCAACAGTAAATGGCAAAGTCACAACCCATTCGAATTTCACTTGCCAGTTGCCATTCCTTCTTAATTTAAAGGCCATACATTTTATGTACAAAATTTGGGGATTGTGATATAAGCTAAGACGGGATCCCCAAAACACATTGATTGTTTTACCTCTTAAATAGCTTCTACTCTAGACCAAGGCTAAGTTCAGATGCAGTACTCCGGAGACCGAAAAAGGTCTTCCCTTTGCAGTCACAGCCGGAGGTAAACATTTCATCCCAAACCCTTTGCGTCCATACGTCAAAAGGTTTAACTGAAAACGGTCTATCTCTGATGTTTAGAGGTCACTCGTGTCGCATTACTCCGAAACCGAACTTCCGTTAATTCCCAAGAATCGCGCACTAAACGATTTTGAAAACAAACATCAAAACATGCACACCAGTTTATAATGTGCGTGCAAATAATGCATATCCACAGGCCGTGTACATGTACCTCTACTTCACATACACCATGCATACACAGACCAAAAAGTGCTTGGACAAAATGTAATAACATAATAAATTTTGTTCTGCCATTACCAGCATTTGATCTGCTATTATTAGTTGCAACGTTCAGTGTTAAATTAGTAAGTTACATAAGTTTGGAGCCAACTTATGGTACTGACTTACCGTAAGTAAGGCCCGGATTCAATTAAAACCTATTGTTTATTGTAAATAGAAATATTTGACATTGGTGTGAAGCAGCTGAATATGAAAACGGCGATTGGTTTTCTGGACCTACATGTACATGTACTTTTGCAAATGTTGCACACATCGTTCATATCATCTCCGTACATGGAGCGCGCGCCCCGGTGCCCATGACGATTACACCTTTCAGGGAGAGTTCCCCATCTTGCACGTAGCGCTATATAATCTTTGGTTTGTACTGTCACTGTGTAGGTCTACATTTTCCTCAGCTTTGCTCCATGTTAATTAGTAACATGGGATGAAGCAATTTCTTGGGGGCTATTAATATTACTAGAAGAACAGCCATGCTACAAGTTTCCCCTAAACGACACAACTTTGTAAAACTTCGTTCGCACGGCCACGCCATATGTTATGCTTAAACGTACAAACCAGACTGAAAACTTCATGCACATGAACTCAATGGACTTGCATAAAATAATACGGACCACGTGGGTTTCTGTCCGTCACATGTATTGAGAATTTCGTAAAAATCCCATTGCATATGCCGCGTACCGCGTGTGCCGAGTGCTTTTTGTGGTCAAATTCTCCCTACGTCTCATTCTTGATACTGCTGTTTTACAGTTGTAAGGCCGCGTCTAAAATACTTGGCTATGGCTTGATATTACACACAAGTCTATGGCGGTAGTGGCTGCAGCCACTTCTCATGATTTGCCCGCGACTTTGATCGGAGCTAAAGTCAGAATTGGTCAGAACGACCGAAGTTCTACCATGCCAAAAGAACCTTGGGGCGATTTCATGTCCATGTACACAGGTCATGCAGATTATGTGTGAATGAAAATTGAATGCAAATATCCGAATACGGTGAAGTGCTCGACGAATTTGAGAAATGCTTGCTCTGTGAAGATTGTGAAGTACAAGTGCACACACGTAACGTCTGTACAATACACGTACACAGAAAGGATAATGTTACGCGCGGTTTTGGAAGTGACACTGACATAAATTACCAGTAACGTAATGCACCCGATCGCCGGTCAAGCTAAACCGGATGTGGTTGAGATAAAATTGGATAATACGTGTAATTGTAAATTCTTGGGACTATTTTCCCAAACTTGCCATGGGTGGCGCTATTTAAATTTATGTCAATGTGTGATGTAGTCGAGGGGATACGGTCCACGAACTTTCAGTGTGACACATTACTTGACCTTTGTGACCTCTACTTCTGGTCAAACAGGAAGTAGCTCCTCATTTAAAGGGATGGTACAGAACTAGGTTTTGCGACAAAACCGTTGCTGACAGTGAAAGCACATTAGAAGCACCTGTAGAAGTTTGAGGTCAATCAGCCATCTGGGTCACGAGAAAATAGTGAAAACACGTTTACACATTTCAACGATATTATGCGTTCATAATAAAATGCTTCGAAGCGATTGGAAAATAGTTTCATTTATTTCTCAACGAATATGGCATTTCAGACAAAAAAGTTTCATTGGATGTTTTCTCCTATCATCTGTACATAGCAGCTCCTTTAAATTCCTTTTTTTAATTTCCTATGCACGAAGTAGGCACTCCATTTAAGTTCATCCATGCGTAGATTTTGTTATGTAACGCCAGGGCGTTCACTTCACCAACAACCTTCACGCACTCTCTCCGTTTTATGCTCTCGTGCCGTGTAGACGTGTTTTTCATCGCACTCCCATAATATTGTAGAACTTCGTTAGCGTCTCGCAGATTTTATTTCATCTTAGTCCGGACTCACTGTTGTGGTGTACCACCTTGGCAGTAGCATACAGCTCAGAGGTACATCACGGCGGTAAGTCCGATTTATTTTCTCTACGCTACCTTCTTGACTAAACTCAATTTTGTTCGAGTTCTCATTTAAGTGTATCGGGCGTGAGTGCTGCTCTGTCATTTTTTGTTCCTTCCTTTAAACACATAGCAAGGCGCACCATAACCTCTATTATTTGGTTCATTCGGCATTAGAAGTCTGTGCCTTTTTCTATTGTAAGTTTTATGTGAATCTGTGATCTTGAAGTATATTTTGTCTTACCAATTCTGTACCATCCCTTTAAAGGTAGTATCATACTTTGGTAAGAATCCAAAACGGAAACGTTCACAGATAATGCATATCCACAGGCCGTGTACATGTACGTGTACTTCACATACACCACGCATACACAGACCAAAAAGTGCTTGGACAAAATGTGCTGTGGCCTAGTGGTCTGGCGTGTTGAACTCAAAAGTCTTGTGGTCAATCTACAGATTGTGGGTTCGAATCCAGCCATGGGTTAATGGTGCTTGCGTCCTTGGGCAAGACGCTTTGTCACATATTGCTCCTCTTCACCCAGGTGTAAATGGGTACCTGTGAGGGTAGAGATGGCTTTGTGGTTTGATTAGCCCATGTGCGCTAAATACGGCAGCCGGGGCTGTATACTCCCCAGGGAGTTGAGATGGTTTCAGGAATGTAAATTATGACCCAATGACCAGGGATAATAATTGATTTGCGCCATGAGCGTCATGCTTGGCGGATACCGGCGCATTATAAGTGTCCATTATTATTATTATTATTATAACATAATAAATTTTGTTCTGCCATTACCCGCATTTGATCTGCTATTATTAGTTGCAACGTTCAGTGTTAAATAAGTAAATTACATAAGTTAGGGGCCAACTTACGGTACTGACTTACCGTAAGTAAGGCATGGATTCGATTAAAACCTATTGTTTATATATTCAGTCCGATTTATTTTCTCTACGCTACCTTCTTGACTAAACTCAATTTTGTTTTTGTTCTCATATGCGTGAGTGCTGCTCTGTCATTTTTTGTTCCTTCCTTTAAACACATAGCAAGGCGCACCATAACCTCTATTATTTGGTTCATTCGGCATTAGAAGTCTGTGCCTTTTTCTATTGTAAGTTTTATGTGAATCTGTGATCTTGAAGTATATTTTGTCTTACCAATTCTGTACCATCCCTTTAAAGGTAGTATCATACTTTGGTAAGAATCCAAAACGGAAACGTTCACAGATAATGCATATTTTGCATATTTTGCATATAATGCAATTTTAAACAGCCAATCTTAACCAAACTTGGTCAAAACAAAGACCCTAGTGAAATTGTGTGCCGAAACTTACGTCATCATGACGTCATCAGGTGGCAAATTACAAGCAATTCAATTTTAATAATCAAAATCTTTAAAAATCAACAAAAAATCAACGGTTTCAGTTATTAAGTTGATTCTTTCACCAAAAGTGAATGTTAGGTGAGGTCTTTTTTTTGTCACATTGCTTGACCTTTGTGACCTCTACTTCCGGTCAAAAGTGAATGTTAGGTGAGGTCTTTCTTTTTGTAAAAAAATGGTACTTTGGCCGTAGTTTTCAACAAATAGTATATACAAAAGTACAAATTTTTCGCAGAAATTTTTTAACGAGGACAATGATTTTAATGAAAGAATGAATGAAGGAATTTTTAGAGTGCGTCACATGACATGGCATTTTACTAGAAAAGGCACACAAATGGTGATGTACTATCACATAGCAACCATTGTACCAATTGGACATTTCACAACAGTCCCATGTTCCACTTGGAAATGAGGTTACCATCAAAGTGGTAGATCACTTTAAAGGTTCACTGTAATAAAAATACATATGAAGTTAAACACATCTGTTTTGTTATAAAACTCAACCTGTCTATCATTGTTTACGCAAAAACATATAGAGAAGAGAGGTATGTATTTTACACCATCAATTGAGCACCCCACTTTTCGCGACGAAAAACCTTGCTTACGTCACATGCAGAACATCACGCAGTATACCGCGGTGTGAGCCTATACTAGTTCTGTAGGTGATGTCACAAGCAATTGTTGCGTGAGTCGGTTCCAAGAGGGACTTTTTTGAGGGACGGGACATACATGTACATGTATCGATTTTGTAAACCGTTTCGTCAAAATTAAGCACATGCATACAAAATATAATTTATATTGTCATTAATTATGTATTAAGCAATAATTTTAAAGCACTTTCATCCCTTTCCCAAAATGTTTATAATCTTGGTGCATATTGTAGTGGAGATGGCTCCGTCACCAAATTATTCAACCACAGAGTAGGCAAAGTAATCAGGAGCATTCAGTATGTTCAGAGAATTAAATGCAGTGTGGAAAGACTGCCGTATTAACTTGGAAACAAAGATGCAGTTTTATAACGCATGCGTCTTGTCCACTCTACTGTATGCTGCTGAATGCTGGAGTCTTACACAGAAAGAAGAAGCCCGCCTAGTTTTTTTGATATGCGATGTCAAAGGAAGATCTTGAGGATTATCTGGTCTCAACACATTCCAAATACACAGATCAGATCAATGACAAAGCAGCCTCAACTGACAAACATCTTAAGAAAAACGTAGGCTAAAGTGGTTTGGACATGTGCAATGCATGGGGAATGAGAGAACACCAAAACTGCTATACCTATGGAAACCAACTCATGGGAAGTGCAGATGTGGTCGGCCTACATGGAGAGATGTCATTCAGAGAGATCTCTCACTCAAGACTGATCCATTTGGACGTTTTTCTTAAGTCAGGCAGCAAGTGCAGATAATGCATGGAGCTTTCTAGTTAGTTAACTAGTTAACCATTGTACTAGCACATAGCAACCAGTGTTTTACTCCGATATATTTATGTATTTCTACCCAGACGTATCTAAGTGTACAGGGTACAGCATGTAGAGACTCGCCTCGAACCCCAGCAGTTGTGCATAGTACCACCTACGAGAATGACGAACGTGTGCGAGGATGAAAGTAGTCTCCCATCCTTTTCAGATTACATGTACATGACTGTGCATTGCCACTTACCATACTAACTGCACTAATGTTACGTTAAATTCACAAAGCAGTCAATATTTTTATACTTGCACCGACTGCTGCTGAAATAATCACATTTCTAGAAAGTACATTTCCTGCCCTTTCAAATGATGCCTCAGTCAGGAAAAATGATCCAGGGATGACAAAGATATCCTGCCTTGAAATATGGATTGAATTAATGAAACATATCTCCAGACCTCCCGACCTTTCCGCTTTTGGCGGAAAATTTCCGCTTTTTTTAGTTGATTACGATTTTCCGCTTTTACCCATTATTTTCCGAAAAAGTAGATTTTTACCAGCCACGTGGCATAATGAATATTGAGTGCGCAAGTTTACTGTTTTTCAGTCCACGCATCAGCCGTGACTTCTGCTATTTCACTCCGCGAGCGGCTGTTTGCTAGTCTAAACCTGGTACCCTAACCCCATTAATTGAAAAAGCTCCCTATATACCATGAAAGGGGGGCACCACCCTCCACCCGCTCCCCTGGCTCGTGGTCACTTCGCTCTCTTGCAAAGTCTTTAGGAATTTTTAAAATCAGATGTTGGGAGGTCTGTATCTCACTTTAAAGCATTGTGTATGCATCGGTGTACACTTCCACCGTGTTTTTGAATACTGTGTTTGTCATAGTTGTTCAATGTTTTTCTTTATTTTTTCGGGGTTCAAAATTTCGTTGTCAGACCACCAAAAAATTAAATGTAAGATTTTGGTGGCCACCTAAATTTTGCTTGAAGGCATCAAATTGGTGAGTGAGAGGCAGTGCTGTTTTCAGCATGTTTTCATGAAAACATTTTAAAGCATGTTTTCATGCTTTAAACAATTAAAGAACTCTGAAGTAGACGGTCTTGTAAATAGTATACTTCTTTCCCCTGTTTATCACTGGAATTTCCTTTCTTGGGCAACATTATCGTAGTTTGATGTAGAAATATACTCAATGCTATTTGTTGTTGTTTACTTTTCTCTACTAAGATCGCTAAAGCAAAAAAATATTTTGTGCAGTGTAAAGAAACATGCTTGCTAAACCACACCAAAATGAAAAACAAAGACATGCTTCAGTGATTCCTAGGTGGGATTATACTCTGTGGGCTAGGGCTTATTTGCATCTTTATGAATGAAGCAATGAACTATTTTCATGGCGTATGCATTGGTACCAACCCCCTCCCCCATCGTGCGTACATACATTATGGACAGCCCCTTAATAAATATCATATTACTTTGGTTTTTGTTAAAGAAATGGAAATCATGGGCAAAAATATCAAGGAAGATACAGTAACAGTCATCTGTGAAATTTTCAGTCCCATATGGTGCCCAACTGCCCACTTTATGAGAAAACAGTGAAAAACGGCCACAGTATCTTTTAATCGTTATTTTTTATCTTTAAAAGGTCATAATTGTTTTTGGCCCTTTGGTTTTACTCTTTTTCTGAATAAATACAGCGGCCGATTTCACAAAACGCTTCTTATGTTAGGATCAATTTCAGGACTTAGGAAGAGTCCTAGCTGAAAGATCGATCTTAGCTATGACGCGTCCTAGGATCGATTTCACCTAACGCGTCTTAGCCAAGATCAGTCTGCCATGCTGATAAATAAGACGTAATTTTTTGGACGAGGATGGCCTTTCCAAATACAATGGCTGCACCATGTTTACTTGAATCAATTGGAGCGAGTGCAAGCAACAGCCGTAGTTTTATGCTTGCGGTGTGCGCGCGCATCATGAATGAAGCACGTAAACTCAAGATGGCTGATTGGTTGATGTTCGGGCGAAAAGTTTTTGTCTACTCAAATAACGTACTCACACGGGCGACGAGGTCAAAATCATATGCCAATCTTGAAATAATCCCTGTCAAACAATAGACCTATATCCTCTACGTTTTCCTCGTCATTTTAAACTATCGAGTGGATTTCTCCGGTCACGGAATATTAACTCGTCAAGCCTAGGCCTACCTCCGGCTCCCTGCCTGCCGAGTCGCTATCACTCGGCAAGAAGCGTAAGCGCCGTTGTTGCTATTCAGTATTTAATATGTAGGCCTACGTGTTCGTGCAGATAAGACGACCCTTAGACCCGTCCTAAGTTAAGACGAGTTCAGCCGCGTTGCTATGGAAGTTGAGATGCATTGAACGCATCTTAACTTTGGTGAAATCGATCCTAGGACGCGTCCTGACATAGGACGAGTTACCCTTCCTAAGACGCATCTTAGCGTTTCGTGAAATCGGCCGCTGGTTCAGCATTTCAGGCAGAACAATTTGAACGTTATATTTCTACCATCACCATTTTTAAACCCTGTAAGTTATAGGTAAATCTGTGAAAATTTCTGTTTCGGTATGCTACCAAAGAATGATAGTACCTTTAAAGGGTGGTGCATACTGTATTACATTCAACAATAGTTCAATATGAGGGTAACGACTAGGACGAAATATGATATCAAATAGGTTGAGATTTAAATTTGTTGTTGACAATAAACTGTTAAAGTCATGGATATGTATAACTGGTTGCAGTGAAGACTGTCTAAAACTATGGTTTTTGATTTCTAACAATAAGTTGGACCACCAAAAGGATAAGCATACATTTATGAGTACTTGAGAGCTACAGGTTGCTGGCTCAAATCCCGTCAATTTTTATTTGTTCACTTAAAATATGATGTTTGTTTCCATTTTTCAAGTCTTATTTTGGAAACGGAATTTGGCCTGAAATTGTGTAACCTACACTATCTTCTTCCTTCATTTACTTGCAGGTATGCCTAATGATATTGTGGGTGGGTCACACTACCAACCAGCTATACTCCTTCATTGGATCTCCACCTTGATGCCTTCACTCTTTTAATACGTGGTTATACATCTGCTGCCAAGGTAGGGAGTGCTAAATTTCTTTCAAAAGCCTCTGGATTGGCTGTAAATGCCTAACCAAAAACCATGCAGTACATGTACATGCATGCATGATTTCTGTTTTCCTTTTGATGAAATATGGTTGTATAGTCGGACCTTGTTAAAAAGAGGCCCTTAGGACATACAGAAACGTTAGTAAAACAGGAAGTTCAGGAATCTTGTAGTCTCTTGAAAAAGTGTAGGAATACACTGTATTCCTTGTTTTAAGCTGAATGTTGTATATTGACAGGGCTGTTTTTAGTGAGGTTCCACTGTAGAGTCAAATAATTTTGTTCAATTTCATGATTTTCCAGCTTTTATACAACACTGTCTCAGATCAATAATGTAAATTTCAAAACAACATATCTCTGTAACCAGATACACAAGTAGTGGTGTGTCATCTTGGGCTACAACGGCTACATCTTCACTTTGGATAGCACTGACCTGACCAACATTGCTCTTGAGGCCTGTACTTGACCTATATGGAAGGGAGAGCTTGAGCAAGATCTTGACAGTGTAGTTCCCAATGGTAAACCAGTTATAAGGATGGAAAGATCACGTTGCAGACCACCACCTGTGCCAGCTAAACCACTACACTCACGTAGTCAAAGTGTGCCTGAAAAGTCCACTCTTGAGAGACAGAACTCTGTTGAAGATGATGATTCACAGTCGTATCGCAGTGGTTCATCTGGTGACCCAATGAGCCCAACTACATATGAGGAGTTTGTGAAAAGTAAAGGCATGATCCAAGAGGATCAAGAAGTATGGATGTCGGTAAGTCCAAGACTTTCATAAAATTCTCATTAGAGATAAGGCTGAAACGATACATCGATATATCGGTGCATCGCGATACATTCGGTCACGATACGATTTATCGATACGAACATTCGATATCGGTTTTTTTGATAATAATATAAAACATAAACTTTATTACAAAACATGCTGAAAGTCACATAAATGTCTAATTAGCCTACTGCAAAAAAACACCCAGAAATTTATGTATAAAAGCAGAAGAAAATGCCACCTTTTTTGCCGAAAAGCACAGCGCTCCTACGGATGACAGAGCTTACACAGTACACAACGGTCAACCATGGGCTTTTATCTGCGATCGCGTGGTGTACACGTACACGTACACAAACACGCAAACAGCAACCAGTAGTACGCTGCTAGCTTCAGTCATGTTGGCCGGAAGCGGTAAGCATTGCACAATGTACATGCAATTGTGTGCAACGCGGCATCGCATGCACGTACACTCAGCTTAGTGAAGTCAGTGAAATTTGAGCTTAATCGGACATCTGAGTCACGAGAACATAGCAAAAAACCATCTAAATTTTTCTTATGAAACTTAAAGGGCGGCTGCAGTGCT
This sequence comes from Astropecten irregularis, assembly GCA_963971285.1. Lineage (NCBI taxonomy): Eukaryota > Metazoa > Echinodermata > Asteroidea > Paxillosida > Astropectinidae > Astropecten > Astropecten irregularis. The sequence continues at coordinate 8,811,917 of OZ020256.1, forward strand.
TTTTTCAATCAGGTTATTTTATTGCCTTCATACAGAGAATATACTGACAAATAGTGCTGTGCTTTTTATTCGGATATAGAGTAACCTACACGGATTAAACGTTTCCGTTTACTAATTTGCCAAAAGGATTAACCGAAACCAACACCAAAAAAAATATGGACTCACCGTGGCTCACGATTGGCTCACGCAAAAAAAATTTATAGTCAGTTATTTTGTCCATTTCGCCAAGTAGAAACACACTATCATATATTTTAATCTAAAAAACATCGTAAAATTACTATAAAAATAAACTTTCCGAGCGCGATTGGTATAATGTACAACTACAACTTACAAGCATGGTTTTTCATTTAGCAAGGCACCCTTCCGCCTACGGAAAAACATCATACACAATGGATTGATGGGTTTACGCTACAGACTGCACTGCGTGTACTGGGTGTATGTGTATGGGACAAGACAGGTTTGCGCTTTCTGTCTACACTTTCCTTCGCTTCATAACATGGGATGAAGCGATTTCTCGACTCATATATGGTTTTTAATATTAGAGTAGAAGAAAAACCTTGCTACAAGTTTCCCCCAAAGGCACAAGTTTTCAACAACTTCGTTCGTGAAGGCCTATAAACTCCCATGCCGTACGTGTAAACAGAGTGTAAACTTCACGCACGTGAACTCAATGGACCTGCAGAAATACAGACCACGTGGGTTTCTATCTGTCACATGTATTGAGAATTATGTTAAAATCCCATTGCATATGCAGCGTACCGCGTGTGCCGAGTGCTTTTTATGGTCAAATTCTCCTTACGTCTAATTCTTGACACTGCCGTTGTTAGGCCGCGTCTAAAATACTTGGCTGCGGCTTGATATTACACACAAGTCTATGGTGGCCTGGTAGCGGCTACAGCCACTTCTCATGATTTGCATGCGACTTTGATCGGAGCTGAATGACCGAAGTTTTACCGTGCGTAAAGAACTATGGGGCGATTTCATGTACATCGCGTATCGTACGCGTAGAACTTCACTGGCCAGTGAACCAATGGCGTATTAATGGCGTAATTAACGTAATTCTATCACGAAACTAATAATAAATTGGAAGTCATAAGCATATTGCTTTTATATGTTAAGGGATTTTATTCATAATTATGTTGGTCGGACAATTTGTCCGTGCATATTTGATTTTGTTCGGACAAACAGGCACAAAAATATTGCCCGTCTATTTTCTTCACGAACACGCACGTAGATTGAGAGTTGAGACCAGGGGCCGATTTCACTGACGCTTTGCGATCATCGTAAAGCCCAAATCCATCGCTAAAAAGAAAATCGATCGCTACTTTGCATAGCAATTTTCCGTTTAGCGATGGATTTGAGCTTTACGATGATCGCAAAGCGTTAGTGAAATCGGCCCCAGAAACTAATGTACATTATAGCCTACAGTGGAATTTATAGCAGCACCGCAACGATCGTTATACCATGCTGTACAGGACTCCCACATGGCATTATTATGGATACGCTCATCATGCACGAGGCACCATGTGCGTTCATTCTTCATACAATGCTCACAACATCGCGCATAATAAGAAATTTTCTGATAGGCAGACAGATTCCCATTTTGGTCGCGTCAATACTGTCTGTCAACACAGCGCTTTTATTCAGGCACTATTCTTCAACACTGACCACACACGACTGCCCGCTAGCACTTTTTATTTAAAAGGCGATTAAATCGTATAACACGGATCCGAATTTTTTTTTTGCCCAAATTACCCGATTTTGCACAGCACTACTGACAAATAATGAATGGCAAGTCTTATTTTGGTTTCAAACCAGCATTTGGTTTTCCTTTGAATGGCTTTTTAAAACGGGGGATTTTCATGCATACTCATGTAGGGAACCAACAGCCAAAATATAATGAAAAAACATAAGAAATGAAGAGGCAAACTTGACCAACAGAAATGGTTTGGTAAAAAAATTACACCACCAGTTGAGTGAAAGGGACATATTTGGCAAAATAAAACCATTGAGGAGGAAAAGGTCTGTCAGAAAACCTATAAAACAACTGTAACTTTTTGTGCACAAATCAATTGGGTTACTGCTCTCAGTTCCCCAGATGACATCACAGTTTTGCTCATGAATATGGAAATGCTAATTAGCATACAAACCAAAAAACTGTTTTTAACCCTGAATCAGTGTGAGGAAGTGGGTAAAATCACAGTCCCCATGTACAGTTTTTTTATTGGCACATGTTCAAGCCATAATATTCCCATTGCAGAGACCCTTTAAAGGATAGTTTTGATCTTACCCCAAGATCAAAACTGTTTTCGGTCTTTATTTACTGTACTGGATAAATACACCATGTCAGGCGGAAATATTTTAACAGTATGTTTCTACTAGCACCATCTTCATATCCTGAAAGTTATACTTAAATCTGTGAACATTTTTATTTGGGTATGTTGCCAATCCTGTACTGTACATGTACCTTTAAATGTCAGTCTGGGTTATTTAAGTTGAGACTTGCTTCATTTTTGGGTGTTACCAAGTTCAACATTTCAACAAAATTCTAAGTTGTAAGAGTGCTTGAGGGACGGGGTAGCCAACAATGAGATGGATTCTTCTTTGTGGTACATACAACTGTATTTACAAAACTGCATAGTAAACTGACAAAGTAATACCAATTTTGTCTTACAAATGATCATTACTGTTCCTTTTATACTGGAGCTGTGTCAATGTTTCCTTGATATCAGAGTGTTACGGACCAACAAAATGATGTCATATTAAAGGGTGATAAGATTATTTCCCGTTGGGGAGGGGGGGGGGGGGACTTGTTCACACTTTGAGGTTTGTTCCTTTTCCATCTTATTTTTTGTGGATGTATGAGAAATCTTTGAAAATGTTCTTTGAATAAAGCAATCTCATTCAAAATGCTGTATCTTTTGGAAGAATTGAAGAAGTTTATAAACAATGTGCAGTTGAGTCACCCTGACTCCACATGCATAGTGCATACACATGCTCTGCACAGTTAGTGACGGCATACTTTTGCCACATACATTGTACAATCTGTGTATGTTCACATTTGGCTCACAAATCTGGTTACGTGTCTCCCGTTCAACACAATCTATTTAAAACCGTTTCTTCTCTAGAGGACCATGGTCAAATCCATTGATTTTGCACTCGTGGCTTGCACAATGAGGTTGCTTTATTAAATAGTACATGGCTTGATTTATACCGCCAGACCGTGCTTGAAAAAACACAAGTGCATGCCTGGTTCGTTAGCTAAAGTAAAACATTGACTTCACTGGACCAAGGATGATGGAAAGACAGCGCGCTTGTTTAAATGGCCGCCAAACACCGCCAACGGCCAAAAATTGCTATACCGAACAAATTTAGTGCATCCCGTGGTGTTTGTTATAATATCAGCGTTCCACTGTAGAAAATAAGGCCATTGAGGTCACAGAACGGCGGTTTGATAAGAGTTCAATTCAATCCATTTATTGCTATTTGCATTAGAAGATTTAAAGTTAATGTATTACAATGGTTTATAAGCCACACCTGCCCTGACAACACAAGAGGAAATGTGGCCGCCCCTGTTCAACTATACGCAGTAAGAAAATGTTCCATCTTGTTGGGGGACGTATTATGTCTTGAACCCTAAACACGACGGGTGGCGCCAGTGGAGTGACTCTCCGACCCTTATACTTTACAAGAGGAACACAATTTTGAAGAAATAATACTATTGCATTTTATAATTTATAATCCGATATGAGTGAAATCAGTTGGCTTTTCAGTCACCTGCGCAGTATCAAACTGAATTGGTACGTTGTGCCGCAGCTTGGAGATTTTCCTTCCATCGTACCTTTGTTCTGCTCTGATCAAAACAAAATGTAGATAAAATCTTGACACAGACCCCTTTGTTGTTGGGCTGGTTTTGTAGACAGAAGACTGTTTGCGGTTTGTGGTCTCTTAACCCAGAAATCTGAACCCAAAATAACAATAGAGCAGCAGCTGGAGACAGTTCATGAGTCCCAGACATAATGGGGGGGGGGGGGGGTTGTTAATTTATTATCAGAGTAAAAGGCTGGTGGTAAAATCTCTGTCCCCCCATGTTTGGATATCATGTTCAACGCTATTGGTTGACACTGCATTTTGTGGCGGCTGCTGAACTTGATGAGGAATTTACACGCACGGGGTTGCTTGAAAATCCGCTGTTTCCGTTTGACGGGTTGCCAATTTATGTGGTGTATTTGTCCCGCGGGCACCAACCAAGGACCGTAACTTAAACATCTTCCTTGGTAGATGAATACATTAAAATGTGCAGACATATACTGGCTGTCGCTGCAGGTTTTTTTTCCTGTGAGTGTTTCCGTTACATAATTGATTATTACGACCGCGGGACGTTAAAACGTTGTTGCTTGGGTTCTCTTGTTTGTCAAACCATGGAGAAAATGAAATAGATGAATACACTAAAGTTGATTTTATTCTTCAGATGTTGCCATATAAGCCGCCTTGATTATAAGCTGCAGGGACATTTTTCAGGGTGAAAATCAATCTATAAGCCGCGGCCAATATTCCTTAATTTACGGTACTCAACAAATCCCTAGATAACTGGAAGCTCTTAAGACATGTAAGATGACGGAGAACGCCCTGAGCGAAAATCAACAATAATCTCCTTAGTCTTACTAATATTGAGGTTCAAGTTGTTGTCAGAGAACCAATATGTAAGGAACTGAATTTGATTGCAATAGTTATCTTCATAATAACCATTAATAGCCCAATTACAGTTGTATCATCGGCATATTTCACAATTTTACAATCATCGGATGAGGATACACAATCATACATGTACAATGAATATATAACAGTGGTGATAGCACACACCCTTGAGGGGCTCTGGGCCGGTATTCACGAAAATTACTACATGTATAAAGTGGGGCACTTAAGTTATGCACTTAGTGTAGTCTCAAGCATCCCGCTAACTTAAGTTGGGTGCTTAAGGATGTTTTCACGAAACAACTCAGAAACCCACTTATCTTAGTACCCTACTTTTTTTTTTTTTTTTTTTTTTTTTTTTTTTATGAAAAATCGCCAATCACAAGGCCCAAAACAGGCCACTCCAGGTGATGGCTAAAACGAGGAGAAAAGGGAACAAAGAAGAAATCATGGGGTAGAAAGATAACTATTGATGTTGCACTTAAATTGAGACAAATTGTAAGTGGAAGGGAAGCAGGATGCAGGTAGTGAATTCCACAGCAAGGCAGTACGCGGGAAGAAACTGGATGAGTATCCCCGAGTATTTGACTTGGGGACCACCACAGTGTATGAATGTGACTGAACAGAGAAACGTGTGGTGCGACCAAAGGTACGGTTGGGTGGAACAACCAGTGAGAGTCCATTGGAGCACCTACCAAAAAAGTATCTGTAAAAGAGGCTCAAAGAGGCTACAGAACGACGGAGAGACAGGGGTTCCAGAGTTGAAGCCAAGTCATCTCCAACTAGATTTGAAATACGTTGTTGAATTTTATCAAGCAGGGACAGACTGCAAGCTGGAGCACCAGCCCAAATATGACAGCAGTACTCCATGACAGGACGTATTGTGGATTTGTACAAATAGAGCAAAGCAGTTGGGGGAAGATATTGCCTTGCACGATACAAGCAGCCTACCCGCTGCGAAGCCCTTTTGGCAATGCTACGAATGTACTTATCCCAGGATAAGTTAGAGGTGAAATCAAGACCTAGAAGCCGGATGTCAGCAAGCTCCTGTAGTGGTATTGAATTCATCTCCAATGTAGAAAAGTGAGGAGATCTGGACCTGGATAAAGACAACAAATGAGTCTTCTTTTGATTGAATGTGACAAGCCAATCGTTACCCCAGTTAATGACATTCTCAAGGTCCTGGTTGAGAACAATACTGGCCTGTATACATGATGGAGCAGACAGGGGACCAGGGTAAGTAGTATACACTGTTGAGTCATCAGCATACATGGCTAACTGTGATGAGACAGAGTCGGGCAGATCATTAATATATAGAAGAAATAATGATGGGCCCAGAACAGAGCCCTGGGGAACACCTGCATTAATACGATGAATGGAGGAGGAATAGCCCTCGAGCACCACAGAGAACTGACGTTCAATGAGAAAGCTAGAAATTAGATTTAACAGATTGCCAGAGATGCCATAAGACTTCAATTTATGGATGAGCCCTCTGTGCCAAACTTTGTCAAAGGCCTTTGATATGTCAAGGGCAACAAGCCTAGCTTCACCACGTCGATCTAAAGCTCTATTGATGTGTTCCGTTATCAGGGATATGATGTCTGCTGTTGACCGTGAATGACGGAAGCCATACTGAACATCTGTCAGGAGCTCGTGTTCTTCAAGATAATCTATGAGTTGCTGATTAATCAGGCTTTCAAAAACCTTACTCATAATGGGAAGAAGGCTTATGGGCCGATAGTTGGAGGGGTCAGACTTCTCACCCGAGCCCTTGAAAACAGGAACAACAGAGGCCAGCTTCCAATTAGATGGAAACACAGAATGTGTTAGGCAAATATTGTACAGTTTGGAGAGGATAGAGGAAAGTTCTGGTGAACACATCTTCAGTACAATTGCAGGGATTCGGTCAGGTCCTGAGGCTTTTGAGGTGTCAAGATGATTGATGACTTTAGCTACCATCTTAGGTGTGATGTTAATCCTAGATAAACTGCTGTCGACACGAGAAGGACAGTCGGGCAGGTTTCGGCCTTGGTCATCAAGTGTGGAGTTTGCTGCAAAACGATCAGCAAAAAGGTTGATTTTATCAGAGGGAGAGGTGAGGACTTCAGGCCCATTAAACAGAACAGGAATAGTGGACTTGCTTCTATTAAGGACGCTATTTGCAATTCTCCAAAAATCTCTGGAGCCAAGACGTTGAGTTGAGATGGACTCCTGAACAGAATCTGCATAATGACGTTTGGCGTTTTCCAATACCTTCTTGCAGTTGTTTCTAGCAAGGCGAAATTGATGGAGGGTCTCCCTTGATCCATCTCTATGAAATTGATGGAAATAATGGTTTCGATGGCAGATAGCAGCAGCACATGCAGGAGTGAACCATGGCTGGGAGTGTGGTTGCACTTGGAAGGTACGGGAAGGTATAAAGAGATCCATTCCAACCTGGATCCAATCCGTCACTTCATCAGCTGCCTCAGATGGACTTAGGCAAAATACTGAGTTCCAAGGGACATCACCAAGGAAAGAACGAAATCCATCCCAATCAGCACTGTCGTACTGGAAAACAGTCCGATGATATGGATGTGAAGAAGTCGTTGGTTGGGCACAACTAACCTGGACCTCAATGTTGGCATGATCAGAATTTCCTATCGGGGCTAGGATTGAGGACGTACAAGCGTTAGGATTTGAGCACAGAAACAGATCAAGAAGATACCTGTTATCAGTCACACGATCAGGGATACGCGTCGGAGCTGAGATGATCTGAGTAAGGTCCTGAGACAAAGCAAAATTGAAAGCACTAACACCGGAAGCATCTGTGCTGTGAGAGTGGACAAGCCATTCCTTGTGGTGAACATTGAAATCACCAAAAACCATGATCTCTGCAGTAGGATGACGAGAAAGCGCCAAGTCAATGCTGTTGGATATCGCACCAAAGATAGCACTATTTTGTGATGATGGAGAGCGGTAGAGAAAATAAAGATATAAGGTGGAATGTAGAAGTGCAAGGCGAAAACACATGTATTCTTGTGTCACATCCTCAAGCGTGATCTCACGGCCAAGAGGGAGGGTGTCCTTTGCAAAAACACAAAGACCATGACAAGGAGGAGCGTCAAGTCTATGTATGACATAACCAGGTACAGTCAATGAAGTAGACATAATACTGCTGTCTAGGCGAGACTCACATAAAGCAAGAAGGTCTGGGGAATTCAGCTGAAGGAAAGACTGAATCGCAGTGAAATTTCCCCTTGCCCCTCTTACATTGGCAAAACATAAATGTAGGGCTTTAAGTTTGTTGGTGAAAATATTTCTGATGTGCATGTGTGAAAGTCTAACGTCAACAATCGTTGCCAAGACTACACGGCCAGCGCAATCAATTAATGACCGTTTTCCTAGCTGCTTGTTTTTACTGATTATTTTACATGTATTTTCATTGATTTTTTTTGGCTTAAGGTTTAATCCAAATTAGCTTTACACTGGAACCATTTTGTACTTCTCTCTGATGAATAATTTTGTGCGCACTTGTTGCACACATAATTCAGATTACCGGGTATACATTTAGGCTGTAGCTACTACATTTTTTGACAATGTTCATTTTCATTATGTTCTAGTCATGTTTGTGAATATAGCCTAGTCTTGCAAACCTTTTATAATAATCACCCAATAATTTTCAAGCAATTTGGTAGGGAAAAAATCTCCAAAGGCATCTTTGAAGTTTTTTTCTTTGTTGACGAACAATGTCTCACTATATACTGTACACGCACTCCATGGGTACCTTTCTTGTTTAATTTATTTATTGTTTTAAATTTGTATCAAATTTATGCAAATTGTTTGATGAACTTGATCTACTGTTTGAATCAGGATGAGATTTCTAAGATTAAAGTCTGATTTCAGACTTTTGTGTTTTGGATTTCAGACTTTTTTTCCTCACAGGCTGTGTACAAAAGTATAGGAGATTTCAGACTTTTTATGCTCCCTGTCAGCTGTTTTCAGACATTTTTATCATTGGTCAATCTCATCCCTGTTGAATGGAGTATGAATGTGTACTCAATGACTGTGTGCGTACTGTATGCACAATGTAGGCTTATAAATGTATTAATGGAGTACGTGTGTGTAATATAATATTACATGTATTTAGTGAGTGAGTGGAGCAAATGAAGTCATTCTGTGAACGGATTTATTTGTTCGTATTAGGCCTACCAGTAAAAGTAATACTGACTCACTGGACTACGTGTGGACTAAATGATCCCATGATCTACATGTTTCATGATCTACAAGTTCCCCTTGCATATTATTACTTAGTTTACATGTAGGCCTACATGTACTGATGCGGCGCTAGCTCAGTGAGTATCACTACTACCTTGATCTCCGCAGAAATAGCACCGTTAGCGACTCAATTTCTTCATTTATCAGCTCAGTTGCGAACAAAATATCATTCCTTTCAAATCTTTTTCTTAAGTTAAATTCCCCGTCAGTAAATTCTGCCAAAGGATAACACCTTCCATGAAATCTCTCTCCAACGAAGAATTATTTTGTTAAGATTTGTGTGGTGTGCGGCACTTTAAAAAAGCGGCCATGACACCCTAGTGCCCCACTAAAGTCAGGTCAGACCAGTCTTAAATTTAAGACTCCAAAGTTTATAGCAAAAAAACTTTCTGAATACCACTTAGTCTGTGAGAGTCGTCTAAGTTGGGGTGCTTATAATTTTGTGACTTAAGTAGTTTTGTGAATACAAAACCCTGGTATTTGTTATAATACTACTAGAAATCAAAGAATCCACTCTGACTACTTGACTACGGTCGGTAAGAAAATCATGAACCCAACGACAAATGGATAAATCAATACCGAGACCAGCAAGCTTGTGGTACAGTTTAGAAGGCATTATAGTATTAAATGCAGAATTGAAATCAGTAAACAGAAGTCTAGCATAAGTTGAAGATCTGTCCAAGTGTTTTAGAACACGATGTTATGCATATAATACAGCATTATCGGTAGATCTATTGGCACGGTATGCAAATTGCAAAGGATCAAGTGATTTGGGCAAAACAGATTTAAGATGACCCAAGAATATATGCTCCAGTGATTTCATCACTTGAGATGTTAGTGCAACTGGCTGGTAGTCATTAAGCTTTTGAGTCAACTCGTACCTTTGCCAACTCGTACCTTCGCCAACTTGTACCTTCGCAAACTCGTACCTTCGCAAATTCGTACCTTCGCAAACTCGTACCTTTGCCAACTCGTACCTTGAGTTTAGACAACTCGTACCTTCGGAATTTAGACATAAATGTGTCCGTTTTTTGTTGTTGTTGGTTTAGAATATGGTTGAAATACCATAAAATGTTTGTTGTAGAGGTCGAGACATCGTTTAGCTTTTAAGTACCGTGACTAATTTTGACAATTTTCTGACTGTGCAACCAGCGTGCAGTGGCTGGTCAGTAGGGCGTTCGTGGAGGCCGCCGACGCGGCCGATGCACAATGAAGTCGTGTCCAATCATGCATCAGTCGGCTAGTCCTGTAGTCCATGCTTCAACGAATATTTTCATTTAACGATATGTTTATACAATGTTTTCCGTCATTAAACATTTTGATAATCTATAATTTATTATACAACAACATTGTGTGCGATATCACAGAAGAAGTTAACAAATTAGTGCTGAATTCCCCTCTTTAAAAAATCAAATTTATTATACTTTAAAAGCAATACACAGAAAGAACCTTTCGTAATTTTTACTATTGAGCCGCTTGGGCGGGGTATGTTTTTATACAATTCATTTCATTTTTGGAATATTTTTCTAAATGGAGATCGTTTTTATCTTTCCTTTCTGCATGCTTTTTCAAGTTGCTTTTGCTGTTTCATCTTGAGACATCTCTTTTTATTACACTGTAGTAGACTGCACTGTATTAGGGCCGGTATATACGTTCATGGCTTACATGCATTTGAATCAATTTTATTTTTGTAACCAGTTTCTAAATAGTAAATGGTAATTTTGGATAGAATAAAACGAAACATTTTGCCCATCAATGCTGCTTTGAGCACGAGTTGCATGAGTTTATTCCTCCATGCATTATATAAATTGAAGGTACGAGTTGTCTTAACCGAAGGTACGAGTTGGCAAAGGTACGAGTTGGCGAAGGTACGAGTTGACATAACCTTGCGGTTGGGAAGGTACGAGTTGACCAAGGTACGAGTTGGCGAAGGTACGAGTTGTCCTGTTACCGTCATTAAGACTGGAAGCAGGAATAGCCTTCGGGACTGGAACTATAACTGACTTTTTTAGTATCATACTTTGGTAAGAAACCAAAACAGAAATGGTCACAGATTTACATATAACTTTGGCGGTAGAAACATACTGTTAAAATTTTTCTGCCTGAAATGGTGTATTTATCCAGAAATCAGTAAAACAACTACCAAAAATCTTTTTGATTTTTAAAAAGATCAAAAATAAAAGAATCTGTATTTCTTTGATAAAAACCAAAGTATGACATTTATCTTTAAAAACCTGAGGAATTTCACACAGTTACACAATACAAGTAATAAACTGTTGCAAACTGCTCATCAGCCAAAATGACCTGAAATATATCAAATGCTTAAAGTTAGGAGGGCCTGACTTGTTTTGATCCTAGCAGGATCTTTCTCTAAGGCTATATGATGAAGGACAAGAACATGCAAGTGAATGGAAACACAAATGTATGGGTGAGGGAATCAGGACAATAGGAGGGGGATGGTAGGCAAGATCAAAGTTGCCAGACTACAAAGGGGTGGGGAAGAATGGGCCTGGAGGATAGAGATTAACAAAGAAGGTAATTAGAGGATTAGAGATCAAGATAGAGAAGTGGAGTACAAAAAGCAGGAGGGATTAGAGATCACCTGTAGATGAATGAAAAGGAGACAACCAAGCAGTAATATTAGTCATTTCCTTCCTGGAGATTAAGTCCGTGAGGATGAATAGTTTGTAATATTTTAATCCAAACTTTCTCCCTGCTCAGCCAGGTGGTCAAGTGATTCAATGCCCTGCAAGATCATATCAGAGGTTATATATGGTATTAAGGGAGATTGAAGTGGAAACCCACTGGGGTGTCGAGTTTCTGAGTTTTGACTGTAGACCTGTGACCATAGAAACGTTTCTAAAGGGAATTTTTACATTTGAATGTGCCATGCTGGATGGGTGAGAGACATTATTAGTGGGTGGAACCTCAGCCCTGACAATCAAGTCGTTGAGGTTGCTGGGACGTCTGTAGGCCAAGATGGACTTTTCCCCCCTCCTATTGTCTTGATTCCCTCACCCATACATTTGTGTTTCCATCCACTTGCATGTTCTTGTCCTTCGTCATATAGCATTTGAGAAAGATCCTGCTAGGATTGAAACGCGTCAGGCCCTCCTAACTCTAAACAGTTTTAAAGACCAATTAGATATGAATGAGATCATCTGCACACAGTTTCAGCAGTCAGGCTGAGATACTATCAGGTCCAGGTGCCTTCCGAATATTCAACTGTGAGAAAACATGGTGCGTGTCCGCAACGTGTATTTGAAACAATAGAGAGCCATCAATAATATTTAAAGACATATATGTCTCTTCGTCTCGCTCGAAGCGACTGTAAAACTGATTGAGTTCATTTAAACTGCTAACATTGTCGAAATTAAGTAACACAGGTTTCGACTTGTATGGAACAATTGTTCTGTTGCTCTCCCACAGATCCCTGCTACCACTGTTGGCAGAAAGTTTCTTCAGTTTTTCCTTGTATGCCTGCTTGACTGACTTGATCCCACGATGAAGGTCATTCTTGGCCTTTTCATTAGTGCTGTGCAAAATAGGGTAATTTGGTATTCGTTTACGGAAGTAAAAAAAAATATGGATCCGTGCTATACGATTTAATCGCCTTTTAAAAGACAGCGATAGCAGGCAAATCGTGCGTTTTCAGTGAAGAAGAAAAGTGCCTGAATAAAAGCAGTGTTGAGTGTTGACATACGGTATGGACATTAAGCTTGTTTGATAATGACGAAATTTATTGATATCGTTATTTTTTTTTTATGTGGAAAATCGTATCGGGCCCCGGAAAAAATTCAAAATATCGGGAATGTCGCGATATTATGGTGGTGCAACTTCATACACAACAAATTAGAGTAGCTCATGAGCTAACAGCTACTTTTTGCACTTTTCGCGACGACCAAAACAAACAGATTAAAGGTGCAGGCTCGTCGATACACGACGGACAAAATTCGTGCCACGAAAAGTCACCTTTGCCCTTTGTGGTTGCCAGCTCTTACAATCCCGGAGGGCGAGCGCCAGCGGTCTAAAACTAACCCTGTAAGCGCATTACACTATACAATTTGTGTGTGCGTGTTATGCATTGTACACGATTGATATACAGTTGCTGCACGCGCGACGCGATGGTTATGACGGTATACACCTCATGTTTGCTTGTACTGTCGATGCCTGTACATTACATACATTACGGTTGTTGAATCTGCCCTCGAATTGTGTTCACTGTTAATTGCGTTGTGGGATATTTCATGGAGTAAGAAAAAACTTAATTAACACCCCGTTTGATAGATTTTGAAACAAATTGTGAAATTTTCCATGTTGGCACGTCCACATCGGCACATCCTGCAGCTTTTTGTGAAAAATTCTATTCAAATTTACCGATTGAAGTCAGACCTAAAACTGTAAAAGTAAACAACCACCACCCAGTCGGAACAGCCATGGAGGAATTCTAACTGTACAACCTCCGCGAAGAGCAGGCAGCATAATGGACAATTATGATGAATTGCAGGAAGACTATCCCAAAGTATTCTTATTAATTATAACCCGACTTGTAAGAAAAAAATACAGCATCATATTTGTGTACTTCCTTGCAGACCTATTTTTATGTGATATAGGGACTAATTCACCAAGATTACCAAATTTATAAGATGAATTTCACTTTACTGGCATTATACGAGCCCCCACGTTGATATACTTTTGTGTACGTCGTTATGGTCAGTTTTGTAGAATTTAGGTTTAAAATTATAGTATGTTTGAACTTGGAAGATAAATAAAAGCTGATACAGAGACTTGAAACTGAAAGTCACTTCTCATATTATGAACTGTTTTCTACTTAGTACACTCCAGCATACAATGTACATGTAGGCCTACATGATAAATACAGTTCAACTTCATGTACTGTATATGTACCGTGTTGTACACTGCACTGTATAGACCTTTCTTTTGTTTATGAACATTGGCTGCTGGTTGGCATGGACGGCCAAATGTTGCAAATCATTTCGTCTTCTCGAAAGACGGCGTGACCACATTCAACATTTTTGAAAACTTTCCACTTATAGCAGCTGCACAAAATACAAAGGCCTACCATCATTGCTTGTGTTGTTTTCATTACATTCAGCAATATATTTTAATGTTTATGAAACGTTGTACTGTATACAAAATGGGTAAAATATGTGGTATTTTTTTATGCGTAGCTTTGATGGCTCGCCATAGTTTCCGCCATGGTGGTTGGCAAAAACTCGGTCTGTGACGTTACAAAAGAAAGGTCTATACACAGAACGAATGTCGCCTAGCGACTGTGGCGCTCTACGCGCACAGAGATTGGCCGAGTGCTGTGCGCGTCACGTATCTAGGTAAACAGTACGTGCAATGGTCCAATCAGAGAGATGTACACGTTATGTATTTGAATGACGTGGGCCATGTCCGCGAACTTGACGAAGTGATTTCACTAAGCACATATGCACACAATTGTTTTGTTTACAAACTTCAGCGGATTGATAGAAAGACGAGTCAAAGCTTGTTTCAATGGTACCAATTCACATCACGTACACGTCACATAACCAGATCAGCATGAATTATACGCGCCTTGACAAACGTTTTTTTGAGAGATTTTCCTTACATTTCGTAAAATAAGACAGAAACACACCTCAAAGACGTTCTAGAAAATCTCCTTTTTACCCAATTTCCTTACATTTCTTTGACATAATTGTAAACACAGTAAATCGATCGTTGATACTTTCCTATCCAAAAATACAAAAAAGCAAACATCGATGTTGGAGTAATTTTTTTTTCAATTCGGCAACTTCAGACGCCGATTACGCGAAAGCGACTGTTGGGGGAATTACCTCATTTCGCTCCATTGGGTCACAATTTGTCATTTTAAAAACCCTGTGCATTCCATAAACCCCAGTAAAGTTCAAAACTTTGAGTTTCTGATTTTCTGATTTGTGAATCACAGTAATGAATGAACGGTGATATCCGTCAAGAATTAGTTTTTGAAAATTGTGGCAAAATATCAGCATTAGTAAATAGTAATTTATGTCAAACTCGCACATGTAACAGATTCCCAAGCATTGTGAGGCACTGGCAAGCTCTGCCTCCAGATCCGCGAAGGACTAAACACATGTACATGTATGTACATGTACATGTATATTCCGTGTACGTGTACGCACTGCATGCTACAAGTGTATTAAGTTAACAAGGGGTGTAACGAGCCTTCCCAGAACAGCATAACATCGATAAACTACAGAGGGCGCTATTGTAAAAGTTGCTCTATTTTTTGACGAGCCTGCGCCTTTAATGCAATCTTTTGTTGCTGGTTGCGACGTTAAAAGCAGATTTCTTACCACAAAATCTGCATCGAAGCCGACAGTTATCCATGCCGTCCATGATCCAGAGCGCTACTGGACAGCACAAGTCATGTCCATGTACGTACGCTGCACTTCCGGCCTTCACGACTGAAGCCTACACGCGCGCTGGCCATGATGACTTCACTGTGCTGTGAGCACGTGCATGCGATGCCGCGTTGCACACAATTACGTGTACATTGTGCAATGACTATGCTTACCGCTTCCGGCCAACATGACTGAAGCTAGCAGCGTATTGGGCTCATGGATTGGGCGCAATAATTCCAGACTACATGAAGTAAGATCTGGTATGTATTTTGCTAAGTGCATGTTAATTTTCGTGGCTATTACGCTATACGGTGGGCTTGGGAACTATAGTTATGGAAATAATCAGACAGCGTGCTGACTGTTTACGTCTTCTTCCAAGTGATCGTCGCTTTCGGATGTTTTTTGCACGAGATATTTTCAGATTAAGTTCGTAAAAGTGTGTTTCTACCTGGAAATATGGACAAAGTAACCGACTGAAATTCAAGTAAGATTTAGTTGGTTAGGAAAATGCAACTGACGTGTCATGACGGTAGGCCTACTTTGGAACATCTTCAACATGGCGTAAAAGGACAGTCAGAATATTTTACGGGGATTTCGATCGCGATCGGAAGGCTTTTTACGATGTTTTTTAGATCAAATACATGAACAGTATGTGTTTCTATTTGGCGGAATGTACAAAATAAACGACTGTTATGTTTTTTTAGCATGAACCAAACGTAAACTACGGTGAGTCCATATTTTTTTTGTGTTGGTTTCGGTTAATCTTTTTTGAAAATTGGTAAACGGAAACGTTCAATCCGTGTGGGTTACTCTATATCCGAATAAAAAGCACAGCACTACTTTTTATGCATCTGTTGATCCCATGACCGTTTTTGTCTTCAAGAGATTATTCAGTGAGTATAATCGAACCAGGGTTTGTTATTTGGGTAGAAAGTCCTAGTTTTTGTTGGAATGCAGAGGCTCTCACAGAACTTGACGTAATCGAGGATAACCTTCGAGCACCTGTCTATATTGTCTTCTGCGTCCAGAAGTATCTTCCAATTAGTACTCGTGTAACATCCTTGGAGGTGCTCAATCGCCTTTCCTGACCATTGTGGCATGGAACGTACAACACAGATTTCTGACGTTTCAATTGTTGGCGGTATTTGAAAACCAAGAATACCATACAGTGGTCGGATTCACCCAGCAGTTCCTGACGCAGCAAGCGATAGGCATCCTTAATGGGAGTGTAACAATGATCCAGGCTTTTGCCATCCCTTGTATGGCAATCAACATGTTGAAATAACTTCGCCATTCTTTTCTTGAAGTTAACATGTTTGAAGTCGCCAGCTATAATAGATATAGCACCTGGATGACTGTTCTCGTTCCTGTTGACAATGTTACCAGCTGATAAATGGCATTCTTTCCTGCAACATAGGAGTCCTGAAAACGGCGACCGGTCAGTTGATCGCCATCACTTCTGGCTCTTTTCAAGCTCATCTCTATTGACTACAGGAGGCTATATATGCCCCCTACGATCAGTTCAGCTGACGTCAAAGCCAGGCTTCATCATCAAAACAGGGAAGTTCTCACTGACTCCTTCCTGACAACCGACCCACCTTGACGCAGTCCTCTACTTGGCCACAGGCAAGCTTCTTTGCAGAGTCGTATTTAAGCTCAAAGCCTTTGCCCCCGCAGTGACTCATCTTTATCACCACGGATGCCTTGTGACGGGGCTGGGAAAACCGCTCTGAAACCGATCAGCCCATCGTCCGCACTTGGCCAACATAGCAGAGCTGCCTACTCATCACTCTCTTGGAGCTGCTGACAGTGGTCTAGACACTGAAGTCATCTCCACTGTGGTATCATACACCTGCTACCAGGAGGGAACCCATTCAGTCCCTATGCTTCGGCTCATGGGACCTTCTCCATCTACGCATCCCTTGACGAATCTCACTTCTACCTACCAATCTGCCAGGCAGAATTCTCCGGCCGATGTGCTATCAAAGGGAGCTATCAGCCCAACGGAATGGCCTCTTCTCATACTAACTTGCAGACGTGGATGTTGATACACTCTGTGTGCTTGGATATTCCTCTCGGAGCAGCTGGCCTTCTGACTAAAGCTTTGGCCCTGGCGGCCCAAAGCGGTCGGGATCCACCAGACGACAATGGACTCTTCCACTTCGCCTAGTAGTATGTAGGAGAGAGAGCTATCGATCTCCATTCGGCATCTTTAGCTGCCAAGTGAGATTTCTCCATGACTGAGGGTCATAGACCAACCGTCAGTGTCTTTCGCAACAGCTTCCATGGTTGTTCAAGCATGTCTTGCCACCTGCTGGGACCTACAAAGTATCAGTCGGCAAATTTCTCTTCTGGATATTTCCGTTTCGAGCTCAACAGTGTTTTCACCAGTGGAAGAGGAGAAGGGTGGTGCCCCGTGCGAGCTCTACAATACTGCATCGCTCGTACCCAGCCATTGCGAGACTACTTCAAGCAGCAGTTCATCACAACCATCCAGCTACATCGTCCAGCCTCTGTGACCTCGATCGCTCGATGGTTATCAGAGGCAATTAAATTCGTAAGTCCTCAGTACGATACACAATGATGGAGATCTGGAGCCCATGTGACAAGCAGCATGTCAACAGGTTGGGCCCACCTGCTTGGTGTCTCTGTTACAGAGATAATAAGGGCAGCATGCTGGAAGAGCCTGCCCAAAAGATGTAGCCTGTGGGCAGGACAAGCCTTTTCACATTCCGGAGGCCCAGTTTAGACCTTCGTCACCGCTGCATGTCCCTTCCCACCCTAGTTAATATCTTACGGTGCTACGCTGCAAATATAGGTAAACAGAGGTGAGGTGTTTTCTGTAATGGAATTCCTAAAATCCAAAGGGATTTTCCATTCTAATAAGAAAACACTCACCTCTGTTTACCACCCCCTCAGCAAAAAACAACAGCCAAAAAAAAAAAAAAACTAGGACGCGTCTAGTGCAACAGGGGCTCTTGTAGGGGACATGCAGTGGGCACGGAGGGTGTGGCTTGGGCGACTTTTTCAGCGAGGTTTTTTGTGCATGCGCGCTGATATGCAAATGTAGGCAAAAAGAGGTGAGTGTTTTCTTATTAGAATGGAAAATCCCTTTGGATTTTAGGAAATCTTGCTCGATACGCGTAAGTGTTAAACGCATAGCGAATATCAGTATTTTTGTAATTATCTGTTCATTTTTTGTCATGTGCATGACTAGATTAAAAAGATACGATTTGCTGAACACGAATATGCCATTTCTATGTATTTCACAACTTAAGAAGAAGATAAAACTAGACATTTAAGTGTTCGTGGACGAACACGGAGCTGTTCCGACTTATTTAATCAGCTTTATAAGCTCTTATGACGTCATGATGACGTCACAGTCAATTTATAAAAAGAATCATTTCCAAAGCATTTGTCATGCTTGAGATATGCTGCAAACAAAAAATCTGCCTTTTTGATGACGTCATGATGTCATCATGTTTATTTTTCGGAGCAATGCACAACTACAAGATGCAGCAAAGCTTTTATAAAAAGAATCATTACCATAGCATTTGTCGTTTTTGAGATATGCTGCTTTTATTAAAATCAGCTTTTTGATAACGTCATATGACGCCGTTATGGTAAATTTCGTGGCAGCATGCACAACTACATGATATAACAAAGCTTTTGCAAAAAGAATCATTACCGTAGCAATTACCGTTCTTGAGATATACTGCTAATCAAAAATCAGCTTTTTTGATGACTCCGTGATGACGTCACAGTACATTTTGAGGCAGCATGCACAACTACATCATATAACAAGCCGTTCTCGCGATATGCTTCGAACAAAATTTGCTAATTAAATATTTAAATGAGCTGTCATGTGCTCAATACTTCAGTATTTAGTTCTAAATTCTTAACCGTAACGTCATCTTTAAAACATTCTTGGATATATGATACTGGGGTAATGAAAATAAGCCTGATAACACAACCTCCACACGTAAAATAATGGAGACTTTACAGTACTTTCAACATCCTACGTCATGTCTGATCTGTATGCCCTTGTATACACAAGTACCTAATTGTTAATGTGGCAACAGTGCCTGGTCATGTACTTGCTGGCCTACCTCTTATACATAGCAGCACATTCCTGAGACCCAGAACACACACGTTGGGCGATTTTTGGCACATTTTGGCGCCCATGCTTGCCTTTACCGTGACTTTACCATTTCGTCAACTCAAAAACGTTGTGTCACCTCTAAAACATTGCATCAACTCGCAAACATTGTGTCAATTTGCAAACATTACATAAACTCGAAAACATTGCATCAACTCGCAAACATTACGTAGAAACTCGCAAACATTACATAAACTCGCAAACATTGTGTCAACTCACGGTGTCAACTCCAAACATTACATAAACTTGAAAACATTGCGTCTACTCAAAAACATTGAACTCTCAGAAACATTACGTCAACTCGCAAACATTACGTCAACTTGAAAACATTGCGTCAACTCGCAAACATTGCGTCAACTCTAAAACATTGCCTCAACTCGCAAACATTACGTCAACTCTAAAACATTACGTCAACTCGCAAACATTAATTGCGCCAAGTCGAAAACATTGCCTCAACTCGCAAACATTGTGTCAACTCTAAAACACTGCGGCAACTCGCAAACATTACGTCAACTCGAAAACATTCCGTAAACTCGAAAACATTGCGTCAATCCGAAAACATTTTGTCAAGTCGCAAACATTTCGTCAACTCGAAAACATTGCCTCAGCTCGCAAACATTACGTCAACTCTAAAACATTGCGCCAACTCGCAAACATTACATCAACTCGAAAACATTGCCTCAACTCGCAAACATTGCGTCAACTCTAAAACATTGCCTCAACTCGCAAACATCACGTCAACTCGCAAACATTACGTCAACTCGCAAACATTTTGTCAAGTCGCAAACATTTCGTCACCTCAAAAAACATTTGGTGAATCATTCCGAAAAGCCTTATTGTGGTTTCAACAGACGGATTTTCATAATTCAGTAATTGTTAAAGTTTTGCCAAAGATTTTACCATCGTGTATGGCTAAAACCATCGTACGTGATGTATCGCCTTCCTGGAATTCTCATACGGCAGCTGCAACAAAGTCACAGCTACCAGTACATCTAAAACCATATTGGTGTGCGACATCCTAACACTTGCTGAGGCTGGAAAAGTGGAAATGCTTATACGTATACGACCTACATGTAATTTCATTTACAAAGCAGCGTGTGTGTCATGCATCTAAAGTTTCTAACAAAGCTTTTGTGAAAAGAATCATTACCATGTAGCTTTTGTCATTCTCAATGTATGCTGCAAACATAAATTATGCCTTTTGATGACGTCATAATGACGTCACAGTTAATTTCAAAACAGCATGCTAATCTACAGGGTCTAACAAAGCTTTTACAAAAAAAACCAATACTGTAGCACTTACCGTTCTCGAGATATACTGCTATAAACCAAAAATTACCTTTAAATTGTAAATTTCTGGGCAGCATGCACAACTACATGATGTAACAAAGCTTTTACAAAAAGAATCATTACCGTAGCACTTACCGTTCTCGAGATATGCTGCGAACAAAAAATCAGCTTTTTTGATGACGTCATAATGACGTCACAATGCCGTCACAGTAAATTTCTAGACAGCATGCACAACTACATGATATAACTAAACTTTTACAAAAAAAATCATTTCCGTAGCATTTGCCGTTCTCGAGATACGCTGCGAACAAAATTGACTAATTAAATATGCAAATGAGCTGTCACGTGCTTAATTAATGAAGAATTTTTACATCTCAGAGTCAGTATGATCCTTAGTTTATAAGCTTTCATATGATACCTCATCTAAGCCGATCAGAAGAAGCTATGAAGAGATAAACAATAAACAAACTTACTGCACTAAGCTATAGGAGCAAAAAGTTCGAAGGAATAATAATAATGTAAAATCCGAACGAAAACAATACCTGTTCCGACATCGGCAATGTCGGAACAGCTAATTAGCCTCAAAGTCAGGGACAAAAGTGGTTCTTTGTTGTCGGATATAGACTTCACTAAATTGTGAAACATCGGATCGACTGTTGACGTTTACCGATAGGTAAACCTATGCGTAGCAGTTTCCAAATTTGACTAGCCAGTATACCGGCACCAATAAAAACCGCAGTATTCGGTATTACCGGCAACTTCTAAAGGCATAAATTACGTTTATCTTATTCTTAAGTTGTGAAATACATAGAAATGGCATATGTTTCAGCAAATCGTTTCTTTTTAATCTAGTCATGCACATGACAAAAAATGAACAGATAATTACAAAAATACTGATATTCGCTATGCGTTTAACACTTACGCGTATCGAGCAAGATTTCCTAAAATCCAAAGAGATTTTCCATTCTAATAAGAAAAAACTCACCTCTGTTTGCCTACATTTGCATATCAGCGCGCATGCACAAAAAACCTCGCTGAAAAAGTCGCCCAAGCCACACCCTCCGCGCCCACTGCATGTCCCCTACAAGAGCCCCTGTTGCACTAGACACGTCCTAGTTTTTTTTTGTTTTTTTTGCTGAGATGGTGGTAAACAGAGGTGAGTGGCAAGTTCCCAGTGGCAAGTTCAGCTGTCCCAAAATGCAGTGACCACCAATAACATTGATCATGATGGCCAGCCGAGCATCATTATTGGTCACCAACCTTTTTTCAGAAATAAATTCACAATCTTCCCCCACACACCCTATTGCAGTGTGTTTACACTTGATTGTGCAACGGAGGATCAGATCCTGCGGTCGCGATCAAGCTAGAGGGATCTGATCCGTGCCGCGTTTACACTCGATCCTGATGCAGTGATCGTGCATTGGACAACGGAAGCATGTGTTCAAAGGTTATTCATTTCGCGCGAAAACAAACCGATCGTATTTTTCTGTGGTCTTACATTTCTCAGATGGTCTTCACAAATCCCTTTTTCTCCAAGCTCTGTGAGATTCCAGTTTGTCCAGTCGACTATCGTGTGTCCACAGCCGACCGCGTATTTCTCCATTCGCCATCTTGCAACGTGACTGCATGCCATGTTCTCTAAAGAAAATGTCGCGGAAAAAAACATTGGCCTATAAAACTACTAAATCTAATAAAATGGCTAAAGCATGCTAGAGAGTTTACCCTTAAAGGAAAAATCACAATGTACGTGGACAGGTTTTAAGCTTTGGAAAGGCCAGCGAAATAATCAGGAAGACAGGAAAAGGAGAACGAAAGTTGCAAGTACCAGTTATCGCTTATTAAGCCCTGTCCGCACTGGACTTTTTTTCCCGGGGATTTAACCGAGACGATGGGTAAATGAAAAATGGGCAAATATTACCGACGTCCGCACTTGGACTTTTGACTCGGGTAACTTAACCGTGCACGCACGGAAGAATTACCGAGCACGCATGGAAGAATTACCGAGCTGACAATACTAGGCTTATGAGTTTACCCGACTCGCACTGTCCGCACTGGACTTTTCGTCTCGGGTAAAGTGTCTCGGGTATTCTACCCGGGCAGAAGTTGGCCGGTAGAAATACCCGCGCGGCTCGGGTAAAGTAACTGAGAGGTAGACTTCCTGAGACGTCCGCACTGGACTTAAAATGGGTAAAGTACCCAGCGTCTCGGTTACTTTGCCCAAAAAAAGTCCAGTGCGGACAGGGCTTTAGGCACACGTGTGTTTGGCTCATATTATTGGGTACCAGCGTAATGTTGTTAGTATCTCGGACCATGCTGTCTGTGCTTCGTGGCAATAAACAATACTTGCAGACGCTGGTAAAATACAGACTTGTTTTCGTGCGCTTGACCATGCTTTGCACATGCATGCTTGTCACTGTAAATTGCAGGATCCGATCCCGCGTTGCGTTTACACTCAAATGTTGATCCCGCCACGAGATTGGAATCGGATCCGATCCTTCCCGAGAGGTGGATCAGATCCCTCTTCATCCCGGGATCAGATCCTGATCGCCCGAGTGTTTACACTCGTCGTTGATCGCCTTTGATTGTGTAAACACGGTGTTATATTATGTCTCCAACAAATGAATGAACTGTCTCCAGCTGTGTCTACACACTGTCTACACATAATTGGTAGGCCTTTTGTTAAGCTGGGTTCAGATTTCTGGGTCAAGAAACCAGAAACCACGAACTTTCCGTTGTCAGGCAAATTGTCTCAAACACAAAGGGATCTCTAAGATCTTATCTCCATTTAGTTTACACTCTGGCTATTGCCAACAGAAAAATAACAAGTGGGGTTTTTTAAATCTTACAATACCGTGGTTTTTTTTTTCTAAACTGGCTTTGCCGGTATGTCGGTATTTCAAAAAAGCTTCGGTTTGGCTTCGTTTTTTTGTTTTAAACCGCCACTTTTCCATAATACCAAAAAATCGCCCAACCTTACGCGTATATGTTTGCATGCGAAACCTCCCTATTATGGTCGTTGAGTTCATCCATTTTATTGCGAAGAGAGCGAACATTGGCAAGGATAATACTGGGTAGAGTGGGTCGATTTGTACGTCTGTGCAATCTGGCAAGTACACCTCCCCACTTACCACTTTTCTACCCTCGGGTCACTGGGCCGCCATCACCACCACTAGCAATACCAGTGGATCCATTTCTAGAGTTGACTGTAAGATCATTAATAAAGTTCAGTTGTGTCAGTAGAGATTCATATATCTTGTTAGTCCCAGGTTGTAGCAAGAGTAGTTCCTCAAGATTATAGGTAAAAACTGAGTTTGTATAACCACACAAAACACATAAGATAACAAAAACTATCAGAGCATCTTCAACTTCATTCCAAAGATGAGGTTCCACCAAACCGCTGTATCCCAGGGATCATTTGATTGATACGCATAACAATGCTGCAACCTGAGAAACAGTACATGGGGTATCCAAACAAACAGAGGGACACCACCAACATAAGGCCGGATATCTCAGTTGGTAGAGCGCCGATACAGGCTTCCGTAGCTGGCTGGTTTGAATCCCGGTCTAGTAAATTTTGCTTTGTTTACTCTTAAAATATTCAATTAATGGTGTTAACGAAACCATAGGGAATTTTGTATTACGAGCTATGCCTCGGGCGCACAGTTCAAGGTGTTTTCAGTCAAGGAATTTGACAGCTTTTTGATGATTTCTTCGGAAACCTAGTTGTTGGATGTTGTGCGATGGTGCATGGGTTTTTTACACACTCGGGGATGTAGGGCACCTGAGGCAAAGCCTGTTAAATGTAAAACTACATGTATGAGTTGTGTGCTCACAATACGGCATTTAAAACATGGACGAGGCATGTTGAAGATAACAACAAAATTTAGGAATTGGATGGTGCGTTCAGATGAAGGGTTAGCTTTGGTTGCTATTAAACCTAAAGGAGGTTTGCCCCATTGACAAAAGGTTGTCGTGTGAACAGTTGTTGGATGGCGTGCGGTGGTATATTGAGTTTGTACTCACAAGGGGACATACATGTATGTATGACACCCTCGGTGAAGTCCCTGAGTGTGTACAAACCCATTTACCACCACACAACATCCAACAACTGTTTTGTTTTACGACATATTATTTTGGTTTCTGAAGAAATCTTCAGAAAGGCTGTCCAAATACTTAACTAAAAATGCCTTGAACTTTGCGCTGTAGTAGGCCCGGGCGATGTAAAATTACATTCTTATGTCGATTAGTTCATTCTGAACAACTACTCGATTAATCGTGCCAGCACATTTAGTGCCTGCGAGTGGCGATTAATTCCATGAATGACTACCATTGTATGCCTGCCCTGTGTGCCTGTTATACTTAAATTGTGTATGGTATGAAGGAATTTAAACGACTGGTAGTGAAACTAACACAATGGTCACGTGATTTCCTGAGTCAAATTTTTAACTCAGGAAATCACGTGACTTTCTCTTTTTTCGTAATTATCACGAAAACGGCTTTATTTTACCGTTTATTTGTGTGGAATGTTCTATTCTACTTTTGGAAGACCTTTCCAGTCATGATAAAGGCATGCATTGGCGCCAAAAAGCGCCCAAAATAGCGCGACGAGGCCGGCGTGTACCTTTAATACTACACACTTTTCATTGAGTTTACTTTTATTTCGTGTACATGTACAAGGCAATTCTTTTAAACCAAAATTACCCAAATTCACCCAAATTACATGTACACGCACTTCATTTTCAATTATATATTTGTATAATGTAAGATGAGTAATAAATTGTATGAGTTTTTATAGATTTCTCACCTGAGAGTTGGTATTCTGCCGATATTTATCGCCGTTATTTATTTTTTCTTGTAAAAAAATATGCGTTTCATACCCGCACCGTTCTTGGGATGAAATATAATCCATCGCGTGACATCGCTTCATTTTCAAAGTGTTAAGCTTGGATTTTTGTTTGGAAAACATAAAAATACATCTTGTTTCTTTCTTAAATAAAAATGAGATAGGAAATAATCTACAAGCCCGTAGCAAAACAGACATGATTGTGTATTGTGTGTAACAACTCAGTCAATGAGCTGTCAAAAACTAACGATGTAAACATACGCCATCGATAACTGTACAGCGCTAGCGAGCACGTGCGTGTTATGCTCCATAGGGGTTGGTGTCAATGATCAATTGCTGTACCCCCCCCCCCCCCCTCTAGTTTTTATTCCAGCCTTAAATGGCTACGTGTGAATGGGGTACATGCACGCGTGTATTATCCCGGTAATGTGTGGGTTCAGTGCGGTTGCATTTAGGCTACGCGCGCTAACTTCGAGTCAGTCTTTGTTCCAGACGTTAAATTGGCCAAACATGAATGGGGTGCATGTACGCGTGCATTATCCCAGTAATGTGTGGGTTCAGTGCGGTTGTATTTAGGCTACATGGTTTGCAGAAGTGTTGTGTGTCAATGCATTGTTTTTGTGTACCGCATGGGGCCAGCATAGCATCATGCATACCACTGCATCGCATGCGGTCAATCTCCACGCAATCGGTGACTCATTCATTCACAATGGGAATGTGAAAGCCGAATAGCAACTTTAAAATAGACACCACAGAGTTTATTGAAAAGTTTTCAATTCATTTTAGCACCTGATTAAGACAGACTCTGCCGCGATTTTTTCATTGTTCAGAAGGAAATCTTCGATTCAAGCGGGCTTTTGACAGCAGGTAATTCGACATACGAAAGTATTTATGTATACAGAAGCCTATTTTTTTGTCGGGAATAAACGAGTTTTCGGGTCATACGAGGTTGACTTATCGAGGTTTTACTGCACGTACGTGTGGCTCATCGAGTCAAACTGCCAACACTCCACCAAATTACCAAACTTTACTGAAGGAATACCAATAACTATGGGTGATAATAGTTTCACGAATTTTGCATTATACATGTACCTTGTCAGAAAAGGCTTTAAATGGCTTTAATACTGAAAAGGATTTTCAGTTTAAATCCTTCAGTCCGGTTTTTGTTTTGTTTTGTTTTTACCAGCCTCTTTAACAGTCATCGGTCAAGTAGAGGGCATCTGGCTGGGCATCGTGATGCCCGGCCAGATGCCCTGGCATCAATTTTATTAGTGATGTGTCATACATTTGCTTGTTTTCATTACAGGGTGATAACCATAATACATGTAGGTTTATATGTACTTTTATTTGCATGCTAAAATCCTTGATTTTTTTTTATGCATTTATGTGTTCCCTTTCTAAGATGGCCGATGCAGCTTCATCTGTTATATCTGTTCAAAGGGTGAGTGTTTTGCCTCTCATCATGGGATCTTTTGGTACATTAATCAGTTAATTGATCTGCCTTGCACTATAACCAATGAAGTACTGTACATGTAGAAATGATAACTGCCAATGGTCTTTTATGTGTGCTACAATTCTCACAAATATTATTTGCTAATTTAAGCCAAGGTGATGGACGCAGGTTGCCCCCTTTGCTTGGATATTTTTCATTTAGTACTCATACTTTTCATTCTTTAGAGGGATGCCTTTGCTTTCCACATTCTATATCCAACCTAACTGCCAGATATACTGTGTATGATTCTAATGCCTAGTATACAGGGTGTCCCAAAAAGAGGTGTACAAAAGTGTCCCATAGCCAAGACTTGGCTGTATCACATATCTGAATCTTGAAGTGATAAACAGTTTAAAGGTAGTATCATACTTTGGTTTTTGTCAAAGAAATATAGATCCATGGGCAAAAATATCAAGTACGATACAGTAACAGTCATCTGTGAAAATTTCAGTCCCATATAGTGCCCACTTTTTGAGAAAACAGTGAAAAATGGCCAAAATATTTCTCAAGTCTTTTCTGTTTTATTTTTGATCTGTTAAAAGATCAAAAAGATGTTCGGTCGCTGTTTTACTAATTTCTGGATAAATACACCATTTCAGGTGGAGCAATTTGAACTGTATGTTTCTACCACCACCATCTTCATACCCTGAAAGTTATACGTAAATCTGTGAACATTTCTGTTTTGGTGTCTTACCAAAGTATGATACTACCTTTAATGTTAACATAATGGGTTCCGACACAGTGATGCATTTTTTCTGGGACACCCTGTATAACATGTAGTACAATGCTGTCATAAGTGGAACCCAACCCAACCCATCTCAACCCATTATAGACACATGCGCTCACATTTGAATAACATTTGATGGGCCTTTCACCCTATCCTTAAAACACTTTTTCTTGCACTCCATTCCCATTTTAAGTAGTTTGACAAATACAAGAATTATAAATGCAAGCATTATCAATTTGATGCTTGAGTAATAAACTGGGGCAATTTCAGGGTAACGGACATGACAATCACACAGTTTCAGAGGATCACAAAGTAGGATTGGCAGTTTGCAAACAATTTTAATTAGGCTTGTCAGACACATTTAACTATCAGTGACATATGTAGTAAATTTTATGTAATTTCATGGAACAGTTGTAGAGAAAATGCACTTCTTGTGACCGTAACGGACATGACACCAAGTGACATTCGTGACTGATAGTTAAATGTGTCTGATAAGCCTAATTAAAATTAGTTGCTAACTGCCAATCCTACTTTGTGATCCTCTGAATAAGGTAAAAACTGTGTGATGGTCATGTCCGTTACGCTGGAATTGCCCACTGCTGCAAACAATTAAAGTAATGACCTGAAATATATAAAATGCTTGGAGTTCGCAGGGTCAGACATTGCGATCCTAGCAGGATCTTTCTCAAAGGCTATACAATGACAAGAGGACAAGAACATGTGCAAGTAAAGATACATACACTCATACACGGATGAGAAGATCAGACCAAAATGGGGTGTGTCCAGGGGAGCATGCACTAAGGCTAGGAATTCTCAAAGAGAAGATAGAGGTGGTCAAGTGTGGTCATGGGAAGGGGACACAGGGGTTTGGGAACTAGGAAGGATAGGCAAGTGGGGACCGTAAGGTGCAGATGCATGCAGGCTGTGGTGAGCAAGGATGAAAAGGGAGAGATGAGAATAGAAAGAAGATTAAATAAGGTTGAGTAGTGGGTAAACAATGATGCATTGCTCTCATCAATTTATATGTGTTTCTTTATATGCATGTTCTTGTGCTCTTGTCATTTAGCCTTTGAGAAAGATCCTGCTGCTCGAAAAGTCAGGACCTCCTAACTCCAAGCATGATCAATTTGAAATATCCCATTAATGCAAATACGTGCAATGAGTTCCACTGAGTTCAGATGTGAAGTGTTTTTTTCACCATACAATCATACCTTACTCATCTTTAATGGGAGACTTTTGGAGCCTGCTGTTGATAGAGGGCAGCAAACAACCGGTCTTCTGAAAACGTTTGTACACACTTTTAGTACGGCGATTGTCCAAAAACTCTCCAAAAGACACATTTACAATAAATTTTTAGCTTCACATTTCTGCCCATCCAAATTTTAAAGCCTGAAAACACAAAGTGAGGTGAAATTCTTGTTTGGCGAAAAATAATGTGCTAGGTATTGCTTGCCAAAGTTAAAACTTAGTGCACAAAACAATATGCCGTTTGCAGTCAGCCACCATTATCGTTTGCAACTTGCCCTTTTGATGGCCAATCTTTGTGATTCTGATTTAAGATTTTGCATTTGTTTGTTCTTGGGGAACTCATGTCCTCCCCTGACTCACAACCGGGCACTGCACAGTATGTACCAGTCATTTTCATTCGCTTATTTTTGGCCGGTTGTGTGTATGACAAATATTCGTGCACAAAAGCAATGACAACAAAACTCTTCCCGAGACTGGTGAAGCGCACCCTCTTGAGATTAACGATGGTAATAGTCAAAAGTCTCCCATTCATCTTACTCAGTTACCTACTTCATTGTTTCCTTGACCTGGCAAGTTAGTCAATGCACTCTTTAATACTTACCCATGATGTATTAAATGTAGTTGCACTCCCATCTCAGATCTGCCTCCTTTCATGAAAATATGGAAGACCTGTTTCATATACAAAGCTACATAGATAATTAGTGCAAATTAATATCCTTTTGATACTCCCATTTCTATCTTCAAAACACCTTGTAACTGGCATATACTCTTGACAAGTCTCTTGTAGTTCTTTGCTAAAAAAAAAAATGGAGACATTTTTTTCTCATTTAAAATTTTATAACATACTGTTCTATTACAGAAAATATGTCACCTTCGATACCTACAAAATGCATTTCCAAATGGGCATGCATGCATGCCCAAGCATAACCGGTGAAATAACAAAGGACATGACGTCACCCCACACACGCACTGCATGTCCCAGGGTTCCAAGCGTATCTCCCCCTTTTTTCAAGTGCGCGCCGCTGATAGTAGACGTGTTTTTTTCTGAAACGTGTTTTGTGATATGATCGAACTCCTATTTCCGACTGGTGGATTCTCGGACCAGGAAACGTTCGTTCAAGAAATCGACAAATATATGCCCATCTTGTGGAGGTTCATCTTCCCCCTTTTACTTTGATGTCCATCTGAACTGCCCCCGATGCAGGCTTAGTCTGCTGCCGTAGTGAGCCCTGTGTTATCTGTTCAACGTGGACGTCCGAAAATTGGACCGTTTTTACGTCGTGGCTCGATGACTTTGTGTCTCCTCGGCAGTCGACTGGTTCTTCCATCCCCGCCTCTACATCGACAGTTTCCGACGGACTCCCCTCGAAATCTGCTTCCAGCTCATCGATTTTTTTTGCCTTTGTCGTCCACTACCTCGTTCACAAGTTCAGTATCCAGATCTTCTCCCTACATTGCGGGGACCTCGCTGGTTTTGTCCTACAATCGACCGATTCCCGCTGCCAATGTCAGCGCCGCCTAGTTTGCGCAGGCTTTTCCGGGAGAGGGACGGGACTACGCTCACCTCTACCATCCACAGGCGCCTCACTCTTGGCCCTATTTCCCTCGGGATCCTCGGAACTCGGCTCCTCCTTTCCAGGCTTTGTACCCTGGCTTCTAGGGTCCTGCTGCTTGGGGATTTTCCCATACCAACCGGACATGTTCACCACCGATTACGGCGGATCCCATGCCGCTAGCTGCCATCGTTCGTGCGGGCGTTCACCCCCCGACTTGCCGGATCGTCCAGGAAATTGCCACTGTAGTTCTGGGAGACCTGACTACTCTCCTCGGCATTTCTCCCGGGATTTTTCTCCACTTAGGCCTTCTCGGTCTCCTCGTGGGACCCAGGAGGATTTATATTCGTCTTTGTCCAGTGAGTCGACGACTACCCCCCTGGATCTGGATAACACTCCTTTCTCCCACCGAGGCAACCTGGTCATTCCTGAAGTGAGTAGAATTCCGCACAACGATCTGTTCGCCTCACATCTGAACTGCCAACTGCCAACTTTCTGCTCCCGTCATGCCCATCCCAAAGCCTGGGCTACGGACGGTAATGACTGGGCCTGTCTAAGATGAAATAATCATGAGAATAAAATCTAGTCAGAACATACCACAGAGCAGAACGATGTAGTATCTGCTCCGGTGGGTCTCCTGGCTGAAGAACTTGTCTGCCTACTATTCAGTCTCTCCCATCTCATTCTTGCCAGAAACAGCCTAGTGGGTCACGGCCTGACGCAGCAGCTCCAGTGAGTCTCCTATGCTGCCCAACTCTTCCAAGGCCGATTTGTCGCACCACCAAAGTTGCCAAGCTCAACTTTCTTCCTGTGACCCACTTGAGCCGAAGACCCAGCTTGAGGCAGGCAAGGCTCTTTATAAGCGGCCTCAGATGTTACATACATCTCGTGCCCAAATCTAAGCCCACCAGACACGGAGTGTGACTACGTCATGGCTTTCTTCCAAGGAATGGCTGTTTCAGACATCATGCAGGCGGCGTGTTGCAAAAACCCATCAACCTTTTCCTCATGCTACCTGAGGGATGTTCTCCAAGCTGAGGGGCAGATAGGCAGACAAGTTCTTCAAACAACTGCCCGTGCTGTAGCCAGGAGACCCATCGGAGCAGCTACTATATCATCTCAGGATTCTAGACGGTCTGCTCTGTGGTATGTTCTGGCTAGATTTAAGTCTCATGATTATTTCATCTAAGACAGGCCTAGTCATTACTGTTCTCCAGATTCACTCACACTGCTTTCTCCCTCCTCTTCTCCTTCCGGTGCCACTTTGCATTTTGAAGGTATCGAAGGTGACATATTTTCTGTAATAGGATCTCCCCAAATCCATGGGGATGTTCTATTCTATTAAGAAAATACTCACCTTCGATACCGCCCTCCCTATTGTCCGGTTCCTCTAATTATACTGAAAAAAGGGGCGAGATACGCGTGGAACCCTGGGACATGCAGTGTGTGTGTGTGTGGGGTGATGTCATGTTCTTTGTTATTTCAGCGGTTATGCTTGCACATGCACATTTGGAAATGCATTTTGTAGGTATCGAAGGTGAGTATTTTCTTTTACTAGTATTTTTATATATCATTAAATACCAGCACCAAATCTTAATTGAAATGCTATTGATGTAGGTTGCGGAGTATTGTCCGTCATTTTTTGGGTCGATAAATGTACAATAATAATAATAATAATTATGAATTTATAACGCGCACGCATCTGTCCAAAGACACTCGTGGCGCACAAAACAAAGAGCGAAAACAAAATAGCAATTTCAAAAACATTTACAAAGAACATAGCCTTAAATGCAGCTACAAACAATTACACATGAATAAAGCTAAACAAGGAAACAATATGATGGACAAATCTACTAAGATACTAAAGATGCATCATCAACTAAGAGAATGGACCTTATCGAGGATAGCGCATAACTGGCTGTGCGCAAAGCACTATGGGAAACGCAGGGTTGTTAGGGCAGGAGCTGAGTGCATAAAACGTATGGACATGAAAATTCAACTATGAATAAGTACTCAACTTTACACCGCTTGAACAAGTGACTCGATAGTAACATTCCATGGACCGTTGTGCAGCATCGTTATGTATAACAACTCCAAGCAAGGCTTTCTTCTAGGAAAAAAGACAACTTAAGTTATACGAGTGTACGCTTGTCAACGCGTTTGTAAAAACTTTAAAACCCAAAATTACCCGCGTCCTTTGCGCGCGCACGCGCAGCGCCGAAAACAAGCTATCTCCGATAAGGTCCATGATTTATTGATAAGGTAGGTTTTTAGATTTGATTTGAACAAGGATAAGGAACCGGTATGTTGTTGAAGATTATATGGGAGGCTGTTCCATAGGCGTTGGGCAGCTACAGAGAAAGCTTTATCGCCCTATGATGTTTTTGTCCTCGGAACAGTTAACTTAAGTGCAGATGATGATCTTGAGCCATTTTTCCCAGGGGTAGGAATACTAATTAAATCATTGATGTAGTCAGGGGCCAATCCGGTTAGTGATTTATAGGTAAGGAGACAAATCTTGAATTCAATTCTGTGTATGACTGGTAGCCAGTGGAGGTTTTTGAGAGCCGGGGTGATGTGCTCAGACCTGCGGGTGTTTGTAATGATGCGAGCAGCATTATTTTGAATTAAATATAACTTTTGGGAAGATTTGTATGGAAAAACTGCAATGATCCATAGACTTTGTCTTTTTGTACGTGGCAATTTGATCAATTTTACACATGAACAAATTAAATGTCACAGCGTTTTTTTGTAGTTGTCTTTTTCTATATATGTGGCAATCAGTTTAAAGCCCATGTCACACGGGGCAATTTCCTAGCAACTTTTGGGCAATAAAAGTTGCTAACAATCTGGCTGCCCCAGGATTGCTCCGTGTGTCATGACATGCAATGCGCAGGCAACTCTATGGCAACCCCAAGGCAATGTAAATTTGGAGTACCGGTAGAATGGGTTTCTACTTTGAGGCAACCTTGCAGTTGAGGCAAACACCAATCAGATTGTGTATAGTGGACTACATCATATATCAGACAAAGGTTTTTTTAGCGGTAGCCATTTTGTTTGTTTACAACGCGACAAAATACTCGACTAAAATGACAGATGTTACGAAAATTATATGGTCCTTTGACAAGGAAGTTGCAATGATTGACTTCTATCAGGGTATGTATCAGTTTTGGTGTAATTCGTAGGCCTAGAAATAAGTGGGTCGTCACAAAACAGGGTTCGTAAAATTACGATTTTGGGCGTGGGATGAATACTGCGTGTATACATTATGTATGAAAATCACAAAGTTAGGCCTGCATAGTATGTGTACATATTTTTTGGGGTGACAATGAATGGCATGGCATACAATTTACGATTTCTGTTTTATATCGAAACCAGAACTAAGGGATATAGTTTAGATGTATTGGACTTGGTACAGGATTTAGCAGCTTTCAAACTGTCATGAATTTCGTGATACGTTGGCAGGAATTTCAAACTTAAGTATCAGAGAGAAAATTTGGTATACAACCGTGTGGGCGAAAGCACACAAACAAACTAACGGCAATACAGATAATTATAATATTACTAGCCTAGTATACTACTGAGTACTGGTACTGCTTTAACGCAGTGCTAGTGGGCTCATAGCCATATAAAGTAGAATGTAAAATACATGTAGGCCTATGTCCCAACACAATTTCTGGCAAAACCTGAGTGTGATTGATAGTATTAATATTAAGTCTCCATGGATAAGCAGATGGCTTTTTTTAGTTCAAGTTTCAAGTCAGAGCACGACATATACGCCTACCATGGGGCTGGGTCCATGTGAAATTTGTGTGAAAAATCTATTTTGTCATTTCTAAAAAAGTGGATGATGCAGACTAGTAAAACTAATACACATATTGAGTTGTACCCTAGAATTTGAAAAAAATGCTTTGTTTTCAAGCTAACAGTGTTCTTGTGTGTGTGAACATTCATATTCCACAACTACCTAAAAATAAATAATATTCAGCACCACTGAACTCATCGAGACATGTTGTTGATTGTTTTACATTGTCTTTTTACAGATCACCAATTCTTATGGGACCCAAAGAGCGTAGAATACTGCAACAGGGCGAAGAGGGAGGTAACCCTATCAGAGCTGGTGATAGCTTTGGGCTCCAGCTCCAATGGTGCATCCTTCACAGGTTTAAGGATAACCAGAATTAAAGTGACTTGAAAGGGGGGGGGGTAGAATTTGAGGAAATTTGACACTAGTTTATTCCATTTTAAATTAAATCTCTTGTATACTACATGTACATGGACATGCTTCAACGGAATTCGTACAAGTGAGTTGGGGAAATTGAGATGTGCATACAGGGCAGACCTAACATTTAGGAATGTTTGCTGGGGGATACCCTGCTAGGGTGTCCAGAGGAATCATATCATGTCCCATTTTGGAAATATTTTTTTGACAACATTTTACACAATTCTCCAGCATGGTTATTTTCTCAAATTGAGTGGTAGAGAGGCTGAAGTGATTTTGGGTGTGGTAGCCATGTGTTATTCATTGGTTGCCCTTGTAGGATAGATCAATAATAAACATTTGATACATGGAAAAATATGGCACCCAACTCTGTTGTTCACTTCAGTGTACACTTTATTTTGGGTTTTGATTCAATGACTGACAATTAATTTATTGATTTTATTAACATGTATTTATCTAATGTAAGACTATTAAGAACTCCAAACCTTCACTTTAAAAAAAAATTGTTTCTTGACTAATTTGTTTTCTATCTACCATAGTGCATGTTTTTCTATGAAAAAAATGTTGGAACCATGTAATAGTTTATTGAAACCAACCAGCTACTGATGATCATTCAAATTTACAGGTAAACAATTGTTGTTGTATGCCTATAAAATAATTCATTTTATGTTTTCATGTTAAAGTGTATTTGCATGTAAACCTGCATAAATGCATGTAAAACTTTGAGCATGTGTACTCTTAAGTTCCATTGAAAGATACTGATAAGTTTGCATATTTGGATTGTTAGTAACAGTGAAAATGAATAAAATAAATCAGATTGAACTAACACGTTTTCCCAGTATGTTTCATTATATTGCTGAATATTTTAGTACAAAAATTAATCTAAATTCATAACACACCGAAACATAGAGAACAACAATAGTCAACAAAGAATTGTGCTTTTGTCATTATGTCTCAATTTGGTCATGACAGTCAAAGATGTGAAAGAAAGGTTCAAAAACCTCAGGACGACTTTCTCGAGGGAGGTCAAGAAGAACGAGGGGACTAAGAAATCGGGGAGTGGAACAGACGAAGTGTATCGTAGTCGCTGGGCCAACTTCCATAGAATGGAGTTTCTAAAGGACTCCATGAAGGCAGGCAAAAGTCAAGACTCTCTGGAAGAGATGGTTAAGCAATGTGTTTGACGTTATACAAAAACCGTGCATGCTCATTTTTGTGCAAGTAGTTTTCGAGTTAAAAAGGGGTTATAAATCTATGACCAATCAGTATACAACACGTGTGTTTTGTATGTATTTTTTCTTTAAATCATAACTTCATTTAAAAAATCTTTATAAACAAAAATATTGGTATATGCCTAAACCTTTTCAGGAGAATCAATTGAAAAAAGAACCGCACATGTGTATATCTGCATTTTAAAATCAGAATGAAGACAAATTAAGCGAAGCGGAGGAAACTGGTCCACATACTCCAGAAATGCAACCGCTACAACCACCTAAGCAGACCAAGAAGAGGAAAGTCCAGTCATCAAAGCAGGCTCTGATGGAAGGAGCCATCAACGTCCTCAGAAGCGAGGAAAATCGGAAGACGGGGAAGATTGCTTCGCACGCCACGTAGCAATATCCCTTCGCAGACTTGGCTTCAACGCGAGGGAACACGCCAAGCTTGAGATTCAGCAGATTTTGCTGAAATACTGCACTTCGTAAAATTGAGGGGCCACAATTATTCTATAGCTATCGATAAATGATTAATATTGTTCAATGAGTGAATTTTGAAGTATTCCTCCACTTAATAATTTCAGCAGCAAAAACTACGATCCTGTAAAAACAAAACAAAAAAACTTGCCATACACTGGGCCGTGTCAACCCCCCCCCCCCCCCCCCACCCCCCGATTCTCCCCATCATTCCCATAGGAAGAAATCTGAAATCTGAATGGTCAGTCAAACAAAATAAGAACACACATGAACTAAAATGTGTACATTTACAAAGTATGTCCAAATAAATTTATTTACAAGTTATTCACAAATTATGTACAATAGTTGACAATTTATTCACTATTCAACCACAATGCTTTAGATTTCCTGGGCCCCATTATCCAAATACATGTAGCGGGCAGGCGCGGTTCTAGAGCCAACATTTTGGGGGGGCTAGAAGAGCCATTATTTTTTTGGGGGGCTAGAAGACCCAATATTTTGGGTTCTTCTAACACTCGCTTCTGCTATGTCTTATTAGGGGTCGAAAAACATGCACATTATAGGCCACACAACGCGTTTTTTATGTTATTGGCGCTTAATAACTGAAAAAATCCAGTATTTTCAAAAAACAAATTTTCACTTGCATTTTTTTTGGGGGGCTAGACAAAATTTTGGGGGGGCTACAGCCCCCCCTAGCCCCCCCCGTAGAACCGCGCCTGGTAGCGGGTCAGGAAACCCTATATAGGCCTTCTGCTGGTTCACCCAGGTGGGTTGTTTTATTTAATTAACTTGCTATAGGAGGCGTCACGTGTTTTCACACTCACTTCGTGTTTAAAACTTAAAAAAAAACAATTTGGTAAAACAGAAAAGATTGATTGTATATTTGAAAAGAAAAATATATGTTTGTATTCCTTTCTGCAGACTTTTTCTGTATGTGTATTGCTTAGCTTTTTTGCCTTTTTTTTGTTGTGCTTAGCCCTTCATTTCCTGATGTGCAAGGCATCTTGTCATGAAGGTCAGAATTTGAATTTGCATGTGTGAGAAGTGAATGCTTATTCACCGATTGAGTTGGGTGCTTGCCAGACCGCTGTTTAAGGCCTTTGACGAATTTGAATGCACGACAGGAGGATATGAATTTGAAAGACCGGATTCATGGAAAGAATGACGAAATTGAACGACTCAGTTTTAATTTCGAATGCCCATGCTGACGAGCATTCATTTAAAAACGAACTTAATTGAACCCTGTGTTAAAATGAATGCTTCTTTGCTGAAATATAGATCAACATGAAATCACGGGTGAACATTTCCTAATTCCATTTGAAACTACCCTCTACTTATAAGACCTTTCGCTGCCAGCTGACTGCTCCCACATCGGACATGAAGTAATTTTCATATTCTTTCCTTACATCTTTCGCCTCAGCCGAGTAGAAATTGGAACCACCTGGATTCACTGCTAGCATTGATTGGGATGGAAGATCACCCCGCCAGGATCCTGGGACTACCACCCCACTCTGTACATCTTCGTGGTCGATCATATCTGGTTGTGTGTAAATCTGGCGTGCTGTAGACGTACTGCGCAAATAGTTGTGCAGACAGCAAGATGCCAGTACCACTAAGCACTTGCTGTACCTTTTCAGGAGCAAGATTGATTGGCGTCCTGAAGACACGCCACCTATTGGCTAGGATGCCGAATGCGTTTTCAACGCATCTCCTGGCTCTGGACAACCTGTTGAAGTGGAAAAAATGAGAGATAATAAAACTATTGCAGTATTGTGCGTCCTCAATAATATTGTTTTCACTTCCAAGTTCTATGTGATAATGATAATGTTAATAAGGACAATCACTATATTTGTTCCATACCCCACTGTCACTGATTCTTCCGTTTGTTCCCACATCAACGTATCTGAACATCAGTTCTGCATCTACGACAGCCATAAGTACAATGGAGTGGGTACCCTTGTAGTTGTAGTAATAGGAGCCGGCATTAGGAGGCGGTTGTATGATGATATACTTGTCATCTACTGCTCCGAGACACATTGGAAAGTTCCAAATATCTCTGAACTGATGAGATATTCTCTTCCACTCTGTAGTTGAATGGGGAACTGCCATGTCTTCATGGAGGACATCGGAAAGGGCTTC
Source organism: Astropecten irregularis (assembly GCA_963971285.1). Classification (NCBI taxonomy): domain Eukaryota; kingdom Metazoa; phylum Echinodermata; class Asteroidea; order Paxillosida; family Astropectinidae; genus Astropecten; species Astropecten irregularis. Next base: position 8,850,625 of record OZ020256.1, read on the forward strand.
TCAGAGATGATACTGGAGATGCATTGCCGACTTATTCTAAAATTGAACGACAATGACATGAAGGTTTCCCCAGTGGCGAGGTATCTCAGAGTAACGGCTAAGCGTTCCTCTGGGGAAATGGACTCCAACATCAGCGTATTTTCCTTCTTGATGATAGGACTGATGAGTTCAACGAGATGGTGGAAACTCGTGCCATCCATTCGAACCCACGACCTATGCAAACACAAAGTTTAGACTGTGACATCGTAGGCATATGTTTGCTGATAATAAAATTTACTAACATTTATTAGGCCCAGCTGATTAACTCAATGTGAATGGAACTAGGCCCATTTGAGAAAGCATCCATTCTGGAATCATTACAATAGCGTTCCGCACTAAGGGGCCGTCCATAAAGTACGTACGCACGAAATGCCGACTTTTTTGACCCCCCCTCCCCTCTGTACGCATGGCGTACGCAGTGGTCCCAACCCCCCCTCCCCCCCTGTACGCATACGCATTCCACATTAGGTTTTTCACTTCTCGTGGTCCCTTGCTTTAGCATCATTCAAATGTCACCGTAATCCGGGCCGGTACCGTTATTGGGACGTCACTTAAAAATTCTGAAATGAACGACTAAAGTTTAACAGGTTTTTGTACATTTACAGATGGATTTAAGAAAAAAAAGGAAAAAACAAAACAATCCCGGTGCTTTTTTCACGTTTTTTACCTCTTTTTTCGCGCGATAATGCTATGCAAATTTTTCGTTTGCGTACGGTACGCATTGGCCTTAACCCCCCCTCCCCCCCTGTACGCATGGCGTACGCATCGGTAACAACCCCCCCTCCCCCCTTCGTGCGTACGTACTTTATGGACGGCCCCTAATGACGTTACACCACACGCGACGCGCTCAAATACTTCCACTCACCACACGTTTGTTGCATGGCCACATTGCAATGTTTGTCTGAGGTTCGATGCTATTTTTAGCGCAAGTGCGCAGCACTATTTATGTTAGTTTTAGGCGCGAAGGTGTGTTTTCCATGATGTCATAGGCCCTATAGGGCCTAGCTTATTTAAAATCACAATAATTTATGCAATTGAGGAGATTATCGGTTTAATTTGCAAAAAAAAAGAATTTTTCCTAGATCCGACAATATACCACAAGGGGGAGAGTACTGCAATAATTATTTGTCTCCCTTACCTGTAGCTTTCAGTATCCTCCTTGGAGAGCTCCTTCAATAAGTTGCAGAAGCAACCCTGATCTTTTCTTCTTAGAAGCCACTTTCTGGCCCATAGTCTCTTGTGAGTTGGCTGACTTTCATCCTCTAGCAATAAAATCAATACTGCAGCAGCCTTTTTTCGTTTTAGCGATATATTTTGTATAAAGCAAAATTTCAGCAAGGATTACAATTAACCTATTGTTATTGTACAAGTTTTTTTGGCTTTTCCGTGTTCAACGGAAAAGGTATTGCGTTTGTTCTGATTTTTTGGCTTTTTTCGATTTCAATCGGAAAAGGTATTGTTTTTGTTCTGTTTTTTTTTTTCTTCTTCTTTTTCTTCTTCTTCTTCTTCTTCTCTTCAATTTGTATTGACTTTGTACACAAATTTTGTCCGCGGCACTTTGGTCATTTTTAAACAGCCGATTTTGACCAACTTGGTTTGAAGGAAGTCCATATAGGGTAGTTGTTTCCCGAAACTTTTCATCATCATGACGTCATCAGGTGTCATGTGACCAGCGATTTGAATTTAAAAATCAAAATCTTTAAAAATACAAAAAATCAACGGTTTGAGATATTAGGTTGATTCTTTCACCAAAAGTGATTGTTAGGCAGGGTCTTTCTTTGTGAAACATTGCTTGACCTCTGTGACCTCTACTTCCGGTCAAACAGGAAGTAGCTCCTCATTTAAAAGTTGTAAGAGCTAGGATCATGATTCTTTCACCAAATGTGAATGTTAGGCAATGTCTTTCATTTTTGACACATTGCTTGACCTCTGTGACCTCTACTTCCGGTCAAACCGGAAGTAGCTCCTCATTTAAAAGTGGTAAGAGCTATGATCATGATTATTTCACCAATAGACAATGTTAAGCAAGGTCTTTCATTTGTGACACATTGCTTGACCTTTTGTGACCTCTGCTTCCGGTCAAACAGGAAGTAGCTCCTCATTTAAAAGTGGTAAGAGCTAGGATCATGATTCTTTCACCAAATGTGAATGTTAGGCAATGTCTTTCATTTTTGACACATTGCTTGACCTCTGTGACCTCTACTTCCGGTCAAACCGGAAGTAGCTCCTCATTTAAAAGTGGTAAGAGCTATGATTATGATTCTTTCACCAATAGAGAATGTTCTAAAGGCAAGGTCTTTCATTTGTGACACATTGCTTGACCTCGGTGACCTCTCCTTCCGGTCAAACAGGTAGTAGCTCCTTGTTTTAAACTGGTAAAAGCTAGTATCATAATTAAGGCAATATTAGGGAAGGTCGTTCTTAGTGGCAAAATTCTTAATGATAAGCAATTTATATCATATACGGTCTTTCATTTGTGACACATTGCTTGACCTCTGTGACCTCTACTTCCGGTCAAACACGAAGTAGCTCCTCATTTAAAAGTGGTTAGAGCTATGATCATGATTCTTTCACCAATAGACAATGTTAGGCAAGGTAATTCATTTGATACACATTGCTTGACCTCTGTGACCTCTACTTCAGGTCAAACAGGAAGTAGCTCCTCATTTAAAAGTGGTAAGAGCTATGATCATGATTCTTTCACCAATAGACAATGTTAAGCACGGTCTTTCATTTGTGACACATTGCTTGACCTCTGTGACCTCTACTTCCGGTCAAACAGGAAGTGGCTCCTCATTTAAAAGTGGTAAGAGCTATGATCATGATTCTTTCACCAATAGACATTGTAAGGCAAGGTCTTTCATTTGTGACACATTGCTTGACCTCTGTTACCTCTACTTGTGGTCAAACAGGAAGTAGCTCTCATTTAAAAGTGGTAAGAGCTATGATCAGGAATCTTTCCCCAAAAGTCAATGGTAGGCAAGGTCTTTCATTTGTGACACATTGCTTGACCTCTGCGACCTCTACTTCTGGTCAAACAAGTCATTGGCGAAAAAGTAATTTGCTCTGTCAGTTGACAGACAAACCTTTAGTTCCTTCTTCTTAGATATTTGGCAAGGTCTTTCTTTTTGACACAAATATGACCAATTCACTTGAGTTTATAATTAAAGGTGCACACTTCAAATGTATAAAACATAAGATCATAATCATCTGTCTTTGTGTGTAAAAGGTTATGACAATTTGTTCAATAAAAGCGGAAACGGAAAAGCCTTGTGTTCTGTTTTCAACAGACACAATATCTAGTTTTATTTTCCTTCTTCCCAAACTGTCAGCAGGACTTCTATATGACACTTACAAGATATTGACTTGAAACTTGGTGGGAACTTATGTCGTAATGCCAAGTTGTACCTAAAAGATTGACGTCATGATTACGTCATCGGGTATCAAATTACACATGTTTTTAGGAAAAACGTTGGTGCTCTATAACTTGAGAACCACATGACCTACTATTTTGATATTGACATATGTTACTCAACACGTGAATCTCTACAATTAATATATACAGTCTTGTGTACAAATGACTTTCACTTCCGGTGTTACAGGAAGTTGAAGTTTGACTCAAAATAACTCGAAAACGGAAGCATTTGGGCTCATAAAACCTGAGGCTAAAAGATAGAGAAGGTTTTGGGCTTTAAGAAAATGTAAACGATGACGTCATGCGGGCTATATAGTGCCCTCTATGGTCGATTAAAGTTATACAGTGATTACGTAATCCGAAAGTAAACAACAGATTTCCGCCAAATTTGGTAATAGTAAAGCACTAATGCACCTTGACCTGTTTGTGAAGTTTGAAATCTGTGACGTCATTCAACCGGAAGTTATGCTCATTTAAAGGGAAAATTATGTAATTATTCAAATACTGTTTACTCTTTAATTACATGATGTACATCAGTGAAAACTGCAAAATATTTACATTGCATGCATTCAATGACGTCTCTAAATGTTCAGTTACTTGTGATGAATTAACCGGAAGTTATTGTCCAGACAATGTTATATACGTTGTGTCCCCAAAAAAAACGATACCCATTTTCAAAAAAATTGTGAAAAGAAATTGTTTGTTTTCAGTTACTTGATTTTTAGTGTATTGCATTCACTATTTCACTGGGTAAATTCTGACCAAATTTCAATGCAATCCATTCATGCATCACTGAGCAATTACTGATTGTCTTGAACAGACAATTTTGCTCCCAATTCACGGGTTTACACTTCGGAGGCCATCTTGGATTTTATCGCAACTTCAAAACGAGGCACTTCTACGCATGCGCACTTTTCGAAGTGTAAGCCCGTCCATTGTCGAAGACAATACACGTGTTTACACTTCTGCGGTTTTTATCGCGACTTCGAAACGAGGCACAATCACGCATGCGCGCTTTTGGAAGTGTAAACCCGTGTATACAAATAAGTGACAGTTGTGGTCATCTGTTTTTTTGTGTGTAGAGAATGTGGTCGGCCACTTCGAGGGGAGGTTTTTCAGATCACAACTAAGAAACTCAATTGTAATGGCAGGAAAGTGGACTTTTATAGACAATCAGTAATTGCTCGGTGATGCATGAATGGATTGTGTTGAAATTTCGTCAGAACATGGCCTGGGAGATATTGAATGCTCTAGACTAAAAATCAAATAGCTGAAAATATACAATTACTTTTCAAAATTTGTTGAAACTGGGTATCGGTTTTTTTTTGACACACTGTATATTTAAAGGTGAGGCCATGTATACCTCCATGGTATATAATTTCTTATCAGGTGTTTCAATCAATTTGTTTACTTAACCAAAAGCTTTCATTAACTAATTGCTTGCTTCAGTGCTGATGTGATTACAAGAGACTCTGATTAGTACCAGATGGCAGTCACTGAAAGGTGATTGGAATGTGCTTCATTACATTGTCTCAGTGGAAACACATGATAGCCTCAACACAGGAGTTTGATACACCTCATAAACTTTAAAACAGCAAATTTTAACCAAACAAAGGTCAGACAAAGTTTTTACAGCATAGATGCGAAGGCATCTCTTGATTTTATATGAATTTTTAAATATTTCTCACATTTATAGCATTTTAACTTTGTACACATGTGTTACGTGAAATATGGTCATGTACAAAAACTATGATGATCGATTGACTCTATTTCTCATACACTCTATATACATGTATATATGTACACAAATTGTACATAATTCACTGTATAGAACATACATGTACCGGGGTACATGTAATTTCCAATGGGAGACTTTTGACTAACCATTGTCAATCACAAGAGGGCGCGCTTCACCAGGCTCGGGAAAAGTGTCTTGATTTTGTTGTCATTGCTTTTGTGCAGGAATGTTCATCGTAAACACAACAGGCGTAAATAATCGCAATGAAAATGCGTGGTAAATACTGTGCAGTGTCCGGTTGTGGTGACAGGGAAAGACATGAGTTCCCCAAGAACAAACAAATGCAGAATTTGTGGAGATTGGCCACTAAAAGGGCGAATTACAAATGATCACGGTGGCCCACGGCAAACAGCATTCAGTTTTTACTTTGCAAGCGAAGCCCATCACATTATTCCTCGCCAAACATCAGAATTTCACCTATCTTTGTGTTTTCGGGCATTGAAATCGTGGTGGGCGGCTGTTGTGAATATAAAAATTAATTGTAAATGTCCTGAATTTAATGTTCACAGTATTTTCCTGCGTCTTCCGGTGAGTTTTTGGACAACCGCCGTACTTACAGCGTGTAAAAAAGTTTTAAGGAGCCTGGTAGTTTGCTGCCCTCTATCGACAACCCTCTACAAAAGTCTCCCATTGCGTGACTCAAAACTTTTTTTACATCTTGCCATAGATATTTGCATGTAAATCTTATCATTAAATACCAGCCCCAAATCTTAATCGAAATGCTATCGATGTAGGTTACGGAGTATTGTACATCATTTTGTCAAATGACAATGTGATCATAAACACTGGAACTAATAATCCATGGGCTAAAATTAAGTTTTTTTTACGTTGAGATATGGTCACTTTTAAACCATATGTCTTAATCATACGTTCCAACATAACTTTTATGTTCACATAATAGTTCCACCACGTAATGAGACCCCGAACACCTAGTGGTTGTTCACACAACCACAAGTCTAGTTAATATCGTTATGTTATGTTATTGATATATGTTATATACTTTTGAAGAGTGCACCTTTAATTTAACGTCACGTAGCTTGGTCATGTTTTTGTCACCACATAAAGTGGTTTTATAAAACTATGTGTGGCTGTGTGCAATATAGATGCAAATGGGTAAACACTGCTATCTGACAACAAAGCACCCTGGCTTGGCCTAACGAATAACAGTAATGTGAGCAGATGGTTTTGAATGTCGCCCTCTTTTGATTAAAACAAGCAACTGCGGTGGTGTTTATCAATCTAAATGCATTACAACTTCGGCTTGGTATGTGGTGTATGATTTATTCCTAAAAGGAACTCGGAGTTTGAAGAATAATCGACATGAACAACATGTGCCGAATTTCCTCACCAGTCTTTTGCTCATTAGCACCACCACAGATACTTGTTTTTTATAAGCAAAAGAGGGCACCATTCAAAACCGTGTGCTCGGATTACCGATTCATGCATTTTTGAAAACGGTCTAATTATAGCTGTGCGTGTTCGGCTGTCTTGTCAAAAACAGCATTTACGCTGGCAACTATGATAAGGAAATGAAGGAGAATACGGCATATACAATGCAGGCAAACAACCTTCCGCGCGCCTCGCATGAATGGTGTTTAACTCGTATGTTTTATTTTATGACCAATATTTTCACGTACAGAGCTCTGTACAAGTCCATGGGCTAACGTGAGAAAGATTTTAAAAATCATAATGAGGAAAACGGCGGCCCTTTCCCATCCAGAGACGTTACTCTTATAGTTTGATTTGAATAAAACAATGGGTTTATTCATATAGTGTATTCTCTCGTGTGTTTATTACCCGTGAACAAAACAGAGTGGGTTTTGTTTAATGGTGGGAATAAAATATCATCAACGCTAGTGTGTGAACCAAAACAGGCGGTACCCAAGCAAGGGGGTTGGGTGGGGGTTGTATACCAGGGCATAAGCGGGAATGCATTTTCGTCCGTTCACGGACTCATCAGCCGCTAAAAGGGTATTGGTTTATGAGTTGCTGTGGGAACTCATGAGATTGGAAAAATGTGTGTACGTGGTGTACTCATTCAGATATAGATCCATGTGACATTTACAACCAAAGGATGCTTACTGTTCATCGATAAGTGAAGTAAGGACATCAATTAGAACTTCGTCAATGTCAGCGGTGGAAGATTCGTCATCTTCCTGTGGGTTGACATTTTCAACAATGAAAGATGGGTCATCTCTCTGTGGGTTGAGTTTGGCTCTGATGAGTTCTTTGTGAACATTGTTGGCTTTCTTAAAGGCAATGAACAGAGGTTTTGGAAAAATCCTCTGTAAAGATGGGTTGCCTGCGATAAGATGCCAGTGTTTCAAGAGCGCTCGCTTGATATCCGTGGGTTTCACATGGGGGTTGTAAGTGGTGGAAAAGACAAGAGGTAGTCCGTGGGTGGTTTTCACTTTTTGTTTGTGAATCAGTGAATTCCGTTGGGAGAAATCCAGTGTTTGCGTGGTTTGGTGGATTTCGGCTGGGGTGTAGCCTCTGTCCATTAGTTTATCCTTGAAACTGTGTACCTTGTTTATAAAATCGTCTTCATTGTTAGTGTTGCGGATATATCTAAGGATTTCTCCTTTGATGAATCCATGGAACACATGTTCAGGGTGGGATGAAGAGCGATCTAGATATTGATACGTTTCTGTGGGTTTGGTGAATACTTTAGTATCCAAGGTACCCGTATTTGAGAAACGTGGACCTTTAAAAATGGTAAGGTCCAGGTAGGTGATGGAAGTTTCAGATGCCTCAAAAGTAAATTTGAGGGTGGAATGTAATTGATTCAGATGGTGAACAAAATGGGTGAATGAATCCAAAGAGCCATTGTAGATGATAAGTATATCATCTCGGTAACGTGCCCAAAAAAGGATTTTGTCCGTGAGTGTTGAGATCTGTTTCTCAAAAACATGTAGTGTGATATCGCAAATTTCTGGACTAGCTACAGAACCCATGGCACATCCTATCTTCTGTCGGAAGAATTGGCCTCCGAACTGGAAGAAATTATGTCCTAGAACAAGTTCTAGGAGTTGACGGATGTATGTGGATGGAGGTTTGGTGATAGCATAGTTGTGGTTGGAATTTTCATAGGCTTGGCATACCGATCCGATCGCTTCTGCTTGGTGGATATTGGTATACATACTGACAACATCAATGCTCGCAATAAGTGAGTTTTGTGGGAAGTGTTTTTCTTCTAGTTTCCGCAAAATATCAGAAGTATCTCTGACATAGGTGGGTTGGGCGGTAACAATGGGAAGAAGGAAATAATCCACAAATTCTGAAATCTTGGCCGTTGGGCTCGTACAACCGCTAATGATGGGTCTGCCGACAAATGGTTCACCTTGTGGAGGTGTTTTGTGTATTTTTGGTAGAAAATACATTGTCGGGCAGGATGTGGGTTGTGAGGTAGGATCAAGATAGGCGAAAGTGTGTTTGTCAATTGTGTGGTTGCAGAACATCTGTACGAGGACATTATGGACCTTTTTTGTGGTTTCGATGGTCATGTCTCTGTTCCACGGTTCATAGTGGTGGGAACTGAGGTGTTTGAAACCAACTTTAAGGTAGTCTGTTCGGTTCATGATGCAAATACCACGGCCTTTATCATATGGCTTAATTACAACAGATGGGTTGTTTTTAAGTTTGCGAATGGCTGATAATTCAACTTGGTTCATGTTTGTGGGAGAATTTCTAAGTCTCAAGTGGGCTAGTTCCATCTTGGTGGCTTCCAAATAGTTCTCAAGAATATTATTCTGAGTGGTTTGGGGGAGCCAAGTAGATGGTGGTTTGAAAGGCCGCTGTTTGTGAGCTTTGTGTTGCATTAAGAATGCAATTCTCATACGTCTTTGATATTTATGGATATCATGAATAAGTGACAAACGGGTTGGTTTGGGTGGTGTGGGAACAAATTTCAAACCTTTACCTAGTGCAATCTTCTCAGAGTCTGAGAGTGAAAGCGTGGATAGGTTGGTAATGAAACGTTCACTGCAATGGACCAAATTTTTCCGCTGTTCGGTGGAGGATATGTGTTTAAGATTTGATCTGTGGTGGGCAAATCTTATGTTTTTTCCTTTTTGTCTTTTCTTTTTATTGGAAAAGGTGGTGTTTGTGGTTTTCCTAGGCATAATAACAACAGACAACTTTACACTCTTTTGTGAAGTCGTGTGGCTCTGAAAGAGCCGTTTGGGTTGTTTGGTGGTGCCGGATGGTTTGCTAGTGCTTTCTCTTTCTCTTTACTCCTCTCACTGGCCGCTCTCGAAGAAAGTGGGTCAACAGCCTATTCCCGGTCTTGGAGTCTTCGGGGACCACCAGATGCCCGCGGATCTGCTCCTCCGCCTCCTTACGCTTTGCCACCAAGTTAGTATCAATTTCTCGTCTCCAAGCTTCGTGCTGCTTAAGGCTGATTATGGTCAGCTGTTTGGCCGCACTGGTGAGAACCTTCTCCCAGGTGGTCCTGATTTCCTGACGGATCTCAAGACCTTTGGGAGGCGTGGGAAGGGGAAATTGGCACTTCAAAGAGTGCACTGGTTCCACCTTCTCCACCGCAGTTCTCAAATGGTGGAGGTTTCGATCTATTGATACCTTCTTGGCAACTAACGCTTGAAGGGGAAGGGCGAGTCCGCGGACAAACCGGTAGTCCTCGTCTGACAGGCGGTTTCGTTGGTGGCTGTTGATCTTGGGTTTCTTGGGTTTCTTGGCTGGCGGATGATCGTCTTCTGGTCCGGTCAGGATGGTCCCTTCTAGTAAGGTTTGGCTGAGTTTTCTGTCTAACTTGTGGGCCAATCCTCTGTAGAAAACTTCGTCTTCCGAGTCAGTTTCGGGAATGACAGGCTGGGCGCATTGGATAGGAGACGATGGTGGAGTAGTAGTTCCGTCATCAAGTGATGACGTCGTCGTGACGTAACTTCATTTTTACAATCTCCGACCTCTTTTTCACTAACCTACTAAATTTCAAGTCGATCGGCCATTCCTTCTATGTATTATAAACATCGCAGTTTTTATGACGTCTTGATGACGTCACAGTATTTTAATGTGCTCAGTGTTCATCTATGCTGTATGCTCAAGAATTATCCAAAAAATTCAAACATATCTTGTTTTGTATAAACTAGATATTGTTAAAAGAACTTTAACAAGGCTATCCCTTAACTTTTTTTTTCAGTCGCCAGCCGGACTACCCAGCCAGAGTTTTGGGTAGTCCGCCAGCTTTTCAACTCGCCCGCATGTTTTATGCTATTTTTTCAATCAAACTTAAAATTGATAAAAAGACATCGTTATTTGTCATTTCGACATACAAGTGTTACTGTTAACTACTTTATACTCCAGAGCTCATATCTAGTTGAATCATTCAACCAAATGTCAGTATAAGTTTGATAAAAATGTAAGCTTATTGCAAATATATTACACAATCACAATTTAAGTTGGAAGTCAACACTTTTATATGAACAAAAGTGCACATCAGCTTCAGGTTTGCGCTATTAAATGCTTTCTTGCACTTGAACAATTTATTTAAAACCATTAATTATATGTTTATTTTGGTATAATTAATAAAAATCAGTTTACTCGAAATATAACAAGATTACTTGTAAAACAAAATATCAACTAAAACGAGTATAACATTGCCATAAAGAAATTAAGAACCCGGAAGTATGTTGCGTAATGGCTAATGATGAGTACCGTACTGGGCGCCGCGCCAGGCGAGCTTAAAAATTACAGCTCATTGAATTGACCAGACTTTCTCAAAATACCCCGACTTTTAGCTGAGTTCCGCTATTTTTAAGGGTGCTAAGTTTTATTTTGCGCTATTTCTACCGACATGACAGACCAAGCAAAACTTAGCGCGATATTTGTTTCCGACAATGAACACCGACATGAAACACGATGTATGCAGTTTGTCACGATTGTTATTTGTATCGTTGCGAGATCCCCGTACAATTACAAATATTCTGACCGCACCGTAAATCGCATTTTCGTCATCAGCTAAATCTTACTTGAATTTCAGTCGGTAATTTTGTCCAAGAAGAAACACACTTTTCACGTAGATGTGCTTGATCTAAAAACAAACGTCGTGAGAAATTTCCTATGGAGAAAAACACATCGAGAAGATGCATCGTGCAGTCAGCACGGACATTATCTCGAAACGGTGTAGGCTCGGTCAGTTCCGAAGATCTGCCGTACGCGGTAGGATTTTTGGTCGGTATGGAACATGTAAATCGCCGCGGCCGGGCAGTGTATGATTTTTTCGGCCGCATATTTTTTTGTCAATGTTTAAAAAAATACACGGCCGGGCATGGGAATATTTTTTTCTCAACTTTATTTAAACAAAATTTGAGTCGCCCGCCAGACTACCAAGAGAAGGGTTTTGACTCGCTTGCCGCTTTTTTGAGTCACATTTGGCACCCAGGCGACCGCTAAGGTCGAGCCCTGTTTAATGACCCAAATTTTCAATAAATCATAAAAAATCAGAGGATGATGTCATGATGACGTCATTGCAATTTTTTGATATAACACCTCCCAACTTAGATACATACCAAGTTTCAACTCAATCGGACTTAGGATTCGTTCATAATTGATATCTGAAGTTTGCCCCTTTAAAACACTGTCACGTGACTCTTGATGACGTCATGATGAATGACGAAAAGTTTTGGGAGACAACTACCCTATATGGACTTCCTTCAGACCAAGTTTGGTTGAAATCGGCAGTTTAAAAGTAGCCAAAGTGCCACCTAGAAAAAGTCTATGGTAACTCAAATGAGAAGAAGAGGAAGGAAGAAGTAAAAAAAATGAACAGAACAAAAATAAAGGCTATTCACTTGCGCGAAAAAGCAAAAATAACAGAACAAACGCAATACCTTTTCCGAAAATCGGAAAAGCCAAAAAAATAGCAGAACAAAAACAAAGGCTTTTTGCTTGCGCAAAAAAGCAAAACAAAATCAGGACAAACAGTATAGCTTTTCCTCAATAAAATCAGGTGTCAAATTTCAAGCGATTTGAATTTTATAATCAAAATATTTAAAAATCAACAAAAAATCTACTGTTTGAGATATTACGTTGATTCTTTCGACATAAGTGGACATAAGTCATAGTTAGGGATGGTCTTTCTTTGTGACAAATTTCTTAACCTCTATGACCTCATCTTCCGGTCAAACAGGAAGTAGCTCCTCATTTAAAAGTGGTATGAGCCTCATACCACTCTTAAATGAGGAGCTACTTGAGGTAGGATCATGATTCTTTTACCAAAAGTCAATGTTAGGGAATGGGTCATTCTGTGTCAATTCAACGCGCTTTGGAACCCGACCGACTCGGATTTCAATGAAATTTGAGAAACCCTCAGAACCGAAATTTTATGTAATTTGGTCCATTACTTTTTGAGATACGGGTTAACGAACTTTTGACTAATTAGCACAATCTGTCGCATTCAAACAGCCATATCTTCAGAAGTAAGGAACCTACAGAAATATACTTTTGGAGTTATGATAATTTAAACATCGGATTTCGAGGATAAAAGGTTGTAAATATGCATTAACATATGCACTGTACATATACTTATGTACAGGTAATCCATGTATAGTAATGCATGTGCAAAAATATGAAGTATTTTGGCCTTTCTAGCCATTTTCAAGTAAGCATAACTACAAAACTGTACAAAAGCCCATCCTTAATCTTGTACATCTTGCTGCATTCTAAACACTAGGCCCTATATCTTCCGGGAAGGGGGGGGGGGGGGGGGCTAGTGTACCTGTCACCCAAGCATGTTAACTAAGGACCTGTTTGTTTAACGCACAGGATCCCAGATTTGGGGATCAAGGTCCTATGCAGGGTACGCTAAAATGGGTTCCGGATCCGCTGGATTCATGATCTTGTACATTAAACAAACAGGGCCTAACCTAGTCATCTCCATTCCATCAGAGTTTTTGTTGCAAATTTCATTTCCTTTGCAGGCATCTTTTATGTGTCTAGTCTCTGTAATACTTAAGTTTCCACAATTGTTACTATTCTGAGAGTGCATCACGTAATGTGTAATCGTGTATTTAAGCAAACTAGCGATTGTTCCTTCCAGCTAATAATGGCAAACTGTAAGCTGTGAATTCCTTCAGGTTACACAGATACTCTTAGGATATAGTAATAATTGTGGAAACTGAGATACTTTCACTTGATGACTGCAAAAGAAATGAAATCGGCAACAAAACAATTATGATGGAATGGAGATGACTAGGTTAGTTAACATGCCTGGCTGACAGTTCCAGTCCCCCCCCCCCCCCCCGAATATATAGGGCCCAGAGCAACATCTAAAAGATTAAGGATGGGCTTTTGTACAGTTTTGTAGTTATGCTTACTTGAAAAGGGCTAGATAGGCCAAAATACCTCATTTGTGCACATGCATTACTATACATGGATTACATGCACATACGTATTATATGTACAATGCACATGTTAATGCATATTTACAGCTTTTATCCTCGAAATCTGACGTTTAAATTATCATAACTCCAAAAGTATATGAGCGCCCACTCCAAATTTTTCTAGAGATGTTATTTACATGTCAAGCTAAAAGTAAAAAAAAATTATGCATTTTGAAAAATACGCATTTTTTTAAATCGAGGTCAAAGGTCAAATTTTAACGTAATTTTTTTTGTCTTACATGAAAAAAATTTGGTTTTATTTTACAAAACGAAGACCATTATAAGAGCTTTAGAATGATGTAAGATTTATTTCTGTAGGTTCTTTACTTCTGGAGATGTGGCTGTTTGAATGCGACAGATTGTGCTAATTAGTCAAAAGTTCGTTAACCCGTATCTCCAAAAAGTAATGGACCAAATTACATAAAATTTGGGTTCTGGGGGTTTCTCATGGAGGTCAATAAGCATACCAAATTTCATTGAAATCTGTGTCGGTCAGGTTCCAAAGCGTGTTGAATTGACACGGAATGACCCGAATGTCTTTCATTTATGACACATTGATTGACCTCTGTAACCTCTACTTCTGGTCAAACGGGAAGTAGCTCCTCATTTAAAAGTGCTAAGAGCTAGGATCATGATTCTTATGCAAACAGTTCCACCGCATCTTTGTTCTGGGCTCACAGATTGTGGTCTGCTTGAAAATGCAGTCTATTTATTCAAATGCAAATCAAAGGGCCCAGGTACCTCAATGAGTGCATCATTTTGGCCAATAAAGGTTCATGGAACCATTTGTTCCAGAGAGTATCCCCATTCAATGTATTTCAATGGAAATAACAAAGTTATCATGAATATTCTTGTGCCGTAAGGCAAACTGCTTTAGATGCTTCCTCTCTGGGAGTGGTTAAAAGCCATTTCATCTTTCCAATGAAAGGGAAGAAATCTCTGAACAAGAAAGTAACATTTTAAAATTAGTTTAATTTTAAATCTATTTTCTTTTTCAAGAACTAGCCTCATACTTACCTACTTAGTCTATATATAGGTATATTTCAAATATTAGGAGTTTATTGTGGTTGTTTATGTATCCAAAATCAAAACCCTGGATTTTTTTTTACAGAGTTTGGATTCCTGGAAGTCGCGTCGTCGGCGCGCCACTCACTCTGCCCTGGAGAGGAAGGCATCACGTGAAGAGGTAGAGCAAAATGAGCAGTCAAGACAAAGGAGACGTAGCAAGACCTATCAAGAGATGATGGAAGAAAAGTAAGTTGACCAAAAATTTTTATTTGTGGATTACTAGAAATTTATTCACTAACAAATGGTGCTCAAAGGCACAATATATTGTCTGGAAGATAGATTGTGTTCTTCATTTAATGGGGTTAGTCACAAATTATGAAACTGCCTAAACTATTAGTGGGATGAAACTAGGTACCGTTATTAGTTCTATGTTTACGGTGCACCCCCAACTTTTGACATCAGTTGGTAGAAAAAAAAAATCAGCCGTGGACAACCAGAAAAAATATGGAAAACTACAGCGCTCATTTTTCTCAGCTCATTTGTGATTTGTATTAGGGTCTGTCCACACTAATGCATTTGTGTGACTTTTGGAGGGAACCAAGCACAGGATCTGATACATCAAGTAACTAATTTGCCATGTTTTCTCTTTAACTACATCCCATATACTTGTAAGAACTTGGCCAGCCAAAAAGTTTGATAGATTTCGAAGTACTCAAGATATTACAAAGGATCATCTTCAAGATGTAACGTTTGTATTAAACATAAACGTAACGTTCTCATTACATATATCATGATACTTTCGATAAACAACAAAGCAATATGTAAATTAGGCTTGCCGTTCACTGATGTGGATGAGCGCTGTATAGTGCTTGTGAGTGAAAAAATCACATGCTGGCTCAGGTGGGATTCAAACTCACGACCTCCTGCTTATTAGTGCAGATGCCATACCGCTAGGCCACCAAGCTAGCTGGGGTCAGCGGGGTGAATCAAATCCAATATCACGGCGGGTACTGCAGTAAATCATGAATATTAAATGGTTTTGGTCGGGGTCCCACCTGAATCCCACCTGAGCCAGCATGTGATTTTCTCACATGCTCTCACAAGCACTGAGTATTCAGTGCTCTTCCACGTCGGTGAAGGGCAAGCCTAAGTTGCATATTATCTATTTCCTGACCAAAATAATTTAATATTCATGAACAAAGCAATAGTTTTCAAGAAAATTCAAAGATCAAAATCTCAAACTTACGGTATGGTGGCAGATCAATGTCGAGATCTCCTGGAAAGCATCGTCGAGTCAAGACTTGGTTTCTCAAGGCTTTTTGGCGACAATTTTGCTCAAAAGGAATTGAAGCTTGCTAAAAACGTTTTGATAGGAGCGTTTTCTTTTTTTAAATGCGCGGGACATGGATCACATGACCTTTTTTAAACTATAGTTACAAGGACGTAAGGAAAGAAAAGTAACACAAAACCATGGCAACGAAGACAATTGATAACTTATGAATTATTTATTAGGTAATCATGGTAATACAACTACGTACAGGTACGGATAAGACGAACACATCAAACGCGCGGACAGTACGTGACAATAGACATGTGACAAATACACATTTAGCCACTCTGTTGCTGGGACAATGTTGACAACAATCGAAGGGGTACCAAACCATTTGTATTCCCAGGGAATACGGGCGTACCAGCAGTGGGATAATGTCAGGAAATATTTAGCCAGCAGCCCTTCAGCAAAGTGCCACCTGAGGTTGCTGCAGTCGCCAAGGACCTGGGAGTGGCCGATGTAAAAATAGGAGAGTACCTATCAAACAAGTACGACGATGTTATGTAGTAAGGGAATAATATGGACTTAGGATTGCAGAACACGCTGTTTATTTCACATGTCAGGAATCTCTCAACATGGCGTCGCCTCTTTTCTTCTCAACACAAGAGGGCGCTTTCAATGTAAACACAACATTTTCCCCTTTTGAAAATAAGGGAACCTCTTATATCAGAAATTGTAACACATTGATAACTTGATCATTATGGGCATTGAAATGATCAGAATGAATAAAAAAAGAAAAGCAAGAAATGTTCAGAATGTTCACAGCTCTAAATTGTTTGTAGTTCACAATGTTTAGAGTTCAGAATGTCCACAATCCAATTAAGCAGAATCACAAGAATCAACATGCAGGCACAACTTGTTTGTTTCTCTAAATGGACTGAATAACAACACAAGTCACAGTTCACATATGGAAGTCCTAAACCCAGTTAGGTTTTCTGGTATGTCTCTTGGGACGACCCTTAGGTTTAGGAGTGTCAGTTTGTTCTTGTGTCCCTGTGGTAGGCATTTGGATTGGTGGTTTACTGGCCATTGCCAGGTGTGATGCATTCCATGTTCGGCCATCCTCAAGCTGGAACGTGGATGGACCCTTGGATCGAGCGATGCGCTGTGGTGGTCCATAGCGATTTGAGCATTTGTGAACGTGTCGTGGATTCTTGACACGAACGTTTTGGAAACGAGGTTGTACGGCACCTCGCTTACTGTCCGCATACTGTTGGTATGTGTCCTGTGCATGCTCAACTCGCTGGCGGATATCAGCAGATTGATGATTTCCAGCTTCAGTAGGGCGAATGTTCAGCTTTGTAGTCATCCGTCGATTATGCAGGAGCTCAGACGGCGATTTGCCTGTAGTTGCATGTGGAGTTGCTCTGTATGCTGTAAGCAGATCCCTTACTGCAGTTTCCCAAGGAGTTTGCTGTTGGTTGGCAATTTGCAGTGTTTGCTTTAGAACGCGATTAAATCGCTCGACAAGGCCATTGGCCTGCGGATGGTAGAGCGAAGTGCGAATGTGCTTGATTCCTCTGGAACTCAAATATGCCTCAAACTCAGTAGAGACAAACTGGCTACCGTTGTCGGTTACGATCTCATTGGGTAGACCTTCCCTCGCGAAAAGAGAATCAAGCATGGAGCAAACGGACTGGGTCGTGGCATAATGGGAAAATGCCACCTCTGGCCACTTACTGTAGTAGTCCATAAGAACTATTGCGAACCTGCACTTCTGAGGGCCGTAGTCGAAAGGTCCACAAATGTCAATGGCAAGCTTTTGCCATGGGTTGTCAGGGAGTCGTACTGGTTGTAATGGAGGAGTACGGGTGAATGCTGTCTTGTCGCTAGTTTGGCAAGCAGCACAGTGACGAATTTGCTGCTCGATCATCCTGTCCATGCCAGGCCACCAGTAGCATTCACAAAGTCGCTGCTTGGTACGGACGATACCTTGATGTCCCTGATGAGCAATGGAGATGATCTCGGATTGGAGTGCTGCAGGCAGGACAAAACGATCGCCTCGCATGACACAATCATCAATGACTGAGAGCTCATGCTGAAGCACGAAGTATGGTTGGAGTTCAGGTGTCAGTTGGTTTTTAGTAGGCCAACCGGACACGATGTACTGGGACACCGACTTAAGAACTGCGTCGTTCTTAGTGGCGTTCTGGAGTTCAGTCTTAGTAACGGAAGAAGCGTCGATGAGCAGCGCAGAAATCCACTGGACAATAACTGCATCATCACTTTCCTCAGCTGTATGAGCCGTATTGGAAAGTGGAAGACGAGACAGAGCGTCAGCAACTCTGTTGTGTGCTCCATCCCGGAATTCAACGTCGTAGTTGAAGTTGAGCAAACGTGCTGCCCATCTGGCGATACGCATTGGCTTGTGACCTGTGCCGCGTGTAGATAGAAGTGTAGTCAAAGCTTGATGGTCAGTTCGAAGTGTAAATCGACGACCCCATAAGTACTTGTACCACTTTTCACATGCCCAAACGCATGCTAGGGCTTCTTTTTTCGC
Source organism: Astropecten irregularis (assembly GCA_963971285.1). NCBI lineage: Eukaryota > Metazoa > Echinodermata > Asteroidea > Paxillosida > Astropectinidae > Astropecten > Astropecten irregularis. Next base: position 8,869,111 of record OZ020256.1, read on the forward strand.
TCACGGAGTATTTGCGTTCAGCAGCTGTCAGTGTGCGTGAAGCGAAAGCGATGGGGCGTTCGATGCTGTCCTTGACTTGTGCGAGCACAGCTCCGATGCCATAAGCTGATGCATCTGTAGAAACGATCGTGGGAAGATCGGGGTCAAACAGCGCCAGTGTAGTAGCGTTGGAGATGTGCTGTTTGAGCGATTCAAAGCATGTCTGTGCTTCCTCAGTCCAAACGTATGGAGTATCCTTGCGGAGTAGTGCACGGAGTGGCTCAACGACCGTAGCGTAGTTTGGTACGAATTGTGCGTAGTATGAAGCAAGTCCCATGAAGGATCGGAGTTCTGTGGGATCAGTAGGTTTCGGAGCGTTGCGAAGGGCCTCGACGTGTGTAGGATCCGGTGTGAGACCATTGGCTGAAATTGTATGTCCGAGGAAGCGGAGCGATGTCATACTGAAGTGACACTTGTCGTAGTTAAGTGTCACGCCCAACTCTGTCAGGCGCTTCAGCGTCGCATGGAGATTTGCGTCATGGTCTTTCTGATCACGGCCGGATATGACCACATCATCGAGGTAGCACTGTACACCTTGGAGTCCGCTAAGTGCACATGACATGAGTTTTTGGAAGGCGGAGGGTGCGGAGGCCAATCCAAAACAGACGCGCTTGAAGCGAAACAAGCCGACGTGTGTGATGAAGGCAGTCAGGTCGCGGGAATCCTCATGTAGAAGCAGTTGGTGGTAAGCAGAATTCATGTCCAGGGAGCTAAACACAGTAGCACTGCGAAGCTCTCCTAGTAGCTCTTGGATGTTGGGAAGCGGGTACTTGTCAACAATGACTGCTTTGTTAACAGCCCGCAAGTCCACACACAGTCTCACTCCTCCGGATTTCTTGTAGGCAACTACCAGTGGTGACACCCATTCACTGGCATCAATACGCTCGATTATGTCTGCATCCTCGAGGCGTGTCAATTCATTTGCCACTGCATCACGGACTGAGAATGGCAAATTTCTACGTTTCTGTTGTACTGGAGGAACAGACTGTGCAACCTTTACCTTATGCACATAGTTCTTAGCAAGTCCAACTTGACCACTGAAGAGATCTGGGTACTGCTTTCGCACATCCGGGGAGCTGGTTGGAGGCGGAGATTGCGAAGTGGTGTCATTCACGAGCATTACTTTTCCAGCTGTAATAGTAATGCCAAGGTTGCGGATTAAGTCCAGTCCCATGATCGGAATTCCGGATTGTACTACGAAGATGTGCGCTTGAACACTACGCTCAGGATTGCTGGAAAGACGAACAGTGGTATGGAATGTACCCAGAACTGGAATCTGTTCGTGCAGGTAAGTTTTCAGTTTGACTGATGTATGCTGCAGAGCTTCTTGTGCGAAGAACTTTGTGAATGTAGCTGCAGGAATTATGGAAACTGCTGCACCAGTATCCACAACCATGGAAAGTGGAACGGATGTGCCAAGAATCACAGGGCACTTCATACTGTCTACATGCGAAATTTGTTGAATAGTCAGTACCTTGGAATCTCCGTATGGAGCAGGAGCAGGAGGAGCTGGATATGAAGTGACTTGATGTACTGGATTGCGTGTATTTGATGTGTGGAAGCGCTGTCCAGCCTGGCAAACACGTGCGAAGTGACCATTTTTTCCGCATTTGGAGCATGTTGCGTACTTGGCCTTGCAATTTGGATCGTTCGCTTTGTGTGATTGGTCACCACATCTGTAGCAAATCAGTGGCAGGGAAAATGCAGGTCTGGACTGGTGATGCTCAGCAGGTCTGCTCTGGCGAGGTTTGCGATTGTGTTTCCGGGGATTGCGATGCGAGACTGCATGTACATCCGCATCCACAGCAGGATTGGAGTTCTCCCCGATGATCTTGGATTCTCGCATTGCAGACTCAACTTGTCGGGAGATGGTGATTGCATCGGCAAGTGTCAATGCTGGCTCCAGTAGCAGTCTCTCTCGAATCTGAGTAGAGTAGGTGCGCTCAACAAACTGATCCCTTATCATCTCATCTGTCATATCACCAAAATTACAAGATGAGGCAAGGGCACGCAATTCACGAATGTAGTCATCCACAGATTCAGCTGGAAGCTGGGAGCGTCTGCGAAATTTGTAACGTTCAGCCACAACATTGAGCTTGGGCTGGAAATGTCTATTGAGCACTTGAACTGCTGCATCTGATACTCGTCATCATCGATATCGATATTATCCTGTGGAAGCGTGTGGAATATACGCTGGCCTTCAGTTCCAAGGCAGTGGAGTAACAGGGCACGTTTCCGTACCGCCGGGTAAGCGTTTGCACCCGATGCAATAGTGTAGGTTTCGAACATACCTATCCACTGGTTCACGGAACAGGAGCAGTTCCCGGAGTTACGAGGAAGAATGGAGGCGGTGGAATCGATGCCATGTTTCAGAAGTACTCTTAGAATAATCTTTATCCTCGTCGCCAAATATGTTATGTAGTAAGGGAATAATATGGACTTAGGATTGCATGTATTTTCGTAACTCAGAACACGCTGTTTATTTCACATGTCAGGAATCTCTCAACATGGCGTCGCCTCTTTTCTTCTCAACACAAGAGGGTGCTATCAATGTAAACACAACAGACGACGACACGCTGCACGGCAGTAGCCGGCGCATAGAAAATGCAAGTGAGGGAGTCATGGTCCAGATCACCAAAAATGCAGGAACGGAATGCAGAAATCTGTACGTCATAATGGATGCGCAGATCAACTTTGAAAAGTGTTATCAACGCTCTGTACTAATGGGCACAAGATTATTTGGCAAAACGGTCTTTACCCTGGACCTCCCCGAGCTATCCCACTCTAGTGGCGGTTACAGAGACGCGTTTGCGCACATCATCATATTGTGTCCTAAAGCGCGTTGGAACATAACTTACCACGAGTGGCACTGGGTCTGGATGGACCCAGAGGTTTTCTTGGTCGACCCCGGCAATCGTCTTCACGAATATCTGCGAGCTTTATACTCCATATTTGCTGGTGAGCCAATGATGTACATCATTGATGACTGCTTGGCCAGTAAAGCCCTGACCAAAAAGAAGGACATGTTGTCCGAGCTTGCATTTTCGGGCCTCCATGCCTCTCAATCTGTGTGGGTCTTGACAGCAGACAAAGTGGATCGCCTTCCACTGCAAAGATAGGATTTCTTCGAAGATTGCCTGCGAAAAAAACGATGTAATCCTATAAAAAGAGGAGAGAGCGACGCTAAGGAAACAGCTATCTGAAGGTAAACACGCTAAGCTCGTACTAAAGACTAAAGACAGCCGGCTGCTTATCAACTGTTAACATAAGCTTAACAACTATGTTGGAGCTCTAGATGCAGATGGTGACGCTGATAGCAGTTTTTGCTATTTTGATGTTGTGCTCTTACTTTTTGGTAGAGTAAGCTTGACTTTAGCGCAGAATAACATACGTGATCTCACTGTTTGGAATTGCTGTCCGCAACATGGCAAACGTGGATGACTTCATCGACCAGCTGTTGTCTCAAGAGGGTGCCAAAGAGAATACTATTGGTAAAAAGCATGGGTACCACTGTAGCGATGACAATTGACACCAATATGGAGAGACAAGAACAAAAACGAGCCCGTCTGGCAGCAATCGTGGCTGGTGGTACAGCCAAAAAATACCTTGGTAAACAACGGACTGGCGCACAAGTTGACGAGATGATCGATGACAAGGTCTCCAAACACTACGGTCGCTGTGAGGCATGCCTTGGGGCCTCAATGACAAAAACACTTGGAGCTTCCTCGCTGCAGATGTATGCACTGTTAGCGAGTTCTACCCATTCCGCCTGAAAATAGGTCCCAGCTTGTCTCAGACCTTTCTGAAGACCCCTTTGTTCAGCATGCACTGACGCGAATGCTTGCTGCAAGCTATTTTATTGCTATGGGATGTTCCTAGCTCTGCTAATGACAGCAATGACCACAGTTAAACACTGTCAATTTGGAGATCAGGGAGCACTTGCAAATATGTATACAGAGGATAGAGGTGGAAGAGACAACATTGAAACCAACGGCGGAAGAGCCTGCAGTTTTAACTGCCCAGGAGGCAACCCCTCCAACGCAAGAGAATGAGAGGGTGAGGACTAACCAGAAGAATTCGAAGAAAGTCGTGGCTGGTCAAAAAGGTGCGGCGGCCAGAAAAGCAAAACAAGAAGCACTACTTGAACAGCTTCAAAAGGCCAAAGAGGGTCTTCGACCATCTCAAACAACTCGCGCCCAAGCATGGCCTGCCAAAACTGCTGGAACTGCGTCTGGAACTGCGGCTGAGACACCGCCTTTCAATAAGTTCACTTCGCAGAGCACATACAGTAGTTAGCGTATGCAGTCCTCCCAGCTGTCGCTGTTGGCGCTGCATTATATGCGCAAAAGTCTGCAAACTTCTGCAAATAGAGGCAATACTAATGACGTCATGATGATGTCATTGTAATTCTCCAATGTAACACTTCCCAACTTACATACAAAGATTCAACCTAAACAGACATCAGGTTTGTTCATAGTTGATGTGTGAAATTTGCCCCTTTAAGGCTAAGTAATGTGATACCTGAAGATATCATGATGACATAAATGTTACGCATACAACTTCGTCTTTATAGGGACTTTCTTTGGACCATGTTAACGGCTAAGAAGTAACAAAAGTGGTTATACAATGCCCATGTGCAAAGTCTATGGGATTTTGAAGGTGAAGATGAGGACGAAGAAAAACAAAATCAGTGCAAAGGCAATACCTTTTCTGATCAAGTCCGGAAAAGCCAACAAAATCAAAACAAACGCAAAGGCTTTTCCGCTACTTGAAATTTATAAGCCAATACAATTTTTCAGGTGAATTTTGGATGACAGGTCTGCCTCTGTTCTAAGGCCTTTGTACTTGTCTGGACATTGGAAATGCTCTTCTGTTTGATATTCCAAACGTCAGCATGTTCTCAATGCAGACATCAAAATTCAATCATATCTCATCTGTTCTGCATAGGCTTCACTGGTTGCCAACGGGTACATGAGCTCATACAATTAAAAATAACTAATACAAGATAATGGCTCATCACTGTTATTCCTCAATGCATCTTGTGATTATCAAATAAGTTTCTTTACCAAGGACAATACTCAACTTATGGAGACAGGGCCTCCTCATCAGCAGCACCAGCCCTCTGGAATAATTATCTTTTGACATTCACAAAGCTACTGGTTTGGACACTTTTAAGTCAAACTGGAGACTTTTCTGTTTTCAAATTGACTATAATTTGGCACTCATCAGTCCTGATTTGAAAAAAGCTGTTTGACTGTTCGAAATGTTTGCCAAAACAATACATCAGTATTGTTTGTTTTTCTCGACCTATTTATTCTTAATTGCACAATACGGCAGGCCGGAGGTACATGAAGATTGGTAGAAGTCGACTTTGAGGTTAAGAAAAAGTAGCTAAAACTTGAGAATTTAAAAAAAATTCCTTCAATTGACGTTATCCTTCAATGGGGTGAAAGTGTAGACATTTGAATGTATCTTAATCCTCCAACATCTGAAAGATTGAGGATTGAGAAGTGTTGAATAGTATACAATTGATAGATGTTTGTAAGTGCAATGTTAACCTGTACATGGTTAAAGGTTTACTGTAATCAAATTTGGGAAAGGGGTGAAAGTGCTCTAAAACTATTTTTTAATACATAATTCATGACTATGTACATTTATAGTTCTATGTAAGTGCTTAATTTGACCGAAAAGTTAAATTTATATTTCTATGTAAGTGTTTAATTTTGACCGAAAAGTTACAAAATCAGTACATGTATGCCCCCCAAAAGAAGGCCCCCTTGGAATTGATCCATGCAACAATAGCGTGTGACATCACCTACAGAACTAGTATAGGCTCACACCAAAGTATACTGCGTGGCGTTCTGCATGTGATGTTAGCAAGGTTTTTTGTTGCGAAAAGTGGGGTGTTAAATTATGGGTCTAAAATGCCTACTTTTTCTTTATACAATATCTTTTAGCACAAACAATGATAGATTGGTTGAGTTTTATAACAATACATATGTATTTAATTTCATATGAGTTTTGTGCGTAGTGCTCACAGACTTTTCTAAGGCGTTCGACAGAATTGCCCACACTGTAGCTATTCAAAACTTGATCAGACTGGAGGTTTGCCCAGCCCTGGTTCGTTGGATTGCCGATTTCCTGAGCTGCTGCCAGCAGCGTGTGAGATACCGTTCAACGTATTCAGACTGGGCTACCCTCCATGCTGGTGTCCCACAAGGAACCAAGCTAGGACCAATCATATTCCTAACTATGATCAATAGTGTGAAACCAGTAGGCACAGGTATCTCGATGTTCAAGTACGTAGATGACATGTCAATCGTAGAATGCAGGACCTCGACACATTCATCTGATATGCATGGTACGCTTGATGATCTGGAGGATTGGTGTGAGCAGAATCAAATGAAATTGAACCCTGCGAAATGCACGAAGATGGAGTTCTCTTTCATGCGTAATCCTCCTGAGCATCCAGTGCTGCATATCGGAGATCACAACCTGGTAACTGTTCAGGACGCTAAGGTTTTAGGAATAATTATTCAGAATGACCTTAAATGGACAAAACAAGTCCAAAGCATGATAAATAAGGCTTATAGTAAACTATATATGTTACGAGTGCTGAAACGTCATGGTCTGCCACAACAAGACTTGATGACAATTTATACCAGTTCCATCAGGCCCATAACCGAATATGCTTCACATGTGTGGAATTGTTCAATCACAAACAAAGAAAAGTGTAGTATTGAACGGATTCAAAAAAGGGCTTTACGAATTATGTTGGGTCGTGGGTACACAACATATGACGAAGTTTTACCCGCATGTGGCCTGGTTTCCCTTGAGGAACGCAGAGAGTCCCTGTGTGTCTCCTTCATAACTAAAACCCTCAAGTGCACTACTCAATTCAGGCAATTCCTCCCTCCCGAATCAAATAATACAAGATCATCTAGAAGGAGTAAAAGGTACCCTGAGATCCGTTGTAAAACAACTCGTATGCAAAACAGTGCAATTCCCTACCTCGTCCGTTTACTGAATAATGCAAATGTATAATTTTCTGTTTTCCTTTGTTGTACAGCACTGTAAATCTAATTAATTAATTTATTTAATTATTTATATATATATATTTATTCGTATATGGTATCCTTGCTGTTTTAAACTTGCTTTTTAATAATGTCTTGCAAATTTATGTTTACATTATCTCTCTTTTTTCTTGTAATTTGTTCTTGTTAATAATTGTTAATAATCGTTGCCTTTTGATGTACCTTTTAATAATGACTTTAAAAATGTGTATTTTTATTTGTTCTTAACACTTTTTAATAATTTTAATTTAATGTTTTTAAACTGTAAATCATGTAGCAATTCAGCACTAGCTGCGATTCATGATCTTTTAAATAAACCATTTTGAATTGAATTGAATTGAATTGAATTGAATTACAGTTGCCTCTAAAAGTTGTTGCTGATTATGTTAGACATTGACAACTTGTCTACTCAGATTTGGTGTCAGATGGCCTTACTAGTGATTGTCATCACTCTAGATGCTTTTGACATCTTCGGACCGTTTGGATGTCTAGCAATATTCAAGTATGATTCTGAGATTAGTTTGGACAGTTTGGCTGTACTTCATACACTGTCTCTACACAGTGCATGTAGCTGAGGGAGTGTCTATTGTGTACTCTACACCAATGACAATAGATGATCTTCAAGCTGGACAGTTGATGAATAGAGTGACCATGGATGACCGCTTGCCTTCAATGTGTGCTGTCAAGTCAACCCCAACAGCTAATATACCCAAAGTGTGTTATGCAAGAGAAGCTTTGTACTCTCTACGTCACTGCTATGGGACTCAACATGTATCGCCTGATACTCTAACTCGCATCAAGGAGTTGGGTATATGTCATATGAGGGCCAGGAGAGGTGGAAGACATATTCGTAAAAGGACTAGCAATGATGTATTACAGAAAAGTATGTATATACTTGAGCCAACGAAAGTGCGATTCCTGTACTGGAAACTTGTTGCAGAGAACCATCTTCTCCGCGGAAGAGTATACTGAACCATGGGAACCTGGTGCCTGTCCATATGGAAAGAGATAACTGTAATAATGTCAAGCATATCACAAAGTCAACTGCTGGTCCACCATTGAAATCAACCCTTAATTTGAGTCAAGATGGCGCATCCAAAATAAAATTTGGTATAGCCAATGCAAGATCAGTTCGCAACAAAACATGTTCGCCTGTTAATTACATTATCGACGAGAACCTCGATGCGTTCGCAATCACCGAGACCTGGTTAAAGGACATTGACGACGCATGCAAAGCCGAATTAACCCCGCCGGGCTACATACTTTTAGATCAACTTCGACCTTCCCGCCCCGGTGGTGGCATCGCTCTGTTGGCAAGAGAAGGAATGCGAGTGACGAAGCTTGATACGAAACAATTCCAATCCTTCGAATACGCAGAATTTGACATTTAAGTATGACTCCTTTCACTTATGTCTAGTGGTCGTGTACAGGCCAACATACTCCACAAACCACCCAGTATCAACCAACACGTTTATCAAGGAATATGGCAAATATCTTGAACCCCTTATCTGACTGGAGATCCACTTCTTCTGGCCGGTGATTTTAACATCCACGTTGACCTTCCTGATAATCTTCAATCATCACAGTTTCTAGATCTTCTGGAGTCCTTTGGTTTGCAGCAGCTTGTTACCGAACCGACACACGAATCCGGGCACATACTAGATATCCTGATATCCTGTGAGATGGATGACATTGTGGATAGTCAACCTAAACCACATCACCTTCTCTCAGATTGTTATTCTGTGTTATGTCATCTGAACTCTGATAAGCCCACGATACCTGTGAAGGAGGTTTCATATCGGAAGATCAAATCCATAGACTTAGAGTCATTACAAAATGACCTACGTTCATCCCGACTCTGCACTGATACCCCGAAGGACCTCACTCATCTTGTTGATTGCTACAACTTAACACTGTCTACAGCTTTGGACAAACATGCCCCCACGCTCACAAGGAAGATATCACTTAGAAACCTCGTCCCTTGGTACAGCAGCGACCTGAAGACACTAAAAAAGGTAAAGAGACGTGCTGAACGTAAATGGCGTCGTACATGCTCTGACAGTGATCTCGCCATATACAAGGAAAAGAGAACATTGGCGAATAATGCTATGAACAATGCACGTCATGAATTCTACACATCTCTGATTGATCAGCACAAGAGAAATCCACGGGAACTGTTCCAGTGCATGAATAAGCTACTTGGACGGAAAGGAGACGCCCTTCTCCCCCCACATGTCAACATAACGACGCTGGTGAACGACTTTGGATCGTTCTTTACTCAGAAGATTGAAACAATACGTCTTAAATTTGATAATGTCAGTCTAGACATTTGTACTGCTGATTCCTCTGCCACTTCTGATATTACATCCTCGCGCCCACGAGCTGAAATCCTGTTCGACCACTTCGCCATCATGTCAGTTGCAGACGTAAAGGCTCTCATTGCGAAATGCGGAAAGAAGTCTTGTCAACTTGATCCAATGCCATCCAATCTCGTTGTAAGCTGCCTGGAGCCTCTTCTCCCTATCTTAACTGATGTCATCAACCTGTCCCTTGGGTCCTGTGTCTTCGTCGATGAAGGGAAAGAAGCCCTCGTGACACCTCTGTTAAAGAAAGGAAAAACAGAGTGTGAGCTCAAGAACTACCGCCCAATAAGCAACCTGAGCTTCTTATCCAAACTGGTAGAGAGTGCCGTCTGCGACCAAATTCATCGCCGCATGGGAGCCCACTCACTGTTTCCTCTTGCTCAATCTGCGTACAGAAAGCATCACAGCACTGAAACAGCTTTGTTGAAAATACATAACGACATCCTCCTGAACATGAACTCTCACAAGAGACCCTCCTTGTATTGTTGGATCTAAGCTCTGCCTTCGACACCGTCGATCACGCCACTCTCTTATAAAGTCGTCTGGAAACCAAGATAGCGTACTGGTAGCGTACTGGAATGGTTCCGGTCATATCTGATTGGTCGGAGTCAGAGAGTGACCATCTGTGGCTCCCAGTTGGTCAGGTTTGACATGAAACATGGTGTTCCCCAGGGATCATGTCTCGGCCCTCTTCTGTTCTCTATCTATATGTCTGACCTGTTCAATGTCCTCGAGAATCATCTGCCTAGAGCACACTGCTACTTCGACGTCGACGACACCCAGATTTACTTCTCATTCAAACCTGATTGTAGGACAAGTGAAGTTGAAGCTGTTGCAGCGATGGAATCCTGTGTTCTTGACATTAGATCTTGGATGATTAGGAACAAGTTGTTAATCAATGATGATAAGACAGAATTCCTTGTCATTGGTACAAGACAACAACTTGCGAAGATCAACATCTCTCACATCAAGATCGGTGACACTGATATCCCTCCTGCAATTGAAGCCAGGAATTTGGGTTGTCTGTTTGACACTAACATGACCATGGATCGACACATCTAGAAGGTCTGCAAGTCAGCTTTCTTCCAACATGGAATGTTGATTTTAATAGTCTTTTTGGTTAGTGCTACTCTTAACTCCCTACTGTTTCATTATTTTCTAATAAGTATTTCAATGTCTGTTATTGTATTTTTCACTTATTACATGTAATTACATTTATTTTACTGTACACTGGATTTTAATTTAGATTTGTATGTCCATGTAATGCGCTCTCGAACAGGTTGATCCTGGAGGGAGCGCACGATAAGTGCAATAAATTATTATTATTATTATTATTATCTCCACAATATCCGTCGAATTCAAAATTATCTTGACCATGAATCTCTACTCACTATTATCCATGCTTTTGTCACCAACCGCCTCGATTACTGCAATAGTATATTGTACGGTGACACTTCGAACCACATCAAGAAACTGCAAAGGATCCAGAACGCAGCTGCCAGACTTGCCACTAGATCCCCTAAATTCTGCCACATGACACCTATCCTTCGCGAACTGCACTGGCTGCCCATCAGGTCGAGGATCAAGTTCAAAATACTCATACTCACCTTCAAAAGTATCCACCGTGTAGCCCCTCCTTACCTTTCTGAACTCGTATTAAAGCATCAATAATCAATCCCGATAATCCCTCCGTTCTTCAAATGGCATCCTGCTTAAACACCCCTCTCCAAAGATGCTCCCCACCCTTGGCGATAGAGCCTTCTCAAGTGCAGCTCCCAAACTCTGGAACCAATTACCCGCATCACTCCGCAACCAGCGATCCTTTAACATCTTCAAACAAGGACTAAAATCTCTCCTTTTCTCTTCGTAGTTAATTGTATCTTGTCATATTATGTATTATGTTAATGTTGAGTATTATGCCCTATGTATTGTATTCAGCGCATTTGAACATATTCATAGAAAATGCGCTATATAAATGCTTTATTATTATTATTATTAAACCTTTAAGAATACCATATTTTCACTGCATTCATGAAATTTGTTACTCGTTATCATCGGCATAACACGCGCCCTGTGTTGCACGTATTGAAGTCCTTTGCGTGGAACCAATAATGCATGGTGAATGGAACAAATTTCAACCTTTGTGACGTAAGCCATGAATTAGGCTACAATCACGTGATATACAATCCTACAATCAAATGATAAAGATCTACTACTTAATATTTTGTGCCTTTCAGTTAATACGTACTGCTCATTGGGTGAAGATTTATCTAGTAGTCAAGACATGTAATGTCATTATGGATTTAAGTTTAATTAAATACGGCAAAGAAGTTTCATTGGTCATGGTTTCATGGCTTCTGATTGCAAAACGAACAAAGATAATTAACTATTAGGGACACCACCAACATAGGGCTGAGAAGCTTAGTTGGAAAAGTGCCAGTGTGGTATTCCAGAGAACACGGGTTCGAATCACACACTAGTAAATTTGTCTTTGTTCACTTTTCAATGACGTAAAATTCAGTCAGGCTGTTAGCCATGTTAGCATAGTTCAACCTATATTGGCTAGTCGATCTCAATGTGCTCACAATGTACAGGTATGCATGTGCATCCGGTGCTAGCATGTATACGTATATTGACTGTACATATACAACTCACTACACCATGTTCACTGTACGTCCAATCATGTGCCTTGAATTATGGCACTTAAACGTATTTTCGCACATATCTGATGTCATAAAAAGAGATCATGTTAGGTTTTTGCTTGGCTTGTCATGTTGGTCGAAAAATTAACAAATAGAATGCATTTTGATAATCAATTTAAAAGAAATTTTTTTTTTGGGAAGTTGCATTTATTAAGAAAAAAAAAAGGACGCTTGCACAAGTTTCAACAAGGCGTGCAATTGTAGATATTCGCAGGTCGCACTTGTTGAAGTTTGTGATGGTGTGCGAGTGTGAACGCACCCGTCAAATCAGAAGGACTGACTCATTATGATCTCTCCCCTTTTCTTTCCAACCCTATCTAGTGCCTAGATAGATAGAAAGTTTGCGGGATTCGACCTCCTGAATACCATACAGGCACTCTACCAACTCATCATCATCATCATGTTTTCCCTTTTGGCCTGTGCTCTGCCTTTGGGTGTGACTCTTGACAGAATCGAATATCTAGAAGATGTTTCAGCTTCGTTCCATCCATCATTGTTCTCCTCGCTTGCGCTCGATCCAAACCCATTTGCTTTTCAACATTTAACCAGGGCCCAATTTCCGTTGGAATCCGTTACGGCCTATTTTTGTGCTTACAGGCACTGCTACGCGTAAAATCTATTTCATGGAATCCGTAAGCAAGACTCTCAGTTAGCGAAGAATTTCTAGGGTAACCGTGATCATTTTCTCCTAACGCGCTGTCGTATGCATTCTGCACAAATTCCTTGCTTACCGTTACCAAAAAGGAAACTCTTCCGTGAAATACGCTAACCGTAACCAAACAAATTCTGCTACCGTAAGCGAAGAATGTTTGCTAACGGTAACGGATTCCGTGAAATTGGGCCCAGGTCTTGTTTGGTGTACGTTTATCAAAAAGCACCTGCTTTTGTAAGGCATAATTTTCCATGCGGCATACATGGCCCATATATTTCAAATATTGTGCTTGGCAAAAGTCCTTTATTGAACCGGTATTTGTAACAGACCGTAACTGCTCGTTTGAGAGCCTTGTAGGCCCAATTTAGCTCCCCTTCAATTTGTGTGGCTGGATCCATGCCTCTCTTCCACTGGGACCGGGTTGGAGCATTTTTCCTGGCATATCCTCCTGTCACCATCTTTCTCAAGAAGCCATTCCACACGTTCTCGATCTTTTGGTGGTCAGCCGCTGACAGATCGTATTTTTTAATTCCATACAGTAAACATGATCTCACACATGCACTTAGTATCTTAATACGTGGTTCTTTGTCGGTCAAACAGTGTTTCAACTCTTCCCACTTTTGGAACGCAGAGGCAATTCTCGAGTGTATAGCTGCAGCCGACTTTTCAGTGTTAGTAATCACCTGACCTAAGTAGCGAAACTCCCTCACATTTTTAATGACAGTGTTATTCACAGAGAATAGAGACTTCTGAGCTTTGATTGACTCATCCACATTGAATGCCATGGTCTCAGTTTTAGTATATGACATCTGTAACCCGAATCTGGAAAAGGTATTGTCATATATAGCGATGATTTGGCTAAGCTCATCGATACTATTGGAGAAAATCACCACATCATCTGCATATAACAGTTCTGCGCTCTTATTTTCCCTGTCGCTGCTGCTCTCTTCTGATAGTCCCGTGGTGAGACTTCATTTGGTATAAGAAATTCTACCATCATGCCAGTGTCCGGAAACTGCCTCATGATTTTGTGTTTTGCGCACCTCAAGACAAAGTCCATGTAGATATTGAAAACTGGTGGGCTTTCGAGAGCGCCTTGACAGCAGCCAATGGACGTTTCAAAATATTCCACAGTTCCCTTTATGCAAGCCTTTGTACCAGTGTAGAGGGCCCTTACAATAGACACCAACTTGGGACAGGCGAGTCAAATTTCTAGCATACGGAATAAAGCTTCACGCCGGACCCAGTCATATGCTGCCTTCAAGTCGATAAAACAGAGGAATATTGGTTGTGTTTCGTTCTCGAGAATATGTCTGGTGATGTAGATGGCATCACAGGTTGATCTATTTTTAAGTCGAATTGTGTGTCCTGGGGCCTTTTCCGAACCTCGGCTCCGGCTCAGGCTCCGGCTTCGGCTCCATTTCGTGACTCCATTTTTGAATAACAGATATCAAAATAGAGGCTTTTGGTTACGGATTGGAAGTAGATACTCCATTTTGAACAAGAAAACAGAGATTCCGCTTCAATGAAAAGCCACAACTACATTTACAGCATATGGATGACAGCGCCGGAGCCTGAGCCGGAGCCGGAGCCGAGGTTTGGAAAAGGGCCCAGCAGAATGGTCTCATGCACCCTGCTTATCCTTTCCACAACAATAGTTGACACGATATTGGACATCGTTGCAATTATTGATAAGCCACGGTAGTTTTCAGCCAGGTGTTTATACCCCTTCTTGTGGAGGCAAGTTATTGCTGAGATCAGCCACGCACTTGGGAACTTCAGGCATGTCCATATCACGCCAAACATGAGCACTATGTATTGGAGTAGCTGTGTAGATGTGGAAATTTTTTTTTTTTTTTTCTTCTTTCTTTTCCTTGGTAGTGATGTGTGTTTCTTGGTGATGCAAAATTCCTCTTCAGTATCTCTCTGTTCGCTAGCAATATTGATCTTTCTCGCTTTCTCCCTGAAATATTCTCCTTTGAGGCAAATGCGCATTTTCTTTATCTGTTTGGAGAGCTCCTTCTTGTCCACGTGCTTGCAGGACGCTCGTCGTTTTGCAACCAGATTCAGAAATTCAGCACTGACCCAAGGCTTAGTATCGCATCCTTTTCGCCGTGGTGGTATGGTTTCTGTTGAAGCTTCAGTTAATACATCTACTATCCTTTGGTTGATGACATCAACGTGTTCCTGCAAATTTGGTGGTTCTTCAAGCAGTTCATCAAGCCGTTTGCTGTACCGGGTCTTGATGGTGTCAGACTCTCTGAGGGATCGTAGATTTGGAACATCGCGTGCCTTTGTCGTTATGCTCTTCTTGAAGATTTCAAGACGTCTTCTTCTGGTTGGGAACATGGCATCTAACACAACTATTCGGTGGTCTGATTCAAAAGGGTCACTAACATTCGGGTATGATCTGCAGTTCCTTGTAGCTCTATTGACAAACCATTCACCTATGATGTAATCTAGGTGGCGTTCGTACCCTCTGGGAGACTTGTAGGTAATTCTGTGTGCGTCACTCCTTGTATCAAACAAAGTGTTCAGGATGTACAGTGAGTTATTCTCAGACATCTCAAGTAGCTGATTCCCATTGAAACTGTTAGTATTATGATCATTGTTCCTCCCAATGCATTTCCATCCATCATGTGGGCAGTCATTCCCTATAGTAGCATTAAAATCTCCACACACAATTATCTTTTAAGATGGATGGGACTTCTTTACATCCGTCAGCGTTTTGGCAAGGTTATTATAAAACGCTTTTTTGGTTGAGTTTGCATATTCCTCCATAGGTGAATAATTGGATTCACACACCACAATTCTTGCTACAGATATTCTGGCCTCTAAGGAGTGCTCCACATCAGCCACATCGGGCACTAGTACAACAGCAACGCCTGCCAACGCCCTTCCTTTCATTCCGTTGTAGAATACCTTCAAACCCTTGAGGATGGGATCATCAAATTCAATTTCTCCTTGGCCAATGATGCGGGTCTCCTGCATGCAACAGATGTCTTGTTTTAGCGTTTTAATTTGCATCAATCACTCTGCCAGCTTGCTCTCGCATTTTGCTGTTCTGACATTTACTGTGCCAATACGCACATGATGGTAACTTTGTGATTTGTTTGCGTTGCAGCTGATGTTGTTGTTCATAGCTGCCTGGGGTCTATCAGTAGCTGGTAATTATAAGGGGGGAGGGGAATTATTGATATGAAAAGGACAAAATATCAAAATAACAAATAACAAAACTAACAATGATGGAATGGCTTTGAAAACTAAATCTACCTTTTAAACAATCTTTAAAGACTAGACTGAAAGAGGCTACTTTACAGCCTAGTTGCCAGTGACTCCGTTGGCTCGCTCAACCGCAAGGCCGAGCTACCCAGAGTGCACCTGTCCTATACTGTTTTCACACAGCTCTGAAATTACCCGGGTAATTACTTACCCGGGTAGTTATCCGCACCCGGGTAAAAAGTAACCCGGAGAATTGGTTTCACGCAACAAAATTAACCCCGCAATTCAGCTTTACCCGCTTGGCGCGTACCTGGGTAAGCTGTGACGGCATTCACACTATCGAAGCGCGGACCCGGAGAATGTGCACTAGCCTACATCTCACTGCCCGAACAAAATCCATTGCGCTCACAGCAGCTTGGCACAACAGCCTGACGTTTTAGCGTTGATCATACTACTTCTGAATTTTCAAAGTAGAAAGCGCTATCTATCTAGGGCAACATCCAAGTTTTTTGTTCTTTTGGACGAGTTTTACCAGTTTTACCGGTCTCTTGCGAAATTTTCCTACTCGAAGTGTCGATCGCAAAATGCCGGTGTTAAGGTATAAACTGTCCGCGTGTTGAGTGGTCTCACTGCGTGTGGTGGACCAATAAGGTCATGATACGTCACATCATTCATGCGCACATCATGACGGAAAGGTGTGCTGAGTTGTTTATGTCCTAGCTTGCTGTCCGTACCGCACGCAATTATCAAGTAGGCTATCCCGTATCCCATGTACGTACGTGTGTTTTCGGCACGCCAGACTGTTGAGCTTGTGACACCGGAATGAAATTTCGTGCACGCACGTGGTAGTTCTGCATATTAGTGCACACACTATTGTTGATTGGTGCCCTGTTATTAGTCAAATTAATAATAGTGAACGGAAGCTTGCTACAGGCTACCAGTTACGGAACGCAATCATTGCGCATCATGCCATGACGGTTTACTTCCGGGTTTCGTCCAGCATGCGCTGACTGCCCAACGAACGTACCCGAGTAGGAAAACTGGGCGAGCATTCACACATCCAACAATAACCTGGAGAATTTTCTCAAGGCCGCCGTTAACCCCGAGATTGGTGGGTTAACCCACCTCGCGAGCAGGGTTAAAAATTACCTGGGTTAAGTGGTGATTTGGGGCAGTTAACCCGGAGAATTTCTAACCCGGAGAAGTGTAGTGTGAATGCTCCAAGTTACCCGGGTAATCTCGGGGTTAAATTTTTCGTTAACCCCGAGATTACCAGGGTAACAGCTGTGTTTGAGACCGGTACTAGTGACGGAGGTGGAGTCTCACTGATACGCGCAGCAATGCTGCAACCTGGGAACGGTACATGGGGGATCACTCAAAGAGGGTACAGCTTTTTAATTAATATAATCATCAAATAACCACAAAAGACACTGACTGATACTGACTGAATTTAAAGTCATGTTCTAATCCACTTATTAATGCCTATCATTCTCTTTTTGTCTTTATTCTTTCACAGGGAAAAGAGGGAAAAAATCCTCATGAATATGGCCACCAAGAACAAGTCCCTAGATGCTGAAGACATTGTCCACATTCTCACAAAGCCATCACTATATGAAGATGAAATTGGAGATGTACCCGAGGTGAGTTAAGAAGCTCATCAAATGAACTTCTCTTCTTCATCTATCTGTTGGACAGTCATAGAACTGCTAATTGCACACCTTTTTTAAGCACAAAGAATCATAAGCAATGACCTGTGATCAGACGGAAAAAATAATTTTTATTAAAGGCAGCATTATCCACCTCCAACTGACAATTGTCAGCTGATTGACCACAAAAATGGCCCATAATCTGGGGCAAAGATTTCATGGAGGATGTTTAGATCACATAGGGATCTATTTTCATTTTCCAATAACAACAGATTTATTGTGTTTTACACTAAAACAGGTTCTCATTACCCAGCATTTTATTACATTCTGATTTCAAATTGGATTCCATAGTTGCATTGCACAAAGATATTAAGTTCTTCAAGAGCACAAACATACAGTATGTCCTTAAGACTGTCCACAAAAAGGTTCTGATTGCAAACACTTATTAGTTTTAAGTATCCATAGCTGGCAGATATCTGTGTGCCTTTGTAGATTGCATCTTGATACATTTCTCTTGCAGTAGGTTCACAGACATCTTCCTGGGCACACTTTTGTCTTAAATATTTGAATATTCTAAGAGCCTGTGAGGCTTTGTAATGCAAGGACTGACACCTTCATTGGATTGGTGGTTCTGAATTACATGTAATAGTATCAAATTTTGTTCTTGTAACCATTTGTAGTCAAATGGAATACACCGATCCAGTAGGCCATTCCCTCCATAGCAACGGCCAAGCAACAACGTGCACACAGACAACATGTCACGATCACCAACACGCGACAAATTGCATACACTCAACAACTGGAAGCAGCTCTCTCCATTGGATTTTGGTTTTGGAAAGGGCCAAAAATGCTCAGCCAAAGCATCAAGAGTCAGAAATACATGTATAATGAAAATATAAACACCGCTTGACCATGGTAAAGGATAAAACTTGGGTTTGTAAAAGATTTGCCTTGTAAAATCTTTTACTCAACAAAGTAAACTCAACGAAAAGTGTGTAGTTAAGAATACAAAATTCTTAACATGTAGTCCGAAAAAATTGCGGCAATTTGTCGGACCTTAAATGACATGTTGTGATTGGTAAATTTGTCAAGGGGCGTGGCCTACTGGATTGGTGTATTGGCTAAACTTTCATGGTTGTGTTTTTCACTATCCACAAAGCACATAATACCAGTAGTTTGCTGAGTGAAAATATTCTCCATGGAAACACAATGAAGGTGAAATCAAAATCAAATGACCTGTGATGTCATTCTGCTTGATAGTCCTTCAACATAGTGAGATTAATCGCTAAATAATGGTCTATAAAAAAAGTGGTTTCGGTGATGATTTAATAATCCATTGTGCACAGACATTATAGCTTATTCCCATAGGTACATTACTTAATACAAATATAGGGTAGGCCTACCACTCACATTTCTGCTCTGATTGAGGTGGCTTTGATTCTGTCCTTGTACTCTCAGGTTTCAACATTTGATTCACAGTGTTTAGCATCGCATTTTTAATAAATCATCACTTTTCGTTGCAATAATGCTGTATTTTTGCTTTGAAACAAAAACAGTTTTCAGTTTTTCTCACTTTTGTTGCAGCATATAACATCAGTTTAATTCCAAATGAAATGTACTTTTTTGTGGGGTTTAAGTGCTCAATCAACTGTAAAAAAATTTTAAATTCTTGTATGAAAAACGTGGGCATTGCCTTTAATGTAATTTTTTCATAAGTTATTGTTCTTACTATTAAAGCAGTTACATGTAGGTATTCCTTATGCATGCACTACATTCATTGTAGGCTTCTTAATATTGATAGTAAGAAGTTCTCCTCAGTGGAAGAAAAAATGATTAGGTTATTGAATCTTTGTAGTGCTTTGCTCTCTGAATGTTTATCTTAAGATTATGTTTTATGCGTAATACTCAACTGATCGTAGATTCACTTTCGTCATTGTGTTGCAAAAAAGATGTTTGATGTTTTTTTCTGAGTGCAATGACTTAAAGTAACATTCGGTGATGATGCTTTAAATTGTACATTACCGGCATTTAAAACTTCCTTCGCCTGAAATTACATCCCCAATATGATAGGGTATCCAATGTCAATGTCACATGACAGTACCAGAAACCATGCAAACTTTGGTAAGATTTATGTAGATGACTGCCAATCACAGTGCATTGGGAATTTAGTTTGCGGGTAAGACGGTCTTCATCATTGATGTTTTTATCTGCTGTCACAAAATACTTTTCATTTGGTTCATACAGATTCCAAACAATATTTTTTTCAATTGAAATTGGAATAAGATCTGGAGTAGAAAAAAGTTTCACAAAAGGTCTACAATTATTAGCTTGAAGGAATTATGTACAAACATTGCAATAATGTACAAACAGCCCACCGCCTTAAAATGAATGTTACATGTATATATTTATATCAGAAATGTATTTTAAAAGTAGATACGAAGCGTGTTTATACAAAATTAACAAGGTAAAATAATATTACCATCTGTATTTTGTGCAATTCTTGTAATATATCACATTTGAATTACGTAACTTTGCATTTCTATACACATGGGTTGACATAGGGAAATATACGTGCACATGTGGTACTCCAAAGAACAAAACAAAAGAATCACTTCGAACTTTGGACAATGTGGTACAGTGTGAGAAAGGATTAATATATTTTTTTCTCCTGAATAAAAAAATATCTGCTGGCATCTTCAATTAACTTCCCTTTAATTAAAAATATACACATGATTGGAGTTAGGAGGGACTGACACATTTTTGATCCTAGCAGGGTCTTTATTGAAGGCCAAGTGACAAGACAAACATATCAAACATTATTTTAAAGTCAAGATACAATTTAATGCATGAGAAGGCACAGGACAAAGGGGGGATTAAGGTGGGTAGGATTAGAGGTGAACAAGGGAGAGGGGAAGAATGGGATAGTTGAGCTGGGATTAACAATGAAGGTAATTAAGGGAGAAGGGAAGAAGGTATACACTCATGTACAAAAAGCGGGGGGGGGGGGGGGGGGGGGGTACCTGTAGATGAATGAAAGGAGACAATAAAATAATTATCATTGAAAAGTGAACAAAGAAAAATTTACTGGAGTCGGATTCGAACCAGCGACCTCCTGAATACCGTACAGGCGCTCTACCAACTGAGCTATCCAGCCCTACATTGGTGGTGACCCCAATGGTCAATTATCTTTGTTCGTTTGGCAGTCAGAAGCCATGAAGCCACACACACACCGCCATACCTTAAGGATCATTTCATCGATACTCGCAGCAATCCTGCAACCTGGGAACGGTACATCAGTTTCCCATGTTGTTGTTTCCCATACCGGAACAGGTATTGTTTTTGTTCGGATTTTTGGCTTTTCCGTGTTCAACAGAAAAGGTATTGCTTTTGTTCAGATTTCTTTTTGGCTTTTTCGCGCAAGCGAAAAGCCTTTATTAGCTATTTCGCATGCAGCGGAACAGCTTTTGTTTTTCTTATTTTTTTTATTGGCTTTTTTGCGCAAGCGCAAAGCCTTTGTTTTTGTTCTGTTATTTTTTGTTTTCTTCTTCTTCCTCTTCTTGTCGCCAAAAACCCATAGACAAAGCACAGGGGCATTCTCGGAGCCACTTTTATAATTTTTAAACAGTCAATCTTAACCAAACTTGGTCTGAAGGAAGTCCATATAGAGCAGTTGTCTCCCGAAACTTTTCGTCATTATGACGTCATGGAGTGTCACGTGACAATGCCTTAAAGGGGCAAATTTCACACATCAATTATAAACGAACCCTAGGCCCGATTGGTTTGAAACTTGGTATGTGTCTAAGTCGGGAAGTGTTAAAATGACAAATTACAATTACGTCATCATGACATCATCGTGTGTCACGTGACAACGTCTTAAATTGGCAAACTTCACACATCAATTATAAACGAACCCTAGGTCCGATTGGGTTGAAACTTGGTATGTGTCTAAGTCGGGAAGTGTTATATCGGAAATTTGCAATGACTTCATTGTGACGTCATCGAGTGTCACGTGACAACGCCTAAAAGGGGCAAACTTTACATATCAATAATTAATGAACCCTAGGTCCAATTGGGTTGAAACTTGTATGTTTCTAAGTCGGGAAGTGTTAAAACGAAAATTTGAAATGACTTCATTGTAACGTCATCGAGTGTCACGTGAGAACGCCTTAAAGGGGCAAATTTACACATCAATAATAAATTAACCCTAGGTGCAATTGGGTTGAAACTTGGTATGTATCTAAGTTGGGAAGAATTTATATTTTTGTTTATAGGCCCTATGCAAAAATTGTGTGTCACGTGACAGGGATTTAAAGTGGCAAACTTTATATGCCAATTAAGAATTAACAAACCCTACAAGAAGCTCCTCATTTAAAAGTAGTAAGAATGAGAATCAAAATTTCTGAGTAGCGTCATATTAAGAAGGCTTTTAATAACATTTGCGGAAAAGCCTTATGTGCTGTTTCTAACAGCCATAAACTCTAGTTGGCTTTTCCGTGTTCAACCGAAAAGGTATTGTTTTTGTTCTGATTTTATTGGCTTTTCCATGTTCAATGGAAAAGGTATTGTTTTTGTTCTGATTTTTTTGGCTTTTCCGTGTTCAACGGAAAAGGTATTATTTTTGTTCTGATTTTTTTTTTACTTTCTTCTTCTTCTTCTTCTTCTTGTCGTCGTTTTTTCTAGGTGGCACTTTGGCTACTTTTAAAGTGCCGATTTTGACCAAACTTGGTCAAAACAAAGTCCCTGTAGGGTAGTTGTATGCGCAACATTTACGTCATCATGACATCATCAGGTGTCACGTGACAGTGTCTTAAAGGGGCAAACTTCAGACATCAATTATGAACGAACCCTAAGTCCGATTGAGTTGAAACTTGGTATGTATCTAAGTTGGGAAGTGTTATATCGAAAAATTGCAATGACGTCATCATGACATCATTCCTTGATTTTTTATGATTTATTGAAATTTTGGGTCATTAAAGTTCTTTTAACGATTTCTTGTAAACGAAACAAGATATCTTTGAATTTCTTTTTGATAATTCTTCAAATTCAACACATAGTAGGAACGGCCGATCGCCTTGAAAATTGGTACATTGGTGGATTGGAGGTTCGGGATTGTAATTCTGAAGTTACGTCAAGACAGCGCCTTTTTTAAATTTTTTATGATTTTTAAAAATATTTTTCACGCTATAGCCCATTGACTTGTACAGGGCAAACAGGAAGTAGCTCCTCGTTTAAAAGTGGTAAGAGATGTGATCATGATTCTTTCACCAAAAGTCAATGTTAGGCAAGGTCTTTCATTGTGACACATTGCTTGACCTCTGTGACCTCTTCATCCGGTCAAACAGGAAGTAGCTCCTTATTTAAAAGTGGTAAGAGGTATGATCATGATTCTTTCACCAATAGACAATGTTAGCCAAGGTCTTTTATTTGTGATACATTGCTTGACCTCTACGACCTCTACTTCCGGTCAAACAGGAAGTAGCTTCTGATTTAAAAGTTATAAGGGCTATGATCATGATTCTTTCGCCAAAAGTCAATGTTAGGCAAGGTCTTTCTTTGTGATAGAAATATGACCAAGTCACGTGAGTGTATGATTAAAGGTGCATACTTAAAAAGTATAAAACTTAAGATCTTAATCAAATGTCTTTGTGTGTATAAGGTTATGTTGATTTTTCTATAAAGCGGAAAAGCCTTGTGTTCTGTTTTCAACAGACACAATTTCTAGTTTTTTCTTCTTCTTCTTCTTGTCGTTGGAATTCCTATAGACAAAGCACATGTGCATTCTCGGTGCCACTTTGGCAACTTTTAAATTGCCGATTTTGATCAAACTAGGTCAAAACAAAGTCCCTATAGGGTAGCTGTATGCGCAACATTTACGTCATCATGACGTCATCAGGTGTCACGTGACAGTGTCTTAAAGGGGCAAACTTCAGACATCAATTATGAACGAACCCTAAGTCCGATTGAGTTGAAACTTGGTAAGTCGGGAAGTGTTATATCGAAAAATTGCAATACACGGGTTTACACTTCTAAAAAAGCGCATGCGTGGTAGTGCCTCGTTTCGAAGTCGCGATCAAAACCGCCGAAGTGTAAACCCGTGTATTGTCTTCGACAATGGACGGGCTTACACTTCGGAAAGTGCGCATGAGTGGAAGTGCCTCGTTTTGAAGTTGCGATGAAAATCTAAGATGGCTGCCATGGTGTAAACCCGTGTATGACGTCATCATGACGTCATTCCCTGATTTTTTATGATTTATTGAAATTTTGGGTCATTAAAGTTCTTTTAACGATATCTAGTAAATGAAACAAGATATCTTTGAATTTCTTTTTGATAATTCTTCAGCATGCACCATAGATGAACACTGCATAGACAAAAAATCAGTGACGTCATCATGACGTCATAAAAAATGTGATTTTTATAACGCATAGCAGGAACGGCCAATCACCTTGAAAATTGGTAGGTTGGTGAAATGGAGGTTCGGGATCGTAATTATGAAGTTACGTCAAGACAGCGTCATTTGTTTATTTTTTATGATTTTTAAAAATATTTTTCACGCTTCCCCATTGACTTGTACGTAAAAATATTGGTCAATAAATGCAAGGCGCGGGCATGTGGTTGATTGCCTGTGTTTTTTATGCCGTATTCTCCTTCATTTCCTTATCATAGTTGCCAGCGTATACTGTTTTGACAAGACAACTACGCATGCGTAACAATCTACCTTTCAAGTAATGCATGAATCGAGCACACGGTTTTGAATGGCGCCCTCTTTTGATTAAAACAAGAAACTGCGGTGGTGTCAGTATGTTATTTGAAAATCAACAAAAAATCAACGGTTTGAGATACTAAGTTGCTTCTTTCACCAAACGTGATTGTTAGGCAGGGTCTTTCTTTGTGACACATTGCTTGACCTCTGTGACCTCTACTTCCGGTCAAACAGGAAGTAGCTCCTCATTTAAAAGTGGTAAGAGGTATGATCATGATTCTTTCACCAATAGACAATGTTAGGCAAGGTCTTTCATTTGTGACACATTGCTTGACCTCTGTGACCTCTACTTCCGGTCAAACAGGAAGTAGCTCCTCATTTAAAAGTGGTAAGAGCTATGATCATGAATCTTTCACTAATAGACAATGTTAGGCAAGTGTTTTTTTTTGTGACACAATTCTAAATGACAAGCAATGTGTTCCATAAACCCTGCAACTAAATGTGTTAAACTTTAGTTTTCTACATTGAAATAATTGATACTTTTAAACCACATGTCTTAAACTAACAAAATAAGTGATACAATTTGAGAAATATTCTATATCATATTCGGAAAAGCCATGTGTTCTGTTTTCAACAGACACAACCTCTAGTTTTACTTTCTTCTTCTTCTTGTCGTCGTTTTTTCTAGGTGGCACTTTGGCTACTTTTAAACTGCTGATTTTGACCAAACTTGGTCAAAACAAAGTCCCTGTAGCGTAGGTGTATGCGCAACATTTACGTCATCATGACATCATCAGGTGTCACGTGACAGTGTCTTAAAGGGGCAAACTTCAGACATCAATTATGAACGAACCCTAAGTCCGATTGAGTTGAAACTTGGTATGTATCTAAGTCGGGAAGTGTTATATCGAAAAATTGCAAGACGTCATCATGACGTCATTCCCTGATTTTTTATGATTTATTGAAATTTTCTGTCATTAAAGTTCTTTTAACGATATCTAGTAAACGAAACAAGATATCTTTGAATTTCTTTTTGATAATTCTTCAGCATACACCATAGATGAACACTGCATAGAAAAAAATTCGGTGACGTCATCATGACGTCATAAAAAATGCGATTTTTATAACACATAGTAGGAACGGCCGATCGCCTTGAAAATTGGTACATTGGTGAATTGGAGGTTCGGGATTGCAATTATGAAGTTTCGTCAAGACAGCGTCATTATTTTTATTTTTTATGATTTTTAAAATATTTTTCACGCTATAGCCCATTGACTTGTACAGGGCAAACAGGAAGTAGCTCCTCATTTAAAAGTGGTAAGAGGTATGATCATGATTCTTTCACCAATAGACAATGTTAGGCAAGGTCTTTCATTTGTGATATATTGCCTGACCTCTACGACCTCTACTTCCGGTCAAACAGGAAGTAGCTTCTGATTTGTAAGGGCTTTGATTATGATTCTTTCGCCAAAAGTCAATGTTAGGCAAGGTCTTTCTTTGTGACAGAAATATGGCCAAGTCACGTGAGTGTATGACTAAAGGTGCATACTTCAAAAGTATAAAACATAAAATCTTAATCAAATGTCTTTGTATGTATAAGGTTATGTTGATTTTTCTATAAAACGGAAAAGCCTTGTGTTCTGTTTTCAACAGACACAATTTCTAGTTTTTTTCTTCCTCTTCTTGTCGCTCGAGTAACCATAGACTTTTTCTACACGCCACTTTGGTCACTTTTAAGAAATCAATCTTAACCAAACTTGGTTCAAGTAAAGCCCCTATAGCGTAGATGTGTCCCAAACAATGACGTCATCATGACGCCATCAGGTGTCAAATTACAAAAAATTTAAATTTAATAATCAAAATCTTAAAAAATCAACCAAAAATCAACCGTTTGAGATATTAAGTTGATTCCTTCGCCAAAAGTGAATGTTAGGCAGGGTCTTTCTTTGTGATATATTGCTTGACCTCTGTGACCTGTACTTCCGGTCAAACAGGAAGTAGCTCCTCATTTAAAAGTGGTAAGAGCTAGGATCATTATTCTTTTACCGAAAGGCAATGTTAGGGAAGGTCGTTCTTAGTGACCAAATTCTTATTGATAAGGGAAAGAATTCCACTGATGACCATTATGGAAAAAGGATTATATATTTAGAGTTAACTTATTGGATACAAATTATGATGAACTTCAATCTCAGGTGTGGAAAACTTGGTTAGCAATGTCTGAAAAGTGAGTTTTACAGGGTTTTTTACCTACAAATTGTACACTCGGCCATTTTGCTCAAAACGCCCTCTGTTGGTTCCATAGAGTTGTGCACAAATTATGGTGACCAGTGGAATTCTTTCCCAAGTAAGATTAGCTGATCAGGAAAATGTTATTTACGGTACTTTTGGGAGGACGGTCAGAATATCAGTATTTCAGTATTTGTATGGGGATCTTCCAATGATACAAAGGGTACATGTACATCTGTGTACACTCCCACAGTGTTTGTGCATGTGTTCAACGTTGGTGTTTGATATAGGATTTTTATATGTTTTTCTTTATTTTTTGGGTTGCCATATTTTATTGTCGGACCACCAAAAAATGAAAAAGGAAGATTTTGAAAGTAAAAGTTAAAAGTGTCGAGCCTTGCTTTAAAGCTTTAAAATAATGTTTCAGGTGACAAGTTGAGCTATTTACACAAAGAATTATTGAATACATGCCTATATACAGCGCCATTTTGTAGGAAGGGGGGCAGCAAGTAGTCTTGAGAAGTTTGGGGCAGGGTAATAACATCAGTGATTCAGCTGATGTAGATACCAGGTGCCAATTTAATAGAGCTGATTAAGCACCAAAACCCTTGGTAAATAAAATCAGTATGCCAGCCAACACGTGAGTATTATGCTCAGCAACAAGTCAAAAGCAGTAAACTTCACATTTTGGTTGGTAATCCTGTTTGATCAAGGAAGACTGTTCAAGCTTTTGCACATTGGCTCCAGGTTTTTAATTGTGTGCATAATATTTCCATACACTGTCACACAGTGCATGTACCTTACCTGTACAGTTTGGTTGGGCTTTCCATTTGTATTGATAACATGTTTGCTCTCACTACTTGCTACTGTTGAAATGTTAAAAGGAGATGGTCAGGATGGCAATGTGCAAATTGCCAAAAACAAAAGGGAGTTAATTTCACTGTAAGTGTTAGTTATTGATTTCCACGCCATGCCAAGGTGGTTAACTTTGAAGTACAATCAATGTCCTTTCTCTGTTTATGCTGTGGCTAGCATGTTTGTTGACATAACAAACTCAAACTAGACATTTGTGGTTGTGGGAACAACCACTAGGTGTTCGGGGTCTCATTTCATAGTTGAACTGTTATGTGAACATGTTGGAACGTATGTGATCAATTAATGGCATATTGAAATACACTTACTGCGTGACTGAACAAATACTGATTATGCTGATTGTTGTATTTGTACACTGACTGATAAAGTATAGAAAATGACGTCACCTTTAAATATAATGTGTGGACAATAACTTCCGGTTAGTTCATCACAAGTAACTGAACATTTACAGACGTCATTGAATGCATACGATGTAAATATTTTGCCATTTTTACTGATGTACGTCATGTAATTACTGAGTACACAGTATTTGAATAATTACATAATTTTCCCTTTAAAATAGCATAACTTGCGGTTGAATGACATCACAGATTTGAAAACTCACAAACATGTCAAGGTGCATTAGTGCTTCATAACTATAAAATTTGGCGGAAGTTCATTGTTTACTTTCGGATTACGTAATCACTGAACATCTTTAATCAACCATAGAGGGCGCTATATAGCCCATATGACATCATCGCTTATGTTTTCAGAAAGCTCAAAAACTACTCTATCTTTGTCTCACAGGTTTTATGTGCCTAAATCCTTCCGTTTTTGAGTTATTTTGAGTCAAACTTCAACTTCCGGTAACACCGGTAGTGAAGGTCATTTGTACACAATATTTAATATATTAGTTGTTGAGATGTATATGTTGAATAACATATGTCAATATCAAAATCATAGGTCATGTGGTTCTAAAGTTATAAAGCACCAAAGTTTTTCCTTAAAATGCATGTAATTTGATACCCGATGACGTCATCATGACGTCAATCTTCTAGGTACAACTTGGCATCATGACCAAAGTTCCCACCAAGTTTCAAGTCAATATCTTGTAACTGTCATATAGAAGTCCTGCTGACAAGTTTGGGATGAAAAAAATAAAAACGAAAGAAAACTCGAACAATAACAATAGGTGTTCGGCATGAACCCGAACACCTAACTCGACATTGTGTGGTTGTGGGAACAACCACTAGGTTTTCGGGGTCTCATTTCATAGTTGAACTGTTATGTGAACATGTTGGAACGTATGTGATCAATTATATTGAAATACACTTACATGTACACTGCTTGACTGAAATACTGATCATGCTGATTGCTTTATTCGTACACTGGCTGAACGGTACAGAAAATGGCTTCACCTTAAAAAAAATTATATATGCAATGCATATTATGCATCACAAACAAAAATCTGGTGGCCCTAGTGTCCTCTATTTCTACCTCCATGCTCTGATCCATAAACCAAAATTTAATTTTGTTCATCATTATTAGGACTTTCCTCAAACAAGATGATTGATGAGGTCTGAAAGAACTAAATCTCTACATTTATCATTGTACATCAGTCATCAGATGTATCTTGAGTTTCTTCATCATTTGAGTCATATGTTTGTTTAAAACCTTAGCTCATAAAATGATATGCTCCCCATTTGATTTTGTCTCCGCCATTTTAAAACATTGAAACTAAACAAAGTTTTCCGATATTAATACCACTTTAAGTTGACCAGTTCATCAAACGTGTCCTCGCACAAGCTTTGACAAGAGCACTACTCCTCAAATGATATTTCATGGAGATGAACAACACTGTCCAATAATGAAAATCAATGTCAATCTTTCAACCCGATTCTCACGGTGGATGGGATAAAGCTAACTTTATAACGGCAGTCGCCTGTACATGCAACATCATCATTCAATTCGCAACGTGTTTGTGCAAGCATTTAGTAATTACAAAAGTGCATCACAAGAGGGCGCTGTTGTAGGGACTCTATTATTCCAACAACAGAGAAACGATCGAGCGTGAACCACGGACGTCATAATAAAAAACCTGGACTTGCAATACTCCATATAAGCCCACATGGTCACTGAAGCCACAAGCATCCGTCTTGGAGGGCCAAATACAAAGGTAATACAAAGACGAGCTCACCATTGTTAGTTAAATCAGCCTGGCAACAATAATTACCGCATTGTATCTGGCACGGTAAGATGGTCGCCGGTGGCTTCAGTTGATACAAAAGCATTGCAAGTCCAGATTTTTTTATATATGTCCGTGGCGTGAACATTATATATATATGTTAATAATCACACATTGTATATCGCCATCACAGACAACCGAATTTAAGTTTTAAAAAGTTAAATTCATGAAATGGTACGTATATTGTCCTGGATTATATACATTGAATCAATTCATTCAATTATTTGAAAGAATTTTCAATTACAATGGCGGACATCGCCTTTAAAATATGCAATATTGTCATGACGATAACTTCCGGTTAGTTCATCACAGACAACTCAAAGTTTGCAAACGTCATTTTATGCGTACAATGTAAACACTTTGCAATTTTCATCAATGCACGTGACGTGATTACTGAGTAAACAGTATTTGAATAATGACGTAACTTCTCCTTTAAAAGAGCATAACCTCCGGTTAAATGACGTCACCACTTTCAAATTTCACAAACATGTCAAGGTGCATACGAGCTTCACACCCACCAAATTTGGCGGAAATTCATTGTTTACTTTCAGATTACTGTAATCCCTGTTGTTAAAAGACATACAGTGATTATGTAATTTACGTAATCATTGTATGTCTTTTATCAACCTTAGAGGGCGCTATATAACCCGCATGACGTCATCGTTTATATTTTCTGAAAGGCCAAGACCTCCTCTATCTTTTAGCCTACCAGGTTTTATGGGCCCAAATCCTTCCTTTTGAGTTATTTTGAGTCAAACTTCACCGGAACAGGAGGTCATTTGTACAGAACACTAAATATATAAATTGTTGCGATTTACGTGTTGAGTAACATATGTCAATATCAATATCGTAGGTCATGTGGTTAACAAGTTATAGAGCACCAAAGTTTTTCTTTAAAACGTGTGTAATTTGATACCCGATGACGTCATCATGAACGTCAATCTTCTAAATACAACTTGGCATCATGACTGAAGTTCCCACCAAGTTTCAAGTCAATATCTTGTAACTGTCATATAGAAGTCCTGCAGACAAGTTTGGGAAGAAAAAAGATGGGGGAAAAAAAATTCGAACAATTACAATAGGTGTTCGGCTCGAACCCGAACACCTAAATAGGTGTTCGGCTTTAACCCAAACACCTAGTTTGAGCATTAAAACAGTATACCTGACCACACACAGTCTTGTTTTACAAGTGCAAGTCCACATAACATCTTGGGATTATGCATTCTGTGGATAACCTTTGTCCCAAAGTCCTCAGTGCATGTATTTTTACACACACACACAAATGCAGCCTCTTTGCAGTGTTATCAAATATTGGAGAAATTTGTTGGTAAAAGTATGTCATATATATTTTTTATCAGTATTTATTGCAATAAAGAACAGGTCAAATTTATAGTCAGAAATGCTAATTCTTTTTTAAGGGATAGAGAAGACTTTTGTAGATACGGCGAAGTGTCTTGAAGCATGGCTGTTTGTGTCAATTCAAGTGTAATTCAAATATTGCTTTAACAGTTATTAACCAAATCTTGCTGTATTTATTTTGATTCATATTCACGTTTCCATGCTGTTTCCATCCCAATATTCCCTTCTACCCCAGCATCGCCCTCGTTCCAAATCCATCCCAGGCAATTACAAACATGGAGAATTGGTGTCCCCCTTGATTGACTCAGCTAACCCCCCTTTTTACTGTGCTGACTCCACTGATGCCCCCCATTCCAGCCATCAATCCCCTCCCAGTGTGTTCCCGAAGCCTAAGATTCGGCGAAGTGGTGTGGGGAGCGCTTTTGCCCCTTACCAGAGAGCAGATAATGTCAGTATTTGATTTTCACATATTTTCCTATCATCACTTCCTTTCTTGCTTTCTGTTGGCACGACACTAACGCATTACTAACATCATCAGCATTTGGAAAAGCAGTAACATTGCTGGTAGTATTTTGTTTCATTGGAAAGTTGGAAGTTCATTTCAGTTCATACTGTCTTGCCATAATGAACATAGGGCTCCTGCAATTTATGCCTTCCATGAGAAAATTGTGTGTGACATTTCTTAATGCAAATATTGGATAACTTGGGTTGAGGTGGGTATTGCTTGGCCGCAATATCAGAAGCTCAACAGGACAGTCAACCTTTCAATGAAACCCTAAATCTAATTTCATTTTTAGGGGTATTTGAATGCTCACTGATTGCTGTCATGTGTACATGTAAATATAACCCAACACTGACATCATTGTTTAAAATATTATTTTGTCAGTGTTACACAGGTTTGAAATTGTACATGTAAATTGAGCTTGGTTTTTAAGCTGAAAATATAATTTTTATGTATATTGTTATTTTAAAGTTGCCCGGTTAGTGTTTTTGCCAACTTTCAAGCTGAATATGAATATGATCCATGCATTGCTCACAGAAAGTTATTTTTGGATTCCCAAAATAATGAACTATGAAATTGCATCTGAACAGAATCTATGAAATTTTATAATTACTTTTAGATGATAGCTGATCACTATTATTTGTTCACTAGTTTTTCCCCCTTCATAAAAGTCAATATATATTTTTGTGAATTCTAAAAAGTTGTCATTTTGTGTAAATCTGCATTTAATCCTGAAACAAAAAGGAGGAAGTAGTTTTTTAATCTGATGTTTCTGTGAGCAGTCTGGTATGTCACAAATGTTATTGTAAGGTCCCCCAACAAAAAAAAAGAGAAGGAAAAGGGAAAAACACAAAGATGGGAATATTTCAACCCAATTATTCTCTGTAAAGATATCCATTTTGTTAGATATATGATTTAATGTAGATATTGCTAATTATTATTAACCAAAACCATCTTCAGACAAGCACTAGTATTTGTAGTTATGAGCTGCTTTGCAGTTGTACTGCTATCAACAATAGAGTTCACGCTTAGAACTGTATCATTTATACTAATACATTGTATTCATGTAGCAACATTCTTCTTTTGAGCACTTTTTTGCAAGAAATAAATGTCCTCATTCAAAACATGACTTTGAAAGAGTAGTGCCCTGTGTCACATCATTATTATCATTAAATAAGATATGTCACCTCAGAAAGTCTTCATGTTCCTCCAAAAAATACATGTATATGTACCAAGTACCGGTATGCTTTGCATCGGAAATCGACTAATATTGCAGCTGACATGTAGGAAATCAAAGAGGTATTTGGGTCTGGCATTTCCAAGAAAAAAGAAGAAGATATTTTTTGGCATTAACTTTTATTCAGTACACACAGAAAACAACTTTTCAGAATGAAATGGCTAGCATCCCTTTGCATGCAGGGAATTCTTTACAACGATACGTTAATGTTACTTTCATGTACTGTGGCTTCATTAATAGCTACTTTAAGTGCTTAACCTCACAATGTTAGGGGAAATTGAATAGTGTTTATTCTGAGTTGTATATAAATAGCAAAGTGAAAAGTATTAAAGCAGAAGAGAATGTGTGATTTTCAAAAACAAAAAAAATCTTTTTTCAAGATTTTTGAAAAGTTACATGAAGGAAACCACAGCCTAATAACATTGGAAAACAACATACAACGATACAAGTTGATCGCAAGGCACATTTGTTAAAAAAATGAGTTGGGAGATGTCTTTCATATCCCTTGTTTGTGTGTAAAATAATGAGTTGCTGCTGTTTTTTTACTTAATGACATGATTTTAGTGTCCTAAATGTATATATTTTTTTAACAATAAGAATACCCTTTCTGAAATATTTGTCAAAATGTGTAATTTTGCATGGATTAACATTTATTACTCCTTTAGTTAGAGTGTAATGGAATAGTTGTTATTAAATCTTATATAACACCTTAGTAGATCCTTGTCATTTGATTGGAGGATTGTATGTCACGTGATATATGATAAATAGACCAATGCATGGCATACGTCACAACCGTTGAAATTTGTTCCAACCACCGTGCATTTTTTGTTCCATCCGATTTGTACCATTGCACGCTAGGGACTCTTAATACGTGATTGGTCAAGCGGCGTTCCATTTATTTGTCACTTCGTGCGCGCGTACGCGTTGGTGTGCAACGCGTGTTACTGTAATAAGAGCATATAGTTTGCCAAGATTTTAAGTTTTTTTTGTCTCGCTAACTCTTAAAATGTTATCCTCCAATCAAAATCAAATGACAAAGATCTACTTAGATGTCATATAAAACAAATAATGAATGTTTCACATTCGTAGAATGGAAATAATAATTTCATTCGGTGACAGATGGACTGTTCCATTCAACTCGGCTTCGCCTCGTGAAATGGAACACTCACAGTCCATCTGTCACCTCATGAAATTATTTTTACCATTCCACTCATAAACATTCATTATTTGTATAATATTTCATTACACTCTAACTCATAAAGAAGTGTTTAACCTGCAATACATGTGTGTACGTGTTGGACTTAATACGTTTGAAAAGTTGAATCCTGAACAGAAATAATTTAAGAGGCAGGGTTCCATCTGAAGTACTTTTTGGTCTGTACTATCTTTTAAGTATCCTAACAATTTGTTTTGATTTTAAACCAAATGAAAAGTGCTTTATAACAGTATTTAGAGTCCACTACACGTAATAAAGTGCCACACAAACCACTCATGCCAATGAAGTAATTTTTTTTTACCCTAGGCAATAGGCATAGCCATTTTATTACTTCACTCGTGCGTACTCGATCTTGCCTTCTTCAAAGGTATAGGTGTGCATAACAAATTCCTCGTGCTACCATGCTAACATGCTAACAGTTTAGAGAAAGTCTTTGCTCAAGTTGGCAAACTATATTGAATGAAAGATAGATGTAATATGCAACATAAGTTTGCTGTTTGTCGCATGTGCGTTTCAAGCATAACGCGAACCTCGCAAACATGTTCACGTATGTTCACCCAAGTGGATTGCACCCCTGCTCTATCAAGAAACCATTATTGGTACAAGAGATTTGTAAATTGTAATGCAGACAACAAGAATGCAACATTTATATGCCAATTACAAACAAATAAATTATAATGATAAATTATTTGCCAAAAATTGATTCATTTTTCCTGACGGCTGCATGCATTACACATGTTTACATGTTGCAAATAATCATTTGTTCATGCTTATAAATGTCGTTGTCTGCTTACTAGAAACAATGCATTTTAGGATAATAACTGGTCTACAGTAACTGACTCGGTGGGGTATTTACTTGGGCTAGGCCTGAATGAACTTGAGAAGTGATTACATGGTTAAATCAAATGCATTTGCACTAACACAAGTAAGCATTTGGAAAGTGATTGAATGCACTGCCTATGTACCTGGTATTCTTACTTTCCTTCTGACCTTTAACCTTGATCTATGGTGCTTGGCTTATATTTACACAATCATGGTTTGACTAACTTAACATATATAATTTGCTGCCATCATGAACAATATTAACATAACAAATGGCATATGTTCTAACATTTTCTGTTTTAATTAACATATTCTTGAAAGGTTTGATATTGAAGGTTTGAATTTAAGGAATTTAAAATATTGAAATCAACAATTATTATTTCTTGGTGGCCCATTGGAGGTCAATCCATATATTTGTGTGTTAATTTCCACTGGCATTTATCATTATCATAACAGAGTTTTGAATAATTGCCAACTTTTCAGGCATTTATTAAAAAGCTGTCTATGCCTTCAGATAAAGAGCATGATATGTGATACTGTTGAAATTCTAAATGTCCACTGAGTTACTAATGAATGATGTTCTAAAATATTCGTTTCAAACATGTTCTACAAATTTGTTTACTCTAACTAGCCTATCACTGTGGGAAATTACACCCTGAGGAAATTTAACATAATTGCTCATTTAAAACTTGACATTGAAAATGAAATGGGCATATGGTAGCTGTATAATGTGACTATTGAAGCGTTATTGAAATACTTGGTTCGTGATTGTTCAGTAGAAATTTGAAAAAACACCTGTTGTTATTTGGTATTTTGTTTACAAATTTGCTTGACTCTTGCAATTCATGAAATTCTACTGATTCAAGTTTGCAAAAATGAAGATGGGGTTTCCTTCATAATAAGTTAGATATATGAAGTAGATTGGATAATCAAGAGCTCTAAAATTTTAGTTTTATAATATAATGTATAAACAGTGTGCTTTCAGCAATGGAGAAGGAAAATCGTCTAGTGGCCACCATGTTGATGACTACACTGACTTGCGTCCTGGATACATTGAGCCTCTGACATTCCGAGAGAAACTCTTGCGTGACCGGGAGCGAGAAATTGGCCTTAAGTCTGAACAACGTAACACCGAATCTTCAGCAAGGCTGCCTCAGAAGAAGAGACTGAGTTTGGGAATTATGGGACGGGTTGCAGCATTCAACAAGGGTGACTTTGAGGAGGAACGAAAAGCGGAGGAACAGACTTCCAAACAAGTCATTAAACTGGTAAGGCTGAGAGTATTTAGTGCTTGGTCCATCAAGGCATGAATCCATCCATGTTATTAACAGAAATAGTATCAACTATTAAGTCTGTACAATAATTTCAATTTCATTTTTAATTTTCATTTGATTTGATTTCTTTTCCTGTCCTTGCTGCTGCTCAGGGGTGTAGATACGGGTAGATATTAGGTGGGGGGATGGTGTGTACATACAACCCCCCACGGGTTTCTGTCGGTGGGGAAATTAAAACTTAAGTATAATCATGCAATGTTTGCCAGTTAAAAAAGTATTTAATTATTGTTAAAAGCATACAACATGCATTTGAGAGATGAAACGCAAGAATAAACTGCTAGGAATGCTGCTGGTCTTCGGTGTGCGTGCGTATGTGCACGACTCTTGATCCGTTCAACAAGGCCTTGCATTATTTCAAAGCGTGCTGCTGGAGGAAAAAAAGGAAACTGGTTGGAACCGCATTACAAAGGGTTGTGCACTGAACTTTACTTACCCATTTCTAAACATCCTCCAAACCAATGATTTTGAAATTGACAAATGTTCCTGTTGAGAGCATTATGTATCTTCTATAAAAATTTGGACAGGAAAAAAGTGTCTATAAAAGGTACCTAAGACATTAGGGAGACACCAAAATGTCTCCTTAATGTTCGGTGTCTCCCTAAGGTCGAATTTATAGCAAACCCTGTCTTAAGGTCTGATCCAGGTGTATATATAAGCATATATTATACATGTACACTATATGATACCAAAGTACGACCCACCTAGGGGATCATCCCCCAGTTCTGAGAACCTGTCTATGCTACTGCTGCTGCTGATGCTGTTGTTGTTGTTGTTTGGCCCTTTGTCCTAATGAAAATGAATACTTTGTGCATTATGTTTGCCTGATGCAGGTGATATTTATTCAAGCGATGGATCAGCTGTATGCTTTGTCAAGCTTTGAGAACTTTTCCTTGTTAAAAATCTGACATGCTCCTATAGCTGCATCATTTTAATTTATTTTATGTAATGTTGGTGTTTCACTTTATTTTTTGAAATTTTGACATTTTGAAAAATAAATTCACAGGGATATGTGCCACTTTGTGAGGTCGCAACTTATTGTGATCCATAACCCTTTTGGAGTTTGCTTGTACAGTATTTGGACAGTGAAATACTGTCCTTCTCTTCACATATCAAAACAAATTCTGTTGGAATGTACGGTTTAATTAAAATGATATAATTCAGAAATTTCTATTAAAAAAAAAAAGTAAAAGGAGGACAAATAGGTACTGGTATGCCACTTTTAAACTGGTTTTTTAACTTTTGGTTTGAATTTTTATTATTAACTTTTCCGAGTAAAGTGGGAAAGCTTTTGTGTTTAAGATTTTTGGCTTTTCATCATAATCGAAAAGCCTTTATTTTTGTTCTGTTTATTTTTTTTCTTTGGCACCTGAAATCCCATAGACTTTGCACAGGGACTTTGTGGAGCCCACTTTGGTCACTTTTAATCAGCCTATCTTAACTAAACTTGGTCCAAAGAAAGTCCCTATAGTGAAGTTATGTGTTGAAGATTTATGTCATTGAGTGTCAGGTGACAACACTTTAAAAAGGCAAACTTCACACAAAAAATTTGAATGAACCATGAACTTTGTATGTCGGGAAATGTTATATTGAAAAATTACAATGACGTTATCATGAAGCCGTCACGTGACAGTGCTTTAAAGGGGCAAACTTTGCATGCCAATTAAGAACAATGCCTAGATTTGATTGGGTTGAAACTTGGTAAGCATCCAAGTCGGGAAGTGTTATATATTGAAAAAATTGGAATGACGTTTTGATATCTTGCGTCACGTGGCAGCACCTGCAAGGGGCAAAGTTTACATGCCAAACTTGGCAGAGTCATAGATCCTATTACAGATTATTGCCATAAAGAGTGATGTGATCGTGACATCATCAGGTGTCATATTGCGAGCAATCAATTTTTGAAAATATTCAAAAATCGATATCAATTCAATCGTATATTCCCTTGCCTTACTGTTTATGAAAATGTGTTAAGTAATCTTAGATCTACATGTTTTCTTGTGTACGTAACCCTTACTTCTGGTCGAAAATGTCAGAACAGGAAATTTCAGTAATGGCAGTAATGTGGAAGACGGTTCAGCCGGGTGGTTGCTGTCCGTGTCTGGCATAGGCACATGTATAGTGAAGGTGCCGGATGAATTAGGGTCAAGTGGCTGGAACTCAGTTGTAAACTCATCGGCGTGTCAGCACAAGTTCTGTGGTTGCACCATCATCATGTCCTCACGACCGGTACATCTACCCCAAAATACAGTCGCCCAAGTCACAGGCCGAATGTGCCGCAAAGTCTGTCACACCCAAGAAGTCTCAGCTTCGCTTGTCGGCTAGCAAATTCCTGGCGAAGAACCACTGGTGCGCCTAGCAATCTTGCATGGTTTCTGCAACGATGTCTTTACTGGAAGATTCACGGATGAATCCATGCAGGAACGGCAGGCATCACGCACCGGTCAGGGTGTAAACGAAAGTTCAAAGAAACAAAAACTGCCGTCCTCAAGGTGGACATCACAGAGAAGAATCTCCACCCACCCGGAACTGAAGACAAACGCAAGAGTGAGGGGCGAGGATGACAAAGTCCCCTGCTTATACGGGGAGTCCAGAGTTCTGCGAATTCCAACGCCCAGTTCATGTTTTTGTCCATCCGAGGTTGGAGTAGAAAACAAATCAGACCATTAACATTGTGGTGACTGCTCGCCTGTATAATACATTGTGCTCGCCCAAATTTAAGGTATACAGGGTAGTTACTCTAATGAAAGAAATACCTCTACATACTCTACACTGTAAATATTCTACACTGTGCTTAGCATAGGGGAAACCACTAGATACAGTTATTGGACCATGCCACTTTGTACATATTTTCAAGGTATGAATATTTGAGTCCACCTTGGCTCTCACTTTAATAATACCTGCTAATTGCTACATTTGCATTATCCTCCTAGGCCAAAGGCATCATTCACTAGATATTATGTATACATACCATGTGCAGCACCCTCTGGGCCCATGCCAAGCGCATATCGTCCTCTTTTTCTAGCGCCAATCAGGTGTTGTCGCATTTTATTGTAGCTCATGCTTTGTACGGTTTTTATCCAATAAGAAAAAAAAATGTATTTGTTTTTGTTTTTTTAGGGTGCAAATCTGCAAATTGCATACAGATTTTGTCGTTTATTTTCTTTCTTTTCCAAGATGGCTGTTGCACATAGTGTATGTTGGCTACCTCCTAATTTTGTTACTTGTACAAAGTGTAGAATAATATAACTGTGTTCCTAGCAGGGACGCTCATAATTTATGCCGGAAGTGTAGGGTTTGCTCCTGGACTGACCCGTGCGAGATTTGTGAGGGGTGGGCTTCGGATGATCGGAATGGAGTCTCAGGCTGGGGCAGCCATTCCCCCAGTGTTGATTTTGTGCGGAGTGGTTTTTGGAACCCTCCAGGTGATGAAAGTCTTTCTTACTAGGATCTGTGGAAATGCCTGATCTTTTAGATAGACAGTGAAAAAGTTTGGCAATCAGAAGCCATGAAACCACTCACACATTTTGATAATTATATGAGAAATCTTGACAGATAGACAGCCAAAAAAAAAAAAAGAATACCATGCATGCATTGAATTGCACGAAGTAAATACCTGATTTATATGTCCTATACAGGGATGTGAGACTTTTTGGGTTGGTTTTTCTGCGTCAGCGAAAAGCCTTCTTTTTCCCCCCCCGATTTTTTCTTGTTGTTTGAAAATTGCAGTGATGTCATCATGCATCACGTGACAGTGCCTTAAAGGGGCAAACTTAACATGACAAGGAAGAGCAAACCATAGTTTCGATTGGGTTTAAACTTGGTACTGTATCTAAGTTGGAAATTGTTATATTGAAAAATTGCAATGACGTCATCATGATGTCATACGCTGATTTTTTTACGATTTATTGAAATGATGTCATATGCTGATTTTTTATGATTTATTTAAATTTGGGGTCAGTTAACTTCTTTTAACGATATGTAGGTAATGAAACAAGATATCTTAGCATACAACATAGATGAAAACTGTATAGACAAAAATGCTGGTCGAATATAGGTTGGATATTGAAGTTACGAAGTTACGTCATAACCAACGTCATTTTATGGGTCCTGTACTTAGGGGGGAAAAGTTGTATGAAAAAATTGCTATGATCCACAGACATTGTACAGTATATCTTTTTGTATGTTGCAATTTTATAAGTTTTACACGTTTCGTATTCTCACAATAATTTCTTGTCATGTTGAAAAGATTTTGTGTTTTCAAAATAATTTTGTATCTGCAAATTCATGGTGTCATTGAAATGATTTTGTATCCTCGATTTACGCATTTTCAAAATAAGTTCATATTCTAAAAATCAGTTCATCTCATGATTGAAATGATTTCATGTACTTGGAATTTGCAAAGTGATTATGTGTTCTCAAAAGAATTTCATATTTTGTGAAAGCATTCTGTTTTTTCGAAAGTTATCATGATATCATCATATGTCACATGACAATGCCTTCAAGGGCTTCCAATCATATAAAACCCTTCAACTGAATGGGATAAAACCTTAAAAAAGATATGGTCAATTTTAAACCTTATATATCTGAATCAAACAAAATAAGTAAAGTGTTTTATATCATTATTCAGAAAAGCCTTATATTCTGTTTTAATTCGGAATTCCAGTTTTTATTGTACACCTGCTCTGTACAAAAGTATAGAAACTTTTTTTTTTTCTGTGTTGGTGTATGTGTGTGTGCATCCCTGACTATAATAATGTCCTTTGTTTCCTTATTATAGGGCCTTTACGAAACCAGGCTTGGGACTTTTTTACTATTGCCATTTGAGGCCCACAAAACGATTTGCGATTTGGCCTCATGGCAAAAGTGAAGAAAGCCTGTAGCTTCGCCACTTTTTTACTATTGCCATTTGAGGCCCACAAAATGATTTGCGATTTGGCCTCATGGCAAAAGTGAAGAAAGCCTGTAGCTTCACCATTTTTATTAAGGACACAAAATGGCAGTAGCATGATAAATCCCAAGTCTAGCCTCTAGCCTTCGCAGAGGCCCATGGTTTCCAGCGTAAACGCTGTTTATTTCCAAGATAACTACGCACACGCAGCAGTCTGCTTTATAGAGGGTTTTCAATGCATATTAGGAGTTGTAAGGGTTCTTTGTACACATTGATTTCTATACACATACTCTGTAGAGATCAGTGTTTGTATAGAAAACCGCTTATAACTTTGGCACACATACAGACTCTTACAGAGACTAGTAGAGAAATGGTGCCAGAACTTCGCTGTTTCTTGCTCTTTGGCTACTTGCCTGATGTTTCTGTAAAACGCAGTACTTGTCATCAGGTATATAAAAAATGATGCCTTTAGGGCCCATGTTTTGAAGAAAATGTTTTTTTACCCCCATTTTTTCATTATAACCATCATAGGAAGGAATCTATTCCTTGCTCTATGGTATAACTGCTGATCTCTATACAGTCTTACAGAGATCAGTAGGTATCACTCACTTGTATTTTGCAGTCTACTGCATTCAACCTACCCCAGACGGTTACTACGAATGCAATTCCCCTGCGCCTATTTGCTACTTCGCTGAAAAGACTTGATCAACCGTGGTGCACCCTGACCTCCCACAATGCGTACCGCCATAGCCGCCATGATCGTCCTTCTTTTCTCAGCGCCGCTACGAAACGGACGTGCCCCCTGGGGCTCTCTCGATTTTCGAGTTCCGTTTCCACGCTACACCTTAGATAAGCTGTTATGACTTGATCACTTTTCATTTAGTTGATATAAACTTTATCTTGATCATCCGTTACCAATATTTTTCTTGTAACAGAATCCCTTTCTGTGCATTTCTTTGGTATTTTTCTCTCTTTTTTTCTGTGCATCCTACAGGTACTTAATCTCCCATGTAGATGCCGGGCGTACACAGCCGGCTCTGTGTACGTTACGATGAAAGGCCTAACGCAAGTTAGGGGGATGGATGAGTGTATGGGCGATGACCCCTCATTCCCCGCTTGCGGTACCGCAAAAACGGAATGGCTGAGTGGGTGCTGTCCCCTCATTCCGGGCTTGCTGGTACTACTACCAGTCCGAGGGAAGTTACCAGTCCGAGGGAAGTCCGGGCGGTTAGATACTAGGCATGCCTTGACGGCTACGTGTCTATCCGACCCGAAGAGGCCTACGGCCGGGGGTAGCTCGATACCACGGTCGCTACCAGAGCGTAGGGAGATCGCTCGCTACCAGAGGCGAAGAAGGATACCGCCTGAACGGACTGATCGGCCCCGGCGTAACATGCTCCTTTCACAGGCTCCGTGTTATGTGCCGTTGATCGGAGGCCCGAGCCAGCTGAGAATACCGGGCCTACCGTGCCGAGGAACAAGCCTCAGACGTCAGTGGGTAGGAGCAATGTTTAATGCTGGGGTGTGATTTGACTGTTTTTCTGTGACAAAATTTCCTGTTATTTTATTGCTTTCAGTCCAATTTCGTGTGTGTTTAGCTCTATTTTACACTATTCTTCCATGTTAATCACACCCCTGTTTATGGCGATCCATGTATATAAATGCTGTATTTACATCGCCGTCACCCCACTGCCGCTCCGTTCCTACGAACTCCATTGCGGACGTCGGAGAGACGTGCTGTGGCTGAGGCATCCAATGAGCGCCGTTAATACCT
This sequence comes from Astropecten irregularis, assembly GCA_963971285.1. Classification (NCBI taxonomy): domain Eukaryota; kingdom Metazoa; phylum Echinodermata; class Asteroidea; order Paxillosida; family Astropectinidae; genus Astropecten; species Astropecten irregularis. The sequence continues at coordinate 8,911,964 of OZ020256.1, forward strand.
GGCCCCACTGCCGCTCCGTTCCTACGAACTCCATTGCGGACGTCGGAGAGACGTGCTGTGGCTGAGGCATCCAATGAGCGCCGTTAATACCTGGCCCCGCCCTTTGTCTGGCCCTACCCGGGCGGGAAACCATTCCAGCCCTACGGAACACGATTGCGGACGTCAGAGGGACGCCCTTTCACTTCTGCTCGGCCCTGGGCCATTGAGAGCGGAACGCTGCAGGTGTTCATACACAGCGAGACCACTCAACAGCCCTTTCATCACCGAACAATGCTTGGCTGTGTGGTTAGGGTGAATACAAACACGCGTGGCACAATGTGCTGCGGAGTGTAGGCCTACTTGTAACTACTGTGCATCGGCTTACACAACGTTTGATGTTTTGCCGACCAACAGAATACGGGGATCAGTGTCCCATCCCCCGCTATTGTCAGCAGCGGGCGGGCTCTCGCCGCCCTCCGTCACCAGAATTACCAGCCCTGCAAGACTAGGATTGGCTTCACACGCACATCCCTTGCTATTCTGTGGCTCCATACCATCGGCGGTGGCGACCCACCTATACACCGGCGACCAGTGTTCACCACCAGGAACAACACGCCCACCGGGGCCCACAACGGACCACAATCCGGCCCCGGCCCCCGAGGGGCAGGGTCTATACACGATCTATAGCCCACCAGTTAGCCCCAGCAGTCGCCAACAATTTAATGGGACCCGGTTATTCTCCCCCTGCAATTACCACAACGCAGCGAGGAGACCTCGGGCTTCAGCCGACAACGCAAAGGAGGGCCATATCCACTGCCGTCCAGAACACAAGGGATATGGAGAGCGGCTTTAGTCCTCAAACAGCTCGGCTACACCGCCTACACGGCCGCGGTAGCCCACTCAACGCTACTTGGAGTTGCGCTGCTTCTGCGGAGTGAACCAGCTCTAGCCAAGCCGTCCCGCGGCCGACCTGTCCGATGCCTGACGATCCTGGGATCTACATGTATATCTATATGTGTATACACTACACAATCACTGTACACCTCTCCCTAAACTACTGCCTAGTCCCGCGGGAGCGGATACGATGCTACCGGACCCGGCCGGCTCCCGTCCAGTCTGCAGTCGACGCATCTGAAGTTGAGCTGACCCACGGACGACTTCTTTGGACACAGAGACAGATAATATTCTCTTTCCCGCGGAGCGGAAGACTTCGAGAATTCCCGTTTACAGCTCGATGCTCTCGGGTCGGCACTCCTCTGCCTGCGGCCTTCATGTATAATTTGTATACATCTACTTGTCCATGTCGAGTTGTCCCACGGTCGACATGTCCGGTTCCCCCTGTCACGGGGACCGATATGCATCCATCCCACGGCTCGGTCCATGGAACGGACGGCTGCGGGAGTCCCCACTTACAGCCTTTGCGCCCGATGTCCGCACGCCAGCACGGCCCGTGAATAGACCGATCCAGTAAGCCCCGCCCTATTTCGCATTGACCAATCACAGCCGCGAAAATCTGATCACCAATTGCAGCAGCCATTTTGGTGATCTCATGCTTGAGATCGTGGTATTGTTTACTGCGGTGTTTATGTTTACGAAATGGAAAAACAATAAATACCGTCCTCTGTAAGTGCAGCACAACTTCACACGTACAGTATCTTTCTGCTACAAATTGATGGTGTTTATATTTCCATTGTGATTCTAACTCTCGATGGCCTGGTAAGAGACGAAACGTACATTTGTGACTTTTTCCAAAACCAGAGTCCCATAGAGATAAGTGCTTTCGGTAATGGGCGTGCAACGCGTGTTGGCGATCGTGACACGTTACGCGCGCGCGTGTGCGTCGTTGCTTGGCCGTTGCTATGGTGGGCGTGGCCTACTGGATCGGTCTATTCTTCAGGGCCCAGCCCGCTGTCGTCCGCGGCCGACTTGTCCCAAGTTCGAGCTGTGCCGCGGTCGATCTGCCCTCTCCCACTGCACGTGCGATCTTCGTTGTTTAGCGTGCAAGGATCGGCAACGCTTCAATGACCACGCTCGTTCATCACACACGGATTGCGTCAGGCGGTACATTATATGTATACAGTACAGTATACTGTACGTCCGTATATGCATATGATACCGGCTTTGTATCATTTCAATTACCCTCCAGTATTGTCCGCCTCTACCAGCACAACACTACCGAGCACAACGCTCCACTGCCGGCAGGATCGGTGATTAGTACGCCCCGTATAGTACACTGCCACGGCCCCATGGCGCCGCCCGGCGTCCGCGGTAGTCATGGGTGCAGTAATGGGAATTAATAATTACTCTACTTCAGTGATTCCATTGTGAGACCGCTCCGATGCTCATACGACCTTTCCACTCGGTATTTTCCTGAGGTCAAAGGTTAATACATGTGATACCATGACTCATCACAGGTACCAGAATGTGAACAGTTGTGGTGGACACACCATCCTGATTATCCTACATGTAGATGTAGGGACTCGACATACAGCATGCCCACACAGCCAAGGAGCTGGCATGCATCTACACAGCTTATCACCATCGACAGTATCATAAGCTTCCGGCACATCGCAGGATAGCCACCAATGGTGACGATGCCACAGTACCATGAACTTCCCAAGCGGACCTGCGGAACCAATCGGTTTTCGATGCTACCGAGACCTCCAGCCGCCTTGCCCTTATCATCCCACTGGTGGCTGCTGGCCCACGGATACACAAGGTTTACACTTTCTCCGACCTTACCGAAAGCGACAAAGGAGCTGTGGTTACAGCCTCTTGACTACAGGTCAGCATCTTCAATTAATCAAGGCAGTGATCAACCTGATGGCTGACCCATCGAAGGATGGCCCAAACCGGCCTTCACCACTCCTGCATCTTACAACCACACCTTACAGGTGACGGAAGTAGACCTGCATCAGTCCAGCACTCCTCAGTTATCGCACGGCTCAAACAGGAATTTGGGCACCCCACATCTGGACTCCGCCTACCACCCGACGAGAAGGATGTTGTCTCTGCACAACAGTGCAGAAACCTTGAGGCCATCTCCCCAGGGGATGCCACTCCACAACGGTAGTCCCCCTGGATTAAGACAGGACCTCACGGGGGATTAGAGCGATCAAACTATGTCAGTTCTCATCACCCTGCCATATGCAACCCGCATCTCCTGGCTTCTCAGCCCTATAGTCTCGACTCCATTGGCATCGCAGTCGAAGTTACGCAGCACATCAACCAGTACCTCCCCTGGTCGATGAAGGAAGTTTACCTAACGACACCCTCTCCTTGACATCAAGAGCCGAGGCGGTATCTCGACGGGTCCCTCCTGGGGTGGAACACACCCCTCCCCCCACACCAGGCATCTGGGAACCGGGACCACATCTCCCGTCTCTATCTCACTAACACGCTCGTGCTACGGGCCGTCTTTGACGCCCGGCGACACTTTTACGGACACGTCAAGGGAAGACGAACACCGATCTGCTCCAATGACTCAACAGCTGTAGCGCACATCGACCACCATTGAGCCACGTGCTCCCCACAGATGTGTGTCGACCTGGCAGATCCCTACGGTGGACCAAGGACAATGGCGCCCACCTACAAGCCATCCACATTGCCGACCAGGACAACATACTGCGGATGCTCTCTCCTGAGGGTGGATGAATCCAGAATGGACTTTCCACTCAGACATCACTAGGACGCTCTCTCTACGACTAGAGATGCCACGTTGACCTGTCTGCGTCAACCGACTACGTCCAACTACTGACGTTCTACACCGGGCACCCTCACCTTCGTTCATGGGCAACGGATGCCCGACAGATCAGCGGTGCGGCCCTCCTGGTCATCCCTTTGATCTCCCTTTGATCTCCCTGATACCGCGCACGTTCTCCACAACTGGAACAGAAACGATGCTGCATTCTCCTATCGCCCTCACACTGGCCACGCCAGAACGAGTGTGATTCAGGCTCTTCAGACTGGCCAGACTTCTTGCGCTAAAACTGATCATGCTCCCAGACCGGCCGGGCCGGCCGTTGCGCCACTGATCACGCTCCCAGACCGAACTTCCCTTCATCAACCTCGGTCAGTCAGGGATCCTGCTCCCAGCATCCGGAGGTCTCCACCTTATGTGCTGGATGCTGTCCAACGACCCTTTCTTCGGCTGGTCTTCTGACTACACTGCCGCCACGGCTGCACCGGGACGACACCTGTCAACCGAAGACACACGATAGCGTTAACGCCTCTGCGCTTCGTGCTACATCGACCATGCACCTGTTACAGTGGTAGTGACCTTCCTTACCCACTTGTTCCACACTGGACTGCAAGCTTCGACACCCTGCATCCACAGTTCTCCACTGGCTGCCATACCTGAGGACCTTGAGGATGGCTCACCCATATCAAACAACGAGGCCCCTCACCTCCTCACGCAGGACTTAGAGCGGCCTCCCGGCAGACAGCCAATCCCATCCTGGAACCTGGACATTCTACCTGTAACTCCATGCAGGCCTCCACTCGAACCTCTGTGCTAGGCCCCTCTGATGCCCACTACTATCAGCTCCTGACAGTGGTTACGGCTATGAGGACCTGTGACATCAAGGCTCTATCCATAGCTAGGGATCACATCCGCTGGGAGCCACATGGCTTTCGACTCACCCCGACCATCGGCTCTCCGCCAAGAACCAGTCCCCCTCCTTCGAGCCACTGGACACTTTGGTACCATCTCTGGCTTCTCACACCGGGGACACATTCGACAATCATGGTGCTCTATCAGGACCCTGAAGCCGTACTTGCCCCGAACAAGGGGCCTGAGAGGGAGTTCCTCTCAGCCGTTCACCTCTACCACCAAGCGTTGCCATCCATCGTCTTGGTACACCATTGCCCACTGGGTCGACATCCAGTCGTCAACCATCAAGCTGCAGGCCCAGACTAGCCACCCAGGCTGGATCAGCTAACCCAACAATACATCAAGGCCCACGATGCTTGAGAGGTCTCTGCATCCTGGTCCTACTTCAGGGGAGTTTCATGCTGGAAGTGCCCCTCCGTTTTTACCTCCTTCACGAGGGACGTCTTGCAGAGCAACTCAACTCACGGCAGGACGGTCCTGGCCCCAACAACTCGGAGCCCAGGAAACCCTCCAACCATCTGGCACCCGGGTGAGACCCGCACGGACCCCCACCCAGGGTACAGCTCTTTAGGGGTAATGTACATGTAAAATCGTACACGTGTTACTTTACCTCCTCTACGCTAACCTGGCTCATATCCACCTTCCACCTGACACTCCTCGTAGCCAACCCGCCACCGGGATCCGGTGCCACTCTGCATTCGTAGTAACCGTCTGGGGTAGGTTGAATGCAGTAGACTCTCCCCCACCTGCTGTGGTCCGAGTCTACTAGTTCATACCTACCCCAGACGGTTACGTCCCGCCCGTCCTCCCCACTCTTGGCTTCGAGGTGTTTAACTTCGAAAAGAAGGACGATCATGGCGGCTATGGCGGTACGCATTGTGGGAGGTCAGGGTGCACCACGGTTGATCAAGTCTTTTCAGCGAAGTAGCAAATAGGCGCAGGGGAATTGCATTCGTAGTAACCGTCTGGGGTAGGTATGAACTAGTAGACTCGGACCACAGCAGGTGGGGGAGACTTTATTGCCCATGTTTAAATGGAAACTTTCAGACCTTTTCTCAATTTGCAAATCTGATCTTTATTGTCATGAATATAGTTGAGTTGTTTATAGAAAGGGTTGTGCATGTTGAGTTTGGTGTGTGGCATTGGAGCACTACTAGTACTACTACTACATGAAATGGTTAACACATATTGCATATTATATGAATCAAGGGTTGTATGTAGGATTGGTAAGGACAAACTATTTTTGTAGTTCACAAAGTCGCTGTGAATACCAATGCAAAAATTCATGTATAATAAAAGAAACCACAATTTGTTCCAAATTGTGAATGCTGAGTTTTGATGACATTTTCAAATGGTATTTTTAAGATATTATTATTTGAAACTATAGTATATACTTGGAGTAAAGTGCCGTCTCAAAAAGAACAAGATCCTATATGCTGCCCTTTAAATTCAATAAATGTAAATACTGAAGTTTGTACAAAAGATTTCATCAAAACAGGGTGCCCCAAACCGCTCTACATATACTAGGTGGGTTTTAATCATGATGTTGAGTACAAAAGGTTTGAGTGCATATTTCTATTGGATTTAATGTACGAATGAGAGAATGGGGCATCTTAAGTTGCACACCCCTGGGCTTTGGCCCCCCTGGGGTTTGTAGATAAGATGGGGGTGTTTGTAGTGTTTGGACCCTGGGTATATTAGGACCTTCAAAATTGAACTTATAACAAAGAGTCTGTACATTAACTTTGATTAGAGCTATGGATAAAACATTATTCCAAATAAATAAAAATGCAATTTAAGACAAACATTTCTGGGGTTCCTAATTAAGGCCATTACTAATTAATGGCCAATTAGCGATTTATTCAAAGTTTTGTGTACAAACATGATTCCCTTTGCAAGTGATCATCCTCTGACAACAAATCCACAATTTAAAGGGAGCATATTGGATTTGCAAGGCCTCCAAAAAAAAATGTAAGTGAAAAGAGACAGAAAATGGTCTCAACAGTTCGTAAACAGTGCAAACAGTCACCATGGGAAATCTTGGTTCATCATAGGCTGGGTTTTTCAAGCAAATCAAGATTTAGTGTATTTTCCAAAGATCGTTCGTCCGATTTTTGTAACAAACATAAAGTAAACTATTCTTCATGTTTTATAAGAAAAATCGAGTCGTACTTCATAGTTTGTTTACTGGCCATCGCAGATTTGAGAATCATTATCCAGCGGTCTTCAGTCACAGACACCCCCATCTTATCTACAAACCCCGGGAAAAATCATGTCTTAAATTGTGGATTTGTTGTCAGAGGTCACTAAATGATCATTTGCAAAAGGAATTTTGGTTTTACTCAGAAGTGTGAATAAATCACTAATTGGCCATGATTTAGTGATGGTCTTAATTTAGGAACCCCAGAAATGTGTGTCTTAAATTGCATTTTTATTTATTTGGAATAATGTTTTATCCAGAGCTCTAATCAAAGTTAATGTACAGACTCTTTTTATAAGTTCAATTTTGAAGGTCCTGATATACCCAGGGTCCAAACACTACAAACACCCCCATATTATCTACAAACACCCCCATCTTATCTACAAACCCAAGGGAAAATCATGTCTTAAATTGTGGATTTGTTGTCAGAGGTCACTAAATGATCATTTGCAAAAGGAATTTTGGTTGCACTCAAAAGTTTGAATAAATCAATATTTGGGGCAACTTTGGTGCCCCAGGGGGCCCAAAGCCCAGGGGTGTGCAACTTAAGATACCCCATTCTCCCATTTGTATTTTTGGAAATATGCAATCAAACCCTTTGTACTCAACATAATGATAAAAAACTCACCTAGCTCTCAAACTATTATAATACAGTATTCTTTTCTGTCATTTTGAAGCAAAGATCTTGTAAAAAAATGGAATAAGCAAGCATGCTCCAAGGGAACCCACAGCTAGTGCACATGTCATTATCATAGCAGCTGTGAAAGTCAGTGATACTAAGACTGTATTGTTGTATGTATACATATTAATACCCCTCCAACATTTTAATTGAGCAAGCTATTTTCCATTTTTTCATTATCTCGGTCTACATCAAGGAGCCTGAGTACACTGAACTGACTCTTCAAATGAAGCAGAGGCCTAGAAATGAGAATGGATTTGGGTTTACTATTGTTGGAGGTGCAGACAGTGGTCGTTCTATAATTGTCTCAAGTATCACACCAGGTACACATCACTTTTTCTTTACCAGTTTCTTAAAGATGTCATGTTTGTATTTTTATTGAGTTTCATGTTGATTAAAGGGTTGCTGCAGTGCTTTTTTCAGTCAGGTTATTTTATTGCCTTCAGACAGAGAATATACTGACAAATAATGAATGGCAAGTCTTATTTTAGTTTCAAACCAGCATTTGGTTTTCCTTTGAATGGCTTTGTAAAAGGGGGGATTTTCACGCATACTCATGTAGGGAACCAACAGCAAAAATATAATGAAAAAAACATAAAAAATGAAGAGGCTAACTTGACCTACAGAAATGGTTTGGTAAAAAAAATACACCACCAGTTAAATGAATGGAACATATTTGGCAAAATAAAACCCATTGAGGAGGAAAAGATCTGTCAGAAAACCTATAAAACAACCGCAACTTTTTTTGCACAAATCAATTGGGTTTATACTGCTCTCAGTTCCCCCAGATGACATCACAGTTTTGCTTATGAATATGGAAATGTTAATTAGCATACAAACCAAAAAACCTGTTTTTAACCCTGAATCAGTGTGAGGAAGTGGTTAAAGTCCCCATGTACAGTTTTTTATTGGAACATGTTCAAGCCATAATATTCCCATTGCAAAGACCCTTTAACATAAAAGTCAAAAATCGAAAATGTCCATGTCTTTCTCTAATGTAACATCTGTCAGATGAAATACTTGTATTGCACACTAACAAATCTATAGTAGAATGTGCCACTGCACGAGCAGTTGATATACAGTGCGTATCATATAAACGCAACAAGATTTAATTTCAAATCTGTGAAGATTGTGTTAGCTTAACATCAAAGTGAGTAGTATCACGTTAAAGCCACATTATCTCCACTTTCCAATGATATCTTATTTTAGTATTTATACACGGTCATGGATGGACCAAGTTTTACACATGGCTTAGAGCATCAAACTCATCAATGATTCTATGTCAGAGAGTTGCAATGTCAGATGGAGGGGTATTAAACACCTTGGTCTTGAAATAACTTATAGTCACAACAAGTCAGATCCGGGGATCGCGGTGGCCACTCCACATCATGATACAAGTCAATCACTCGATGTCCAAAAACCTCAGCCAATCTGTTCCTTACTGCAACTTGTCAATGGGCTGGTGCGCCATCCTGTGCCCACCATAGCCGTCTGAACATACCCCTTTGTTGCATAGGAAAGTTATGCATTAATTCAGGAATCAAATTTTCATTTAAAATCTGTAAATATACATTTCCGGATCTGACTTGTTGTGACTTTTTTCTTTGGCAAAATGTTTATTACCCTTCCACCTGACATTGCAACTCTCCGACAAAGAATCATTGATGAGTTTGATGCTCTAAGCCGTGTGTAAAAATTGGCCCCAAGTCCATTTTGTCCCATTGTCCGAAAAGAATTACACAGCCACCCATGACCGTGTATGAATACTAAAATGAGATATCATAGGAAAGTGGAGATAATGTGGCTTTAACGTGATACTACTCACATTGGTGTAAAGCTTACGCAATCTTCAAAGATTTGAAATTAAATCTTGTTGCGTTTTTTTTATACACAACGTATATGTGCAAGCAGATTTGTCTGTCTTACCATGGCAGAAGCTTCAACACATAAATGACACCAATATCTTGAAATAAAGTTGGCATTGGATTTTCACTGTGAATTAAAACTTTACCTTTCCCCCATTTCTAAATCTTCCTTAAAATAGAGTTTGATTAAGGAATAGAAGCAATGAAGCAATGAAGTTAAACATCCCCATACAGGCACATTCATTTCCAATCTACTTAACATGCACCTGTTGGTTTCCTGTTGTTGGGACACAATTTTTTAGCATTTGGGGATTTTTGAACTTACTAAACCCAATCGGGTTAAGCCTCAAATTTGTGAGACTTTTCCCACTTAAATGCCCACTGGAGGTTCTTTTACGACTTTCTTATTACCACATACTATTATTATTTGGACACAACTGACCTCGCCTCAATCCCACCTATCCAATGTACGGTGACCCACACAGCTCAACAGTATTTGCCTATCCACCTCTTGGAATATCATGTCCAAGTTTTAATCTGAAAATTCATTTGAATAAATTTATCGGGATCTATTATAGTTGCATATATGTTTTAATGCCAGTATTGCATGAATGTACAACAATGAGTTGTGTGCACACAATACGACCCCACAAACATGGACGAAGTATGTTGAAGAAAATGCCAAAAATGTCACAAGGACTAAGGACAAAGAAATGTCCGACCATTCTAGCCTTGCTGTGGTCCCCAGTCCTGGAGTTACCAATATTATTTGAATATAAGGTGATTTTGGAGTTTGTGGTTTATATCCGCTTAGGATATGAATTAATCATAGCCTAGCTGAGCCAGTTCTTTGTCTGAACATACCCCATAAAAGAAACCCACAGTGCATAAAAGTGGGAATAGTCTCAATCAATTTTATGCCTGATACTAGTCATTGAGTGGTGCTCAGTTGTGTCTCAATAAAATTTGTTTTCTTAAGTGGGACTAACCTCATTCAAGGTTGATACTGGACTTAGCACCTCATCTGAACTTGGCCTATGTTTGGTGAATAAATATTAAAGTCGATACTATTTGTATTAAAGATGAAATAAAAAAGAATGTGTGATTTATTGTTGAGTAACAATTTCATTCTCTGTTTTTTTTTTGCAGGTAGCACAGCTGAGAAATGCGGACTCAAAGTTGGTGATGTGATTGTTGTTATTGATGGTGAAAAAACTAAGTTGGTAACCTATGACCATGCTATGTATTGCTTCAATTCGTCAACACTCAGTGGAGAACTTTTCCTCAAGATTCGGCGCTATGAAGACCCCAGTATGTTTTTCATTTTGTTATATTTGGAGCTTGGTTTATTTGGTTGACATAAGAAAAGCTTTGTGGTTGGGGTTTAGATTTTTGTTAAATATATTTTTATTGTGGTAACAGATCAGTAGATGTGCGTCGAGCATGTTAGTAGCCATTTTTGTTAAATTTATTAGCTTATCGAACTAGTGCTGGAATCCAAACCTCAACTTTGGGTTCAGTTTGATTCAGCAAGGTTGAGCAATATTTGACTGAACTTTGGTTTGGTTTGGAGGTTGATGATGTCTTAATTTCTAGTTAGAATGCCAGGCATACCTTTTGGAATTTTTATACAGAAAATCTCAAAGAAACAGATTTCCATTATAGAAAACACCTCACCTCTGTTTACCTACAAACTTCTGCATATCACCACACATGTGCAAGAAACCTCACTGAAAAAGTTGCCCAAGGTGCACCCTTCGTGCCCTGCATGTCCCCGTACATAAGCCCCTGTGACCCAAAGTTACACGTAACGAAGAAACACCTTTCTAAGAAACGTATAACAATACGCACATGGGCGTTGTATGTACACATGTATTGTGTACGTGCATTGTATGTAGTATTACATACATATTACGCACTTGCACTTGTTCAATGCTGCAACAATAGCATGCCAAAACTTTTTGTCATCATGACGTCATCACATGCACCATGACGGCACACTAAAAGTACACATTTCAGGGCACTTTATCTCCGGAATAGCAAGTCCAATGCAACTCAAATTTGGGGACGTGTTATAGACAAAAATTGCAGTCACGAGTTTGATGACGTCATCAGGTGATTTTATATGAATTATTCAATTTGTTTACCTTTTCTTTATATCTCATTAACGACAAATCACATTTTCGAAATTCTTTTGGCAAAATGTTTGTTAGGCTATAGGCACATGTCACAATTTACCAAAAAGGTGTGACCTCATGATGACATCATCAAAAATCTTATTTTCAGATTCACATATAAGGTAATATCCGATTGTGATTGTGGGTAGGTAGGGAATGCCGGTACTAGTATTCCAAATCTGAAGTGATGTCACGATGACGTCGTCGCACAGTGTGCCCAGACAGCCCAAAATTGTCAAAAATTCATAACTCTCTCAAAACTCAAGCTACAAATGTCAGTGAGGGCTCATTTTGTTTGTTTTTTATCTACAATCCATTTCTGAACAAAAGAATTAACAAAAATCATTAAAGATGTTTAACAATTGAAAAAACAAAAAAAAATCCCCTTTTACCCCATTAAAAGTGTAATGTAGCAACTGCATTTTCCTCATAAAGAAATATTTCTAATTTTATAATTTAACCCTAACCATCTACACCTACCACACAAGTCAATAACTCCTTGCCATACCTCTCTACAGGGGAACTGGATCATAAACCACACATTACCATACAAACAACACAGTGGTGTATTGTGGTAGTCAGGGTACCAGACTTATCACAGGGGAGGATGATAGACTTATCATGGCCGTGTACAGTCATATTTGATTATTTTGTATGAATTTGTGCATGTTGATACAGGGACATGTATGTAAACTGTATCTGTATGACCTGATAGGTAGCACATTTGGCTGAACCACATATTCTGAGAAAATAGTCAGAAAAATGTGAGTGTCGTTCTTGGTAACAATTGTAAAATTCATAATATCATGAAGCATTTTCTAAGGGTAAGAGGTATCTATCATTTTACCTTAACATTTTACCTTTACCTGTAACATGAGTTAAATACCATTAAAATGGGTGAAAATGGCAGATTTGAAGGTTTTCGCCAATCTTCACCGGTGCCTCGTTTGGGGCCTACTGATGGCTATTATAGCTCTCGGCATCACGGGGGCCCCATAAAACCACCTCACATCAACTCATAATATACATGGCATCTCATCATGTCAATATTAAGTGCACCCCTGCCATGCCAAAAAAGTGCAGGTTATTGCAAAGTTGCCCTACCCCATCTGGTTTGCTCCAAAAAGGGGGGCGTCATGGCCGTTCAGGCAGAAATTCTGTGAAAGTGAGATATTTGGGTCTAAAGGGTAGGGCTGTTTCATTTTCTGAAATGGGAATGTATACTTGGAGTAACTGTGAAAACCTTTTGAGGCTGTCTTTAATACTTTTGGAGCAGTGACCTTTTGAAAAAAAGGGTAATTTTTCTATTTACGTCAATTATTCTCCAACATCAAAACCAAATGTTCCAAATATTGGAGGGTCATGTCCGGTTAGATAGTCACCATTAGAAAACGGTTACAGATATCTTGAAACGGTTTTCAGCATGATAAACTTCGGCTTTCTGACTGTAAAACAATGTATAACACAAGTCTAAGATATACCAAAATTAATTTTTGACAGCCCTGGGCACACTGTGCGTCGGCTGATTTTTTAATTCATTTTTGAATAATTAATTTTGCCATTTAGAGTCAAACAATAACACAAAACACAGGCTTTGGAACTTTATGGACTGCTGATATAGCTATCTTTAGTAGTGGGCCAATTGTGTACACGTGAACGAAGCATGGGGAGTTAGGAAATCAATCATTTTGCTGTTTCCACCGCCCATAAGCACAACCATACTTAATATGTGCGCCGGCCTATAATAGACTTGGCCATTTGTTTCTCATGGCCATGTGTATGTATCTGTAAACGGCTATTGATGGACGAGTGATGACGCTCCTGATAGTTACGACAATTAAGACACCGCTATTTCTCTGTACTGGGCAGATTGTATCATATTTTTATTTTTGTATGTTTATTTTCTAAACATACTTGAAACAACTAACAAACACAGGTCTAGTTTCTAGTTGTGTTTGTTTCCATGTTTCGTTTAGCCTCTGAAAAAGAAACTGTATATATTGACTCTCATCATTTTATTGTCTCTCTCATAACTTTTTTAAAGGTATAATACATGATTGGTAAAGGTCACAGAATAACACTCCCACTTTGTCTAAGCTAGCATGTATATGAAATAATACGCCTGTGAAAATTTGAGCTCAATCAGACACGAGAAAATAGCAAAACCTGACTCAATTTTTCTTATATAAAAGAAATGGTTTTGATCTTACCCCGAGATCAAATCTGTTTTCGGTCTTTGTTTAATTAATTTGTGGATAAATACACCATTTCAGGGGGAAATCTTTTAAAGGTATGTTTCTACCAGCACCATCTTTGTACCCTGAAAGTACAGTATTGCATGTATCCTGTAAATCTGTGAATATTTCTGTTTGGGTATGTTACCAATCCTGTACTGTACCTTTAATCATTCTGTTATTGTGTAGTTTTCAAAGTCCTGTTATTGTAATTATGTATTTCTGTTACAGCAATGAGATTACAGCCTTCAAAGAGTATGCAAAACACAGAGCATACCCATTCAAAGTCAGACTCATCAGAGCTGATGAGGGAGGAAGAAACAAGGCTTGAAGAGCTAAACAAGAAAAGAGAAGAAGAAACAATGAAGTCAGCAGCCAAAGGGTGAGTTTACAGTTGTATAAATTCTTCATTGACACATTTTTTCCTGGCTGTTTAAATCTTTCACCACCATAATATTCTGGCATCCAGAGAGGTTATAACTCTGTCTTAATAGTGTTGAAGAATGTACTCATACTGTGTATTGTGGGAGGTGGTGCCTACAGTAAAACCTTGATAACTCAAACGTCAAGGGAATGAATGTAAACTTTGAGTCATCCAGACTCGCGCATGGTTTGAATTGTCAACTCATATTGTACATATAGAGTAGGGGGATCGATACATATGGAAATATTTATGTACACAGAAGCCTATTCTTTCAGCAGGAATAAAGCATCACGTCAAGTTAAGCAGACTTTTGGGTCATTCGAGGTTGACTTATCGAGGTTTACTGTATTTAGGAGTGTTTAATTGGAATAATGGGCCTATTAGGTTGACTTTGGGTGTAGCGGACCTGATAATCTCTTAATTTTTTGCCTCTTGTAGAAAACAGAATTGGAATCATAGCAACACAAAGCCAGTACTATTGAGGTCAGACTACAATGATCATAAGGTAATACATCCAGGTCTTTCATGTTTCAGCCATTTTCAGATGTATTTTGTGCAGGATATTAACCCCTTCCGTATGGGAAGCAGCTATAGCCACTCACCTCATGACCTGATCATATTCGTAGCTTTGTTATTTCCATTGAATAGCGCTCCGCACTAACGCTAAAAATAGCATCCGATCCGACAAACATTGCAACCATGCACACGTGTGTGGGTGTGCGCGTGCATGTACACTACGTGCGTGAGACAATGTTTGTCTGACATCCGGGGATTTTGTGACGTCATTAGTGCGGAGCGCTATTGCATTATTTTCTGGAAGGAATGGTTCAAAGAATCTATATCGTCCCATCAATCAATCCAGTCAGTCCCTTGTGGTTATTTGAAGTTTTGACTAAGATATATCAATGTTGATCTTTGATAGTTAGTTAACTTTCCCCTGAATATTTTGCCCCTCTTTCTGGAGTCAGTATTTGCACACACTGTTATGTTTTTGCATGCTAATTTCCCTACCTTCCTAATACCTTAATTTGAACAGACACAGGAAGAACACCTAGGCGACACAATCCCATCAGGTCTATCTGCCTCCCCTGTGTTTGATCATCAGTATGCTGCTGGATTAAGGCACCAAGGAAAACAAGACAAGTTTTTGATGCTTGAAAAAGAATTACCTGTCTTAGAACAAGGTGAAAAACTAGAAGATGCAGGTATTCAGCTACTGAATAATGGAAAGACACCAAAACAGGATACCATGTCTACTGATGCAAGGGTTGTACTTGATGAATCAAAAGATGATACAGGTGAAACATATTCTAGTCAAGGTCAAATTGGCGCAGAAGTGGAGGTTGGGGTTGAAATAGTGGATGCCAATGAAATCATTTCAAAAACTGAGGTAGCAAAAGAACAATCAGTTAATCTCTTGAAAGTACTAAAAATGCCCCTGTCGGATCATCCTCTGACTGAAAAATCATCAGGGCCTGACGGTGTTACGATTGAGGACTCTTCAGGCAACAAAGCTAAGGTGAGTGAATAGGATCATATTTCCGCTTTCTGAGCCGCTGAGGGTGCTGAGCAACATGTATCACTAACCATAACTAATACACTGTATCTCCCTCTTAGCGTTCAACCTTGCTGGAGTTTGAAACCATTATTTTGGGTGAATTATTTGAAGCGCTGCACACATGCATGATAATGGTTGCTTTTCAGTAAAGAAATGTTGTTTTAAAAGGCATGTACAGCAAAGTCTATGTCATAGACGCACTCTCCATATAGCGAGCAAGCATCTATCATATACGTGCAGATTTCCTGATTAATTATGCAAGCCAACCTAGCACTCTCTAAGTTTTGACCAATCATGGGGCATCTACTATTGCACCGTTTGGCGATAGCGTCTATCACGTAGATAGCTGCTGCCACGCAGACGCGCAAAATTGACCAATCAACATCCTCCGTCAGGATCCTGACGGAAATGTCCTCAAACCAGATCTGATTGGCTGATGTGCTGCGTTGCATAAAATTTGCATGCACGCATGTATCAGACGTTCGTACGTAGTGGCACGGAGTAGAATGGGTGATACTCAAACTCAACTATGTACAGCATTGGTAACAAACAAAACAAAAATGTTTACAGATTTACATATAAGTTACAGGGGCTGGGTAATAAAGACGGTACTGTTAGAAACATACTGTGAAAATTGTTCTGCCTGAAATGCTGTATTTATCCAGAAAAGAGTAAAACCAAACACCAAAACATTTTTTATCTTGGCAAGATAAAAAATGAGACAGCTTTACCTACACAATTTAGTGTAACAATTGCAATGGTTTTTCATCATTTTCTACTGTTTCTAATGATCAATTGAGCTGAAAATTTCACAGGTTTGTTTTAATTGAATGACAAATCAAATTATGAGCTGCATGAAAGCTTCGCTGTCACCTTTACCAATGTTGTACATGCCCTTTAATATAACATTGTTTGTCAGTTTGTGTGTAACTCTTAATAACATGTTTAGTGTTCCATGTGATGGTTGTACTTAAATTTGGATAATATGCCATCTAAAATTGTAGTTTACTTTATCACCTCATGACATCTTCATTCACTTTTTTATGGTTTTGAATACACCAATCCAGTTGGCCATGCCCACCATAGCAACGGCCAAGCAACAACACACGTAATGTGTCACGATCGCCCACACGTGACGAATTACATACCCTCAACCACCGAAAGCACTTCCCTCCTTTGGACTTTGGTTTTGCAAAAGGCCAAAAATTGTACATTTCCTCTCAGCCAGGTCATCAAGAGTGAGAAATATAATGAAAATATGAAAATATAAGCACCGCATGACCATGGTTAAGGATAAAAAGTATGAATATGGAAAGTTTAAATCAACTGTTACAGTCAGATGTGTTGGGGCTGTATTGTATGATGTACTTTTCCTATTTTGTTAGACACTTAAGGGTACGCTAAAGTTTGTTTATTCCTGTCATTGTATTTATATCATTGTAATTGGGTTCATAATGGTTATTCTACAAGTTGGCTGTTCAAAGAGGGATTAAATTAATGGATTATACTACCAGAATCAAATTGCTAGATTGGAGGACAAAAGGTTTGGGGCGAACTTGTTTAGGGCCGAAAGTTTGATTATTTCCCAATGAGAAAAACCAACTCGCCCTAAGCAATTTTTTTTGCACAATGCTTATTAGCTGTTTTGCATGCAGCGGAACAGCTTTTTTTTTTTTTATTTTTTTTTTTAGCTTTTCCGCATAGTTGCGGAAAAGCTATACTGTTTGTTAAGATTTTTTTGGCTTTTCCGTGTTCAACGGAAAAGGTATTGTTTTTGTTCTGTTATTTTTTTTTCTTCTTCTTCTTCCTCTTCTTGTCGCCAAATTTCCCATAGACAATGCACTAGGACTTTCTACACGCCACTTTGGTCACTTTTAAGCAATCAATCTTAACCAAACTTGGTCCAAGTAAAGCCCCTATAGCGTAGATGTGTGCCGAACAATGACGTCATCATGACGTCATCAGGTGTCAAATTACAAGCAATTTAATTTTAATAATCAAAATCTTAAAAAATCAACAAAAAATCAACCATTTGAGATATTAAGTTGATTCCTTCGCCAAATGTCAATGTAAGGTAAGGTCTTTCTTTGCGACACATTGGTTGACCCTTGTGACCTCTACTTCCGGTCAAACAGGAAGTAGCTCCTCATTTAAAAGTGGTTAGAGCTAGGATCATGATTCTTTCACCAAAATTCAATGTTAGGCAAGATCCTTCATTTGTGTTACATTGCTTGACATCTGTGACCTCTACTTCCGGTCAAACAGGAAGTAGCTCTTCATTTAAAAGTGATAAGAGCTATGATCATAATTCTTTCACCAATAGACAATGTTATGGTAGGTCCTTCATTTGTGATACATTGCTTGACCTCTGTGACCTCTGTAGCGCCTCATTTAAAAGTGGTAACAGCTATGATCATCATTCTTTCACCAAAGGTCAATGTTAGGCAAGGTCTTTCATTTGTGTTACATTGCTTGACCTCTGTGACCTGTACTTCCGGTCAAACAGGAAGTAGCTCATCATTTCAAAGTGGTAAGAGCTATGTTCATGATTCTTTCACCAAAAGTCAATGTTAGGCAAGGTCTTTCTTTGTGACCCATTGCTGGAACTCTGTGTGATACTTCCGGTCAAACAGGAAGTAGCTCCTCATTTAAAGGGGTAAGAGCTTTGATCATAATTCTTTCACCAAAAGTCAATGTTAGGCAAGGTTATTGTTTGTGACCATTCTAATTGGCAAGCAATGTGTTCCAATAACCCTGCAACAAATGGGTCAAACTTTAGTTTCCTACATTGAAATATGGATACCTTTAAACCATATGTTTTAATCAAGAAAAATAATTGATTTGTATTAATTTGAGAAATGTTTTATGTATCATAATTATGTGGAAAAGCCATGTGTTCTGTTTTCAACAGACACAATATCTAGTTTTTTCTTCTTCTTCTTCCTTTTTTTCCCATGGTCCATAGACTTTGCACACGTTTTATTCTACGGGACTTTTTTGCCATTAAACTTTATTTGACATAGTTCAAAGTTTGTACAGGCATAGAACATACAGCATAGATGTGTCCGCGTGAAAAACGTCACGATGACGTCATCAGGTGTCATGTGACAGGCTATTTGAATTTAATAATAAAAATCTTTTAAAATCACCAATAAATCAACCGATTGAGATATTAAGTTCATTCTTTCACCAAATATCAATGTTAGGCTAGGTCTTTCTTTGTGACACTTTGCTTGACCTCTGTGACCTCTACTTCCGGTCAAACAGGAAGTAGCTCCTCATTTAAAAGTGATAAGAGCTAGGATCATGATTCTTTCACCAAATAACAATGTAAGGCAAGGTCTTTCTTTGTGACATATTGTTTGACCTCTGTGACCTCTACTTCCGGTCAAACAGGAAGTAGCTCCTCATTTAAAAGTGGTAAGAGCTAGGATCATGATTCTTTCACCAAATATCAATGTAAGGCAAGGTCTTTCTTTGTGACACATTGCTTGACCTCTAATGACCTCTACTTCCGGTCAAACAGGAAGTAGCTCCTCATTCAAAAGTGGTAAGAGCTAGGATCATGATTCTTTCACCAAATATCAATGTTAGGCAAGGTCTTTATTTGTGACATATTGTTTGACCTCTGTGACCTCTACTTCCGGTCAAACAGGAAGTAGCTCCTCATTTAAAAGTGGTAAGAGCTAGGATCATGATTCTTTCACCAAATATCAATGTTAGGCAGGGTAGATTTTTGTGACATATTATTTGACCTCTGTGACCTCTACTTCCGGTCAAACAGGAAGTAGCTCCTCATTTAAAAGTGGTAGAGCTAGGATCATAATTCTTTCAATGTTAAGCGAGATCTTTCTTTGTGACACATACATATTTAGATCTAATGTTGCATGAATTCATAAATTAATTTAAAAACATGGAGCGGAAAAGCTCTATGCTCTGTTGCAGACAGACATAGAATCTCTAGTTTTTTTTTCTTTTTCCACTTTTTTCCCATAGACTTAACACAGGGATTTTCTACAAGTCACTTCTACCATTATGCCAATTCCAATCAACTTCATACTTGGCACATAGTTAGACCACCAACCCGAATAGTGTCCCGCGTATGTACGTCATCGTGACGTCATCACGTGCACAATTACGTCATCATAAACATGCAAATTTTAGGGCTCTTTATCTCCGGAACGGCAAGTCCGATGCAACTCAAACTTGGTATGTAAGTATATGGGGACGTGTTATAGACAAAAAATGCAGTCACATGTTGATGACGTCATCATGTGATTTTATACGAATTATTCAATTTTTGGACCTTTTCTGTATATTTCATGAACGACAAATGGTATTTTCGAAATTCTTTCTGCAAAATGTTTGTTAGGCTATAGGCACATGCCACAAAATACCAAAAAGTGGTGACGTCATGATGACGTCATAAAAAAGCCGATTTTCTGATTCACATATAAGAAAATATCCGATGGTAATGAAACTTGGTGGATAGGTAGGGAATGGTACTAGTATCCTAAATCTGAAGTGACGTCACAATGACGTCATCGGCTGATTTTTTATTGATTTTTGAATATTTAATTTTGCCATTTTTTCCCGGAAACACATAGAAGCGAATATCCGATCGAAATGAAATTTGGTGGGTAGGTAGGAAATGGTACTAGTATCCTTAATATGAAGTGACGTCACGATGACGTCATCAACTGATTTTTGATTTTTTTAAATAATTAATTTAACCATTTAGAGTCAAACATAACACAAAACACGGGCTTTGGAACTTTTTGGACCGCTGATATGGCTATCAACACTAGTGGACCAATTGTGTACACGTAAACGTAGCACGACAACCTAGAAAATCAGTCATTTTGCTGTTTCCGCCGCCCATAAGCACAACCATACATACTATGCGCGCTGGCCTATAATAGACTGCCATTTCTGTGTTTTTCATGGCTGTGTGTATGTACATCTATCTGTATACGTGTATTGATGGATGAGTGACGACGCTCCTGGTAGTTGTTTTGGACAATACAGCGCAGATTAACTATTTCTCTGTCCTGGGTCAATTTTATATATATTATATATATTTTCTAAAACATGATGCGAAACAGCTCAGTGTTTGTTAACTACAAACACAGGTCTAGTTTTACACTGTAATTCTCAAAGTGTACGGAGCCTCTAAGGGCAAGGCAAAAGAAAAAGTTGGAAAGAGGTACAACAACTCTTGAACATCTTGAAATGTGTTTTGTTTACTCAAAATACTATTTCATTCCCTCGAAAATTCGAAATACTATTTTTTTCCCTCAAAATGATTTACTTTATACCTCAATGATTTTGTTATTTTGAAATATTTTCTCAAAATAGTATTTCGAGAGAACAAAGTAATTCTATTTTTGCCGGTGCAAGCGACATTGCGACACATGATTTGCATGTTTGGAATTGGTAAATGGCAGATTTGTGACACTGGCAATAAAATCCAAGAGGCAACGTGTCCAAACCTTCAAGAATGGACTAAAATCAATGGAGAGGGAGAAAGGGTCAGTAAAGCAGAAGTTGTGCCGCTTTCTCTTGGCATACCGAAATGCGCCACATTCTACAACTACAACTGGCCACTCTCCAGCGTTCCTTCTCATGGGACGAAACCTCAGATCAAGACTTGACATCATCAAACCAGACATCCGCCAACGAGTGTCTCATAAACAACTGGAACAGTCACTCCATCACAGATCAGGAAAGACAAGCCGGAACCAGCATACAGGACAGCATGTGTCAGTGCGTACCTACCGTGGCAGTGAAAAGTGGATTCCAGGCATTATCCACTCTCAAACTGGACCATTGTCTTATGAAGTCCGAGTTGGTCCTGATTCCATCTGGCGCAGACACATCGACCAGCTGTGACCCACTCAATACATTACACAACGGGCGACGCATGATGGGCGACTGCAGATATGGAATTCCATACTTCACACTGCTTCCAATGGTGGTTCACCGGTGAAGATTCGAACACTGTCCTTTCATACTAGCACGAATGCTTCTAGTTGAATATTTATGGCGTTGCCATCAATATCATGGGGAATTCCCCCTACATACACACATTTTCGTTGTTCGATCGCCGTGACGTGTTTCACCGTGACGACCTTTTACACTGCACTTCCAACAGTGGATCACTGCTTGTTTACCTTGGATGATCGAGGGTAAACATTTTTAAAAATCGATCCGGGGTCTATTAAAGTTTTCTTTCACACTGAAGGATTCACTAGATGCACCTGTTTTTTTTTGCTATTGTGAACGGGGTATATTAAAGGTTGGTAGATAAGGAAAAAGGTGATCAAAGTCACGCGACGTTTCGGCTGCTAGCCTTCATCAGGCAACTAAAGAACTAGATGCTGCGGAGTCCGTAATATCTCTCTTTAGTTCCGTCTCCACAGGACGCGGTTAGGGGCGACAGCGAAGTTGAGACCCTTCCCCAGCAGCGACTTCTTGGTGGTGGAAAGGGTCCTAGCAGAAAGGTTGAGTACCCACTTCGATGTGTCCACAGAAGACTCCGTCGGGCGCTGGGTGGAGAGATGGCGAGTCTGTCCCTCGACTAGGTCTTGGTACTTGGCAAGCTCGCGGGCCTTGCACTTCTCAAACTCTCGTCAGCAGCAGTCGTCAATTCTCTGAATCATGCAGGTCAATCGGTGTTGGTGAAGGTTGACTCGATCTGTGCCAAGGTGGAGTTCACTTTGGTCTGGATGGCTCTCTTCGTTGTCTGGGTCAGCTGGATCCTCTCACGCAGGAAGCGGAGAGAAGCAGTCTCCACTGGCTTCCGAGCTCCCTGAGTGGGGACCAAAGGTTTGACCCTAAGATCCCTGGGTACCATGAAGTTCTTGATGCAGCGGACAAGGAAGGTCAGGTGGTTGGAATAACGGGTGAACTTCATCCTGCAGTGTTTGTATCTACGTAAGAGTCTAAGGGCTGTGCGCCTATAAACTGAATCTATACAAAGGAAAGGGTTGTTCATCGCGATGGTTAACAGATAAGGAAAAAGGTGATCAAAGTCACGCGATGTCGTGTTGCTGGTAGCGACGTTTCGGCTGCCAGTACTGCTAGCCTTCATCAGGCAACTGAAGAGCTGGATACTGCGGAGTTCGTTATATCCTGTGGGGCGGGATTTGGGTTCAAAATGCCATGATCAGCGAACTGTGGACGGGTAACTCCAGCGGACGTCGTACAGCTTTATACTCTGTGGTCAGCTGGGGGTGTGTCCTCGGTGTGGCTCTGGTGGTCCGTGTCCGCATCCACAATACCGTGTTCAGCAGACTGTCAATCCAGCGGATGTCGTACAGTTCACTCTGCGGGTATATGGTTATAGACAAGAATTATTTGTGTGTGTGTAAAAGTCACACAGTAACTCACTGTCATCTTCCTATGCATTATATAAATATGTCCACTGGGATGCCCACTGTCAAATGTGGTCCATATAAGAAAAGTTCTGGCTTCACACATCCTCCATCACAAAGTAGTCATTGTGCATAGATTTAATGTGTACTGGATTTCTAATTTTCCTGTCTATTGCAAAGACATGATGGTCCATGTTCCAGCATATGTTTTGAACTAATCGCCTTTAAAGCCCTGTCGTGCTTGAATTTTTCCCGAAGATTTTACTGAGTCAATGGGAAAATGAAAAATAGGAAAATTTTACCTGTATCCGCACTAGCACTTTTGACTCACCGTGATAGTAAGAGAATTAACTTCTCAATACCATAATTCTTGAGGGCACTTTGTGTGACCTTTTTGCATCCCCCAAAAGCAATGATGAATCCCAATTATTACTTCCAACAGTTTGAATACCGGTAACAATATCTACCATGATTGTGATTCTTCCTGGCAAAATTTGGCCGGCAAAAAATCCCTACACAGGTCTGGAAAAGTAACCAAGGGAAGACTTTCCTTATCATTTGTACTGGACTTAAAATGGGAAAGGTACCCATCATCTCAGTAGGTTTTACCCAAAAGAGTCCAGTGTGGACATGGCTAAAGTTTAAAGTGTAATTTATATTAGTTTTCCAAATTAATTGGACAAGTTTATTTGTTGCTTTGAGAGTGAGATTTTGTTATAAGCTCAGTACTCAAAATGTTACAATGTTGCTGTTAGGGTAGACTGTAAGCCTGACTTGGTTGGTTTATCTTGGTTTTGTATGGGTTTCATCTGTCACAAAAATAAAAATGCAACATTTTCTGACACTGTAAATGACACATGAAGTGCACAATCACAAAAAGGCCACCATCTCGTGTTGAAATTTCCACTGTTTTCAGTGCGGGTAGATCAATAGAGGTAAGTTGGCTGTGCCAAAGTCAGTTAATAATGATAATAACCGCTTTTATATAGCGCATATCACAAAAAATGAAGTCTCTATGTGCGTTTTAAAGATGGTAGAAACATACCGTTAAAATTATTCTGCCTGAAATGGTGTATTTATCCAGAAAGTAGTAAAGCAACAACCGAAAATATTGTTGATTGTAAAAGATAAAAAATGACGGTGAAAAGATTAAAGAAATTCTGTGGGTGTTTGTCACTGTTTTCCAAAAAGTCGGCCCCATGTGGGACTGGAAATGCTACAGATGACCTTTACTGTATGTGTCTTGATATTTTTGCCCATGAATCTGTATTTCTTTGACAAAAACTAAAGGAATGATATTACCTTTAATTTCACAATGTGAATGGTGTGAATAATATTATGTGCACCCTAGGTGTCATGTGTCATGGCGACCACCACATCTCGCCCTAGGTACGAAACCATACTATTGCTCTGTTGTTTTTGTAAAACTGCCAGTGGTAGTTTCGTACAATATGTGTATAACAAATTATAGCTTTTGATGCCACAATTCGGTTCATTGTTGTAATAACGATGCGCACTTGCGCTAAAAATAGCACTGAACCTCAGACAAACATTGCAACCAGCCATGCAAACATGTGGTGAATGGGGGTATGTGTGCGCGTGCATGCATGGTGTGACGTCATTAGTGCGGAACGCTATTTCACCAGCTCCAAACAATAAGATTACACAAAACCCAGGCTCTCCAGCAGTGGCGTCACCAGACTTTTGAGTCTGGGGGGGCACAAGGGGGGCACTAGCAATTGTTGGGGGGCACTACAATATATATTATATTTTTTTTCACAAACCCAAATCTCAAATTGGGGGGGGGGGGGGGGGGGGGCACGAGGTTCCTGGCCCCCCTTGGTGACACCACTGCTCTCCAGACCAGCTGGAAGTATTAAAAGATGTGGAATACCAGTATCAGCAATATCCTACAAACAAGCAAGGGAATAGCGCTCCGCACTAAAAATAGCACCGGACCTCAGACAAACATTGCAACCATGCACACGTGCGTGGGTGTGCGCGTGCATGTACACTATGTGTGTGATCAATGTTTGTCTGACATCTGGGGATTTTGTGACGTCATTACTGCGGAGCGCTATTGGGGAGCAATGGCACTCCAATGTGTCTTTTTTGGGGGACAAGAGTAGCCATAAAAGCCCAGAAATGCATGGCCAAGAAATTACAGGAAGAACATAATAGCCATGAACAATGTACAATGAATATTGTACAAATACATCTATCATCTGTCTTGACTAGCAGGATCTTTCTCAAAGGTTAACAAATGTTTAGTATGCAGTATACAGTAGTTATTTTCTATGCTTAAATATCAACCTGTAGACCTATTAAAGTCTAAGCATAAATTTATCACATTAACTGGCTTGATTTCATTGACTTTGTTTCAGTTGGCATTTCAAGAGGATTTTCAAATGGAAGAATCACCAATCAGCTTGAAGTATTCCACCCATAATGAGTGTGCCCCTTCTCAAGCATCCTCTCAACCTTCAGCCAAATCTGACACAACTATGGAAAGCAGTAAAGGTCCTAAGTATCATCCAGTGAATTTCTCAGCAGGCCCAAAGCCATTCACAAACCGACTTGGTCCTGAACCATACAAGCCCCCTGGTTTCAAGTCAGTCAGCATGAAAGACACCACACCAGACATTAAAGACGACATGTTAAAAAGGCGGTCTGATTTTTTCAGTAAGTGTAAATTAAGTTGTCAAGGTAAAAATGAAGTTTGAAAAAATTGTGTGTAAATAAATGTGTGTTGCTTTGTGAGAATGGGTGCATTCATCCATGGCTGGACAAACAGTGCAGTTTTCAGTTGATGTTTATGTCAAATAATTCTGGGGCCTATTTCATGGAGCTGCTAAGCACAAACATTTGCTTAGCACAAAAATGTCTTGCCCAATAAAACAAACCACCGTAAAAAATTTCATTAGATATTCATGGTCAGTGAACAACAGCCCATTCCCAAAGAACAATCACAAGCAATACACAACACATTTGGTTGTTAACCTTGTTTTTATTAAGACAGAAATGTCTTGCTAATTAGCAGCGCCATGAAATTGGCCCCTGGTAAGGAGAGGGTTAAGCTTTGTATTGTTTGTTAAGTGATGATTTTTGATTGACTTCTCCTTCATTAATCAGATGACTTTGTGCATAACGTGAAACGAATGGACAATGCATATCCTGAGGCCCATTTCATAAAACTTACGAGGCATCGCAGAGTTAAGATGCATCGCATCTCTGGGATGCGTCGCAGCTATGACGCTTTGTGGGATCCATTTCTCCAAACACATCCTGCATCCTACATCCCCCCAAAAGAATTAATCTATGCACTTAGAAGACTTAATAAATGATTAAAAAAAAATTAATCAACTGCTCATTAACCAAAATGACAATTTTGTTTCTATTTAAATTGTATTATGTTTACTGCATGTGCAGTATGTTTTGTTTTTGTGTCATTGCTGTCATCTTCAAATGTCAAATTCCTTGGTATTTCAGTCCAGAGCCTATATAGAAAGTGTTTCAATAACATTAGAGGTTGGAAGCAAGATAGCTGTTTATCATGTTATTGGTCTCAGTATGAAGTGATGTATCCAGTGAGAAAATGCATCAAGATGGTTTTCCTGATCTTTCAAAATTCTAGGCTGCAGAATTTGGTCTTGGTGACCATTTGATGGCTGTGCTGATGCCTTTTTTGATGAATTATTGTCATTTACTACACAGCCTGACAACAAATTAGCAGGAAAAAAAGCAGAGTTAGTGGAGAAATTATTCTCTTAACGGTTAAGTGCTAAAACTGATTCCATGAAATAGTTTTATACTTAGCAGTGCCCATAAGCACAAAAACATGCATTAAAGGATTTCATGAAATTGGGCCCAATACTGCAACAATCTTTCATTTGTTTTGTGCATGTGTTTTGTTTGTGGTGCAGCAACTGACCACGAAACACCACTTGGTGATGTGACTGATAATGTGTACTTTATAGTGAGAGTGTGGTACTGTCAGCCTCTGTAGTGTTTGTTTTCTTCGACTTTATGTGTAAAGTGGTGGGTGTGTATGGTTTGTAAGTAGTGGTGTGTATGTCATTTTATTCCTACATGAATACATTGTACACATTTTTTATATTTTCAGATGATGAGAAAGAGAAGATTGATGCAAGTGGAACTGTGATGGTTGCCACTGTGACTACTGATGGGCGAATAAAAGAACCAGGAGATACTTCAGCTATTCTTAAACCAGAGCTTAAACTTAAAGGGTCTTTGTCAACTCGGAGAGTGTTCAATGTTGAGGAGGAGAAGAAAAGACTGGAGCGATGGCATACTGAGCAGGAAAGGATCCGCCAAGAACAGTATGAGCAGGAACAAAGAAGACTCAGAGAACAGCAGGAAAAGGACTTGGAGAAAGCAGAAACAGAAGAGCGACGGAGGAAGATAGAGGAACATCAGAGGCTTCTAGAGAAACAGAAAGTGCTCCAGGAACAGGCTGCAGAGGAAAGGAAACAATTGGAGGCAGAACGAAAAGCAAGAGTGAGGCAGGAGCAGGAGTTCCTAGAACAGGCCAGACTGGAGCGGGAAGAGGCAGAGAGGGAGAGATTAAAAGATGAAAAAGAACAACAGAAGATGGTTGCAGAACGAATTAAAAGGGAGGAGGAGGCCCTTAAAAAGGGAGTAGAAAAAGAAAAGAGAAAAGAAGTCGAAGAACAATCCAACAGACAGAGAGAAAAGGACGAGTGGCACCACCAAGAGCTAGAAAGACATGATCAAGAAGCGGAAACCAGAAGGATTGATATTGACACATGGGAGAAGGAAGCCAATGAGAGAGCTGGGAGAAAGGAAGAAGAAGCAAGGATGGCTTTGGAATATGAAGACAAGGAGAAAAAGAAGTTTGCCCAATTGAGAGAAGAAGAGATCGAACGTATTCGGTTAGAAGAGAGAGAAAAACTAAGAAAGGAGTGGGAAGATCTTCAGAGAGAGAGGGCAAAGCAGGAACAGAGAGAGCGTTTGGAACTGGAGAGATTGGAACAACTTAGAGCAGAGCAGGAGCGGCTGCGGCAGGAGCGCATCAAGCTGGAACAACAGCAAGAGGAAGAAAAGTGCCAACTCCAGAGAGAAAAAGAACGCTTAATGGCTCAGCCCAAAATGTCTTTCAACAATTTAGATAAAGTTCTTAATTCAGAAGATCCAGAGGTCATCAAGAATGGTAACCACTTTGTTGAACTTGATAAAGGGATTAAAGAGAAAAAGAACCAAATATCAAAAGAAAAACCTGATATTCCTATTGCCCCTCCTAATAAAAAGGATAGAAAAGAAGATATCTTCAGTGTACCAGGACAGTCTTACTTGTCACAATACAAAGGCAAGTATTTGGTTACCATGGTGTACATTCTTTATGTCATTCATATTATTTACTTTTGACCTTAATATTATTTTTTGGAGATTACATTTTTTCAAAGTATTAAATTGGGTAAAAGAATTGGATTCAGCAGCTGGAGTTTTATTTGCGCATTTTATTTGTCAATGATTCCTGCAATTGAATTAAATTATTTATGTCCTCTGTTTCCTACAGAGGTCTTACTTCAAATAAACAAACTTAGTTGAGGAAAGTGTTTTGTTCTAGATCAATCTCTTGTCAGACTTCTCAAAAACATGAAAACATTGTATTGACAACATTTCCAATGATATTTTACAGATGGTAATGTGGGAACCCAGCACTGGGTCATTGAAGAAGCCGAGAGGAGACGACTTGCAGAGAAGAACAAAACCATTCACCTCCATGACCCCATTAAAGTCCACACTGGCCCTATTCTTAGAAAAGACCTGGATGTAGAATCAGTTGTTGAGAAGAAAAGCCACAACTTAGAACAAGTGGCACCCATTAATAGTCACGTCAATAAACCAGTCATGTTTCAAGAATTGACAAAGTCAGGAGACCAAGACAATCAGCAACAAAATGCAGCACCACAGCAGTTGCTGAAACATGGATTCCGTGAGGTAGCAGTCGATGTTCCAGTCAATTACCAAGCAGCTCCACGTAGGTTACGTGGTACAGAGAATGAAACTGAAAGAAAGAAGAAGATACAGAATCGCCAGTCATTGCCAGATTTGGGAAATCATGTACCAGATGTGGTCAGGAATGAATCACACACTCCGCCACCACGTGGTTCTAATAGGAACAGTGCTGGTATTTCAGACAACTTCCTGCAAGTAAGTTATAAAATCCATATTAAAGATAATTCTGTGTAAATTTAACACTCTTGTTGTTTAAATTTGCAAGCTGATTTGCAGTTGCAAACTCCACCACTCTCTCTCCAGCCTCATTTCCTGTGCCCACGCTGTACCACCCAGTACTTCTTCTTCCCCTCTGCTCCCTTCTCCTACATGCCCATTTAGGTCCACTATCAACCAACAGCGGCTCAGACTCCGGTATCTGCATCACCACACTCTCCAAACGGTCCCAGAATTCCCCATCACTATCCTCACACCTGTCTGAGGCGCATATACAGGGTGTCACAAACAAAAAACACGCAACACTTGTGTCAAGAACTATTATATGAACATTAAACTGTTTATCACTTCAAGATTCATATATGTGATACAACTATGTCTTGGCTATCACCATGTAGAATGTTAGCAAAATTTGATTAAAATTGAGTGAAAAAACTAAGACTGAATTACCCAACCTCAAAACCCGATTTTCATCTTTCTTTTATTCACATTATGTGTGTTTTGACCACTATGCGCGATATCCTTGCAAATATGTTTTGAAGGAGTACTCTTTCAATTTGTCATATTTTCATTAAATTCATCCCAAATATGCTAAAATTTCACATGGTGATAGCCAAGACATGGTTGTATCAAATATTTGAATCTCGAAGTGATAAACAGTTTTATTTTAACATAATGAGTCCCGACACAATGTTGATTTTTTTTTTTGGACACCCTGTATACTGACCATGTTCAAAACCATCCCATCCACATTTACCCTCATCCATATGAGTATGCTTGATTGATTGATTGATTAGTTTATTTATTTATTTATTTATTATCTAACCAACAGCAGAGATCTGCCAATTACAGGCATCATGAAAAATAAACTGAAAAATGCATTATTAATTCGACTCGATGTGAATCACAAAGGCTAAATTACTCAACTCAACTTGAGTCATTGTGAGCAAATGACTTGACTCTCTCATAGACTTGACTTGAGTTGAGTAAGGCTAATAAGAAATGAGTCCTCCTCCCCAAATAAGAAAATATATTGTGACAAATATTTAGACTTACACGGTTACAGGTTTGTAACACACTGGCCATCTACTCAGCTCCCATTATATGATGCATGCAACAAACGTACACCATGTCACAGTATGGACTCCCTCCCACCACCTTGTGGTTTTGTAGCATGTTAACCTCTTAGAGACTGGGGTAAATGTACATTGTACATTGTGCATAATATATGATACACACATTGTTTGAACAGTGTGCCCATTACATTCAGGTATGTGTAGTTGGATGGTTGAACACCTTTTGACAGCTTTTTGGTTTTATTAATTAAAACTTTCACACTATGGGGCCTGCACAGTGGGCCATAGAATACACTGTTACATAGAATATTGTGTGACATGTATGAAATTCTATGGCCCACAGTGGTGCAAAAGGGTTCAAAATTACTGTTTAGTGTTTCATCATAGGTTATGACTTAATGTAAATTTAAAAAAACAAAACAAATTCCAGTCTGTCCAAACATTTGTGACTTGAATGGACTCGAGCTAAATAATTGACTGACTCGACTCGACATTCTTGACCTAATAACTGGACTGGACTCGAGTCACTTCTTTAAAATGACTCAACTCGTGTCACTTCTTTAAAACACGACTCAACACGACTCGAGTCACAAAAAACAGTGACTTGTTACAACTCTGACTGTTGATGCCTCAAACACATCACATGTTTCATGGACTCAGTTGTAGGTAGATGAAATCCTGAAACAAAGCCTTTTATCATGTAACCCGTCTCAAAATTTCTTTTTTACATTCCTAAGCAGTTACAGCAAGGTCTTCAAAGTCGCACCTCTGCCTTCCAGCAGCCTAGCAAAAACCCAGCATCAGGTCGCTCAGTCAGTGGCAAAGTCACATGTAGCAACTGTGCCAAATCCCTTGGTCGGGGAGCAGCTATGATAATTGAATCCCTTGGGCTACATTTCCACATTGAGTGCTTCCGGGTGGGTAATTGTTAAAATCATCATTTAAAGGGAATATCATACTTTAATTTTTGTCAAAGAAATACAGATTTATGGTCAAAAATATCAAGGATGATACAGTAATCTGTGAACATTTCAGTTCCATATAGCGGCCACTTTTTAAAACGATATTCAGATGAATTAAACATAGTATAAATTCACTGCGAAGACTAAAAAAACAAAAGGAACATGTAATATTTCTATACAATAAACCTAAATGACATTCAACCTCAAAATTTTGGGGGGGATGATAATACACGCCATCCCCCCCACCTCAAATATTAGGGGGGGGGGGGGATATATCTCCCCCATCCCCCCCCCGGGATCGACACCCATGCTGGCTTTGATGATGGTTTGTCATTCAACAATCCCTTATTAACTCTTCAAAATTGTGACTCTTGTATTGTGATATGGCAACTTTTCCCCATCTTCTGCATTTTATAATACATGTACATGTATTGTGTATTTTTGGTATTTTGGTTACTTGTATTAATCTTTCATATCTTTATATTTCATATCAGCCTATACTTTGGTGGCAGTATAAAAGTGAGAATTGTCCAGACAAAATACCTGGCTTTGAATTTCTTTTAATAAATTGTTTAACATGTTATACATTGTGAATGCTCTTAAAGGTATGATACATAATTGGTAAAGGTCACAGAACAGCACACATTCTTTGTCTAATTCAACATGTACATGAAATAACACACCTATGAAAATTTGAACTCAATTGGACATCGAGTCACAATAAAATAGCGAAAACCCGACTCAATTCTTCTTATGAAACATGAAGAATGGTTTTGATCTTACCCGAGATCAAAACTGTTTTTGGTCGTTGTTTTACTAATTTCTGGATAAATATACAATTTCAAGCAGAAATATTTTAACTGTATGTTTCTACCAGCACCATCTTCATATCCTAAAAGTTATCTGTAAACATTTCTGTTTGGCTCTGTTACCAACCCTGTACTGTACCTTTAAAAGCTAACCCAAATGTTTGAGGTATTGTGAAAAACAAGTATTTTCTTAAAGGTAATATCATACTTTGGTTTTTATCAAAGAAATACAGATTCATGGGCAAAAATATCAAGACAGATACAGTTACAGTCATCTGTGAAAATGTCAGTTCCATACGGTGCCCACTTTTTGAGAAAACAGTGAAAAACAGCCACAGTATTTCTGAAGTTTTTCTCTTTTATTTTTGATCTTTTAAAAGATCAAAAAGATTTTTGGTCGTTGTTTTACTAATTTCTGGATAAATGAACCTTTTCAGGCGGTAACATTTTAACAGTTTTGTTTCTACCACCACCATCTTCATACCCTGTAAGTTATACGTAAATCTGTGAACATTTCTGTTTGAGTGTCTTACCAAAGTATGATACTACCTTTAACATGATTTTGTTTTTCAAAATTTATCTTGGAAATCCATCTTGACAAGAGAAAATTAAAGATCGCCTTAGGGGAAAAGGGCAGCTCAAAATTGGTTTTTGAATGGTTGCTAATGCTTAAGTAAATATTTTTTTAATAAAATTGCTCTGTTGATTTGTCTTGTGCTGGTTAAAATTATTTTGATTATTTCTCAATTTTCTTGGATGTCTACCCCACACAGTGCTGTGTCTGTAACATCCAACTTGGTAACGGAACCCAAGGCACAGATGTACGAATACGGGCCTCCAGACTCCACTGCCAAAACTGCTATAGCAATGATGCAGGTAATACCTCATTTATGTCTCACAATTGTTCTGTCTGATTCTCAAATACTGTAAACAAAAATAGTAATTCTCCACTGTGAACTGCTGATCAACAGAATGTTGAGTCTGGAATTTCAATGTTATACAGGAACTTTTTTCTTGTTTGTACTTAGGCCTACCGATTTGAATCCTTGCTTGCAGTCACCCCTCCCCTCCCCCCCCCCCCCAAAAAAAAAAGTAAAAAAAATAATAAAATAAGAAAATATGGAGATACAATAAATGACAAAACTATAAGATTAAAGATAACACTTTTTCTTTATAGGATAAAAATACAATATCCATGGGATGTTAAAATGTGACTTATAAATGAGACCATGAATGATGTCATAAGACAATTTTTCAGTAAAACAACATAAGAATCAGACAAATCAAGAAATTGAGACTTGAAGAACCACTGTGTAAAACAAAAAACTTGACTGCATTTTGCCTACCAGATTTGTTTCTTTCAATTTGCAATTTGTTGAGAATAATTTTTGATATTAAACAAGCTGCCATTCTGAAAAAATTTTGATATGGAGTGGCACAGTGACATTTTTTGATTTCTTGCTCCATTGTTAAAAGTTGGCTTTTTGATGTTTTGCAGGATTTGAGTTTACAGAAGTCTGATTTGGAGGAGATGACGTGAACACATCTAAGAGACTTCACATCAATTGGCAGATATTGGCTTGTCTGTTGGTTTCCCATTATCAAAATCATTACAAATAACAAAAAGGACTCAATTCTTCCGAAAAAAAATGCAATTTTATAATGTATCATAATGTGATTGCCTTGCATTACTTTCACGTAGAACACGTTTTGTAAAAAAGTGAAAATGTTAAGGAATACTGATGCTGAATTTTCATCCTGCAAAAATGCAGCTTTTCATTTACATTTGATACTACCAATAAGTTACGATTGGCTTTGAAGCCGTGTCAATAGTACATTAAATGGACTTGTATCACAAGAACATTAAGTGCTACATAGTACACCTTGAAAGGTAATGCATCTTGTATATACAACAAGATTAATAGACCAATCTCTTTCTAATAGGTCTAATGTTATTGTCACCTAAAATGGCAAAGGGCATGTACAGCATTGGTAAAGGTGACAGAGCAGCTGCAGGCTGCTCATTATTTGATTTGTCATGGAATAAAAATGATGAAAACAAAGAAACTGCAATGCCAAAATGTGTGGGATTAACTCTCTCATTTTTTATACTGCCAAGATAAAAAATGAGGTTTACTCTCTTTTGGATCATTTCAGGCAGAAATATTTTCACAGTATGTTTCTACCATTGCCGTCTTTATACCCTGTTTTGGTTTGTCATCAATGTTGTACATGCCCTTAACTGGATAGATTCCGCTATTATTTAATTTGTGTGTATTTTTGAATATATACAAAGCTTATATAGGTTTTTCCGGTCATTTTTGGCAAATGGGTGGACAATTTAAATCCTGCATCATTCCATTTTGCATGTACATGTGTTGTTACTGCAAGGCACCTCAAAATAGTCATTCGATTTCACTTCATGTGCAAGAAATTTTCACAAGCGTGAGGCGTTTAAAAAGAACCGCTTTTCAATTTAAAATTCCATTCGATCAGCATTCAAATTCACAAGTTCGCAATTAAATATAGTAATTTGAATTTGTTTGGAGGCAGGCATTTCTGCGAATTGTTTATTGACTTTTCTGCAGAAGCGAAAAGCTTTTATTTTTGGCTTGTTTGCGTAACCGAAAAGCCTTTGCTTTTGTTCTGTTATTTGTTTTTCTTCCTCCTCTTCTTCATGTCGCCAAAATTCCCATAGACAAAGCACAGGGGCATTGTAGACCCCACTTTGGTCACTTTTAAACAGCCGATCTTGGTCTGAAGGAAGTCCATATAGCGTAGTTGTCTCCCAAACCTTTTGTCATCATGACGTTATTATGTGTCTTGTGACAACGCTTTAAAGGGGCAAACTTCACACATCAATTATAAACAAACCCTTGGTCCAATTGAGTTAAAACTTGATATGTATCCAAGTCAGGAAGTGTTATATTGACAAATTCCAATGACGTCATCGTTGGTCATGTGACAGCACCTTAAAGGGGCAAACTTCACATGCCAATTTATAACAAACTCTATGTCCAATTGGGTTGAAATTTGGTATGCATCTAGGTCCCGAAGTGTTATATTGAAAAATTGCAATGACTTCATCATGACGTCATTGTGTGTCACGTGACAGCGCCTTAATGGGGCAAACTTCACATGCCACATTTTGAACGCATGAGGGCGCTGTTAGGTGTACAACTTTATTTACTTCCGGGGGTATACGGTCCGGTAAATTGTCAATTGAGCAGAGGTCATTTACAGACAATTTTGTCTTTTGGGATACGATAGAAGTGTATATTTTTACTACGACATGTACGAGTTGTATTCTGACACAGCGGTACACAAGAACAAGGCATTGTCAAATGACCCCCGGAAGTAATCCGAAGCACCCTCAAGCATTCAAAAATACAGCGCATTAAGACCAAACTCTCTAGATCCAATTGAGTTTAAATTTGGTATGCATCTAAGTCCCAAAATGTTATATTAAAAAATTGCAATTGCGGCATCATGACGTCATCATGCGTCACGTGACAGCGCCTTAAAGGGGCAAACTTTACTTGCTAATTAAGAACAAGAACAAAAACCTTCTTACTTAAAAGCGGTAAGAACTAGTATAAGAAATAAGATTAAGTAGCATCATATAAATATTTAGTTGAGAAGCAGTTTATGTCATAGGCGGAAAAGCCTATGAAATGCTGTTTCCATCAGCCATAAATGTCTAGTTTTTTCTTTATTTTTGTCCATTTTGATTTCCCACAGACTTTGTACAGGGGCATTCTCCATCCCAGTTTAGTCACTTAGGGTTGATCTTAATGTAACTTGGTCCAAATAAAGTCCCTATAGCGTAGATGTATGCTGAAACTATACGTCATCATTAAGTGGCAAACTGCACACATCAGTTATGAAGGAACCCTGAGTCCGATTGGGTTGAAACTATGTATCTAAGTAGGGAAGTTTTGTATCGAAAAATTGCAATGACGTAATCATGTTGTCATCAGGTGTCAAATTTTAAGCAATTTTAATTTAAGAATTGCTTTTTCCACCAAATGTTAATGTTAGGGAAGGTCTCTCTATGTGGCGCATTGCTTGACCTTTGTGACCTCTACTTCCGGTCAAACAGGAAGTACCTCCTCATTTAAAAGTGGTAAGAGCTACGATCATGATTCTTTCGCCAAATGTGAATGATAGGGAAGGTTTTCTTTTTTGACACATTTTGGTTGACCTCTGTGACATCTACTTACAACTGGAAGTAGCATCGTATATTAATAAGTTGAGAAGCAATTTGCATCATATGCCGAAAAGCCTTTATGTGCTGTTTACAACAGCCATAAATGTCTAGTTTCTAATTATGGTTGTACCGCAATACTAAAAAGATGATAAAAATGGTTCACTACTTGAATGGAAATTACTTTTGTGATGTCACCTGGCAACGATTGTTTGTAATTGAAAATTCCTTGAAAAAATTGCAGCATATGGTAGCTATACAAGGGTATGTCCAATGTTGACGGCTGATTGATGCATTCAAATGATTTAGATTACATTGCGCTTGATTGTCACTATTTGAGATCTGGACAATAGCATTGCCGTTTTATTTTGAATACACGGGTTTACACTTCTAAAAAAGCGCATGCGTGGTAGTGCCTCGTTTCGAAGTCGCGATCAAAACCGCCGAAGTGTAAACCCGTGTATTGTCTTCGACAATGGACGGGCTTACACTTCGGAAAGTGCGCATGAGTGGAAGTGCCTCGTTTTGAAGTTGCGATGAAAATCTAAGATGGCTGCCATGGTGTAAACCCGTGTATTATAGATATATGGGTGGTTTTATACTGGGAAGTAAAATTGTGTGTGTAGTATGCTGTTTGTTAAAGTATGAATGTTAATGATTTATTTTAGATTAATCTTAAAACATCTTCTCTTTTCTTTTTACATCAAACTTAAATGTAAAGAATCAAAAAAGATTGTTAATTTTCTGTGTGAAAGCTTGCTGTTTGTTAAGTTATTAATACCAATATTCAATACATTTCCCTTTGAAATGCTTTTTTTTTTAGAACAATCTAAATGCATTCCTAGCTAATTTCAGATTTAGCAATAAAAATTAAACTCAAGGAAAAAGCAGAAGTCTACTGCATTCAACCTACCCCAGGACAGTTACTACGATATGCAAATTCCCCTACGCCTATTTGCTACTTCACTGAAAAGACTTGATCAACCATGGTGCACCCTGACCTCCCACAATGCGTAGCGCCATAGCCGCCATGATCGTCCTTCTTTCGAAGAACTTTTCAACTTCCGTTTGTCCGCTACATCTTTAAGCTGTTTGGACTTGATCACTTCTTCGTAGATATAACTTTTATCTTGATTATCCATTACCAATCAATTTTTGAACAGAATCTTTCTGTGCATTTCTTTGGTATTTTTCTCTCTTTTTCTGTGCATCCTACAGGTACTCTATCTCCCAAGGAGATGCGGGGCGTACACAGCCGGCTCTTTTATGTGTGGTGTTTATGACCCGACGAAAAGGCCTAACACAAGTGGGGGATGGATGAGTGTATGTTTTGTCCCCTCATTCCAAGCTTGCTGGTACTACTACCAGGCAGACCTGGAACCTGGGCGGTTAGACACTAGGCATGCCTCAATGGCTACACGTCTAATCAACCTGAAGAGGCCTACGGCCGGGGGTAAAGCTCGATACCATGGTCGCTACCAGAGTGGTGGGAGAAAGCTCATTACCAGAGGTGATGAAGGATACCGACTGAATGTCTGGTCGGCCTGGGCGTAACATGCCCCTTTTTACAGGCTCTTTGTTATGTCCCGTTGAGGCGTTGATTCGGCTGGGAATATCGGGCCTACCATGTCGAACAACAAGCCTCAGACGTTACTTGGTAAGAGCAATGTTAAATTGCGATACTGTATATGAACGCTGAATGTACATCGTCATCACCTCTGCCACCGCTCCGCTCAAGCGTACTCAATTGCGGACGTTGGAGAGATGTACAGAGGATCGGGCAACCAATGAGCGCCGTGACTACCCCAAGCATTTTCTGCTCTACTTGAGCGAGAAAGGATGGAGAGTCCCATACATGGCTGAACCTAAGCGAGTGTTAGAAAGACCCAAACAAAATATTGGGTCTTCTAGCCCCCCCCCCAAAAAAAAAATAATGGCTCTTCTATCCCCCCAAAAATATTGGCTCTAGAACCGCGCCTAGGTAGGAAGGCCTACCGTACCGAAGAAGGCTGTTGTCATGAGGGGGGTAGGGGTTGTGATACACCCCAACCACCACCCAGCCAATGGAACATGATTGCAGATGTCAGGGGGACGCCCTTCCATGTCTGCTTGACCTGGTCGTAGAGAGCGGAAAGCTGCTGGTGTTCATACATAGCGAGACTGCTCAACAGCCCGTTCATCACTAGTCCCGCTGTCATAAACCATCAATACAGGGATCGGTGACCCATCCCTCAGGTTAGGAGAGGTGACCTCTGGCTTCAGCCGATGACGCAAAGGCGGGGACACATCTTCTTCTGCCATCCGGATACAGCGATAGATAATTCTGCTGTTCAGCAATATGTCACTTATCATGTCAGTACAATGTAAGCACACTCCAGCGGACACATTCCATGTGCTTGTCTTTACACCAGCCACATTGTCAAGCACTGTTTATACTCAAAAAGCCAGGATTTTTGACCGAGAGAATACCTTCTTACCTAATACAGCTCTAACCGCCCAATGGCCACGCCAGCCCGAACAATACTCTCGGGCTCGGCCCTCTTCTGCCTGCGGTCTACTTGTTCAAGTAGAGTTGTTCAAGGGAAAACGAACATAAGTCCGCTCCGACGACTCAACACCCAAGGAGCCATGTGCTTTGCACATGTGCTTTGGCACAGCTTTGCATCATGGCTTGGCAAATCCTATACAGTGGACCAAGGACAACAGGGTCCACCTACAAGCCATCCACATTGTCGGTCAGGACAACGTGACGGCCGACGCACTCTCCAGAGGGTCGATTAAGCCGACGGAATGGACTCTCCACTCAGGTGTCGCTAGGACGCTCTTTCTCCGACTAGAGAGCCCCACGTCGACCTGTTTGCGTCAACCGACAATGCCAAACTACTGACGTTCTGCACCAGGTACCCTCACCCTCGTGTCTGGGCGACAGATGCCCTACAGATCAGCTGGAAGGCCTTCCTGGCCCTCCCCCGACCTCCCCGACACCGCACGTCCTCCACAAGCGGAAACAGAAATAATGCCACATACTGGTGATCACCCTGTTGTGGAGATCAAATCTAGAGATGTTCTGATCATACTGCCCGACAGACTGGACATCTTCCACTAGCCAAGGTCAGTCATGGCCGCATGGGGACGACGCTTGTCAACCCGGAAGATATACCATAGCAGACTGCACCTTTTTGCTTTGTAGTCCGACGACCATGCATTTTGTCCAACCGATGCTCCTGTAACAGCGGGAGCGAATTTCCTCATGCACTTCTTCCATACCGGTTTCGACAATCCGCAACTACAGATCTGCTCGGGCTGCCATACTTGAGGCCCAGACTGGTCATCTAAATCAAACCCAACTATACGTCAAGGCCCACAATGTTAAAGCGTTCTCCGCATCCTGGTTCTTCTTCATGGGAGTTCCGATTTCGGACATTTGCAAGGCAGCATGCTGGAAGTTCCCCTCCGCTTTCACCTCCTGCTACCTGAGGGATGTCCTGCGTAGACACTCAACACACGGCAGAGAGGTCCTGGCCCCAACGACTTGGAAGCCAGGAGACCCTCAGCCAAACTGACACCTGGGTCCGACTCGCACGGAGCCCCAACCAGGGTACAGTTCATGAGGGGTAATGTTCATGTATGATTGTACATGTTTTCTTTTACCTCCACTACGCTAACCTGGCTCATATCCACCTTCTACCTGACACTCCTCATAGCCAACCTGCCACCGAAATCCGGTGCCATTCTGCATCTGGGGTAGGTTGAATGCAGTAGACTCTCCCCACCTGTTGTGGGTTGGGTCTACTAGTTCATACCTAGCCCAGACGGTTACGTCCTGCCTGTCCTCCCCACTCTTGGCCTTGAGCTGTTTGACTTCGAAAAGAAGGACGATCATGGTGGCTATGGTGGTACGCATTGCTATGGCGGTACGCATTGTGGGAGGTCAGGGTGCACCACGGTTGATCAAGTCTTTTCAGTGAAGTAGCAAATAGGTGCAGGGGAATTTTGCATATCTGGGGTAGGTATGAACTAGTAGACCCAACCCACACCAGGTGGGGAGAATTCACCTAAAAAAATGAAATACATTTTTATGGTTGTGCGCACTGATCTGAATGAAAATGTCCACAGAACAAATGTATGATGTACATTTGGAAAAGTATAATTTCAATGACTGTCTTCCTCAAAAACAAGTTTACTATGTAATACTATACCTTTGAAATGTACATATTGAAAAAAGGTAATTTCTTAAACATTTGGATAACAATTAGGAAAGGTCCATTGAAAGTTAGGGGTTAAATTGCAGACAATATTGCTTTTGTAGTATAATTATGCAAACAATAATTAGCAAATGAAGTGCAAGTGGTCACCTAACCTTATTTGTTCTATTTTTAATTGATAATTTCCTAATTTTGTTATAAATGTAACCTTTGTATATGTATATTAATTTAGAAACCTTAGGCAGATTAAAAGTCATGGTGAAAGCAAAAACTCCAAAAACAAATGAAAACAAAACCACAAACCCCACTCACACGAAAAAACAAAAAAGGCCCAGAATCCAAGAGAACTTACATGTTAGGCATTTGTTCATGTTCATGTTCTTTCATGCGTCATGAAAGAACACGAAAATGATCAAATGCCTGACATGTAAAGCCCTGTCCGCACTGGACTTTTTTTGGGCAAAGTAACCGAGACGCTGGGTACTTTACCCATTTTAAGTCCAGTGCGGACGTCTCGGGAAGTCTACCTCTTAGTTACTTTGCCCGAGCCGCGCGGGTATTTCTACCGGCCAACTTCTGCACGGGTAGAATAACCGAGACACTTTGCCCGAGACAAAAAGTCCAGTGCAGACAGAGCGAGTCTGGTAAACTCATGAGTCTACACACTGTAGTATTGAAAGCTCGGTAATTGTTCTGTGCTTGCACGGTTAAGTTACCCGAGTCAAAAGTCCAAGTGCGGACACCGGTGATATTTGCCCATTTTCATTGACCCCTCGGCTCGGTGAAATCCCTGGGAAAAAAAGTCCAGTGCGGACAGGGCTTAAGGTTTCTTGGATTCTGTTTTTTTGTTCTTTACAATGCTTAGACCAATGCTTAGTGAGTTCAGAACATATCTATGTTTACCTCACCCACAACAATGATGGAGAAATCGTTTATTGGGAGTATATGTGTACAGTGCTTGTCCACGTTGGTGTATGGCAAGCCTAATTTGCAAATTATCCATCTCCCGACCAAAACATTTAATATTCATGTTTAACTGCGGTACCAGCCGCGATATTGGATTCGCTTTACCCCGCTGACCCCAGCTAGCTCGGTGGCCTAACTGGTAAGCAGGAGGTCGTGGGTTCGAATCCCAACTGAGCCAGCACGTGATTTTGTTCACGTGCAATCTATCACAAGTGCTGAGTATACAGTGCTCATCCACGTTGGTGAAGGGCAAGCCTAAATTGCATATTATCTCCCAACCAAAATCATTTAATATTCAGAAAAAAATTCTACAAATTGCGTGGGAAGTGGGTAATTATTACTTACAAGGATTGAATTTGATTAAATTTAGTATAGCAGAGTCAAATGCTAAAAAAGCTTTTGTAGTATACAACCCTGGGTTCATTAATTTGTAGGATTTTGTAAACTGTATGTTTTTTTTTTCCTTGCTTTTTTCCTTTTTTTCCTTACTGTCCACATTAGCTTTATAACCTATTACATTTTGAATGGCTTCTTTATAATCCTGATCCACACAAAGACTTTCAGGAAATATAAGCAAAATAAGTACAAGTATTCAGTACAACATGGAACAAAAGCTGCATAATGTATTCATCTTTCAAGAAGTGGTGTAATCAATAAGTTATTGATTTACACTCGAAACCAGCCTGCCTTCCAAATTCCAGATCCTTATTTTGATAAATATTTTTTTTAAAGGATAATGTACATGATGCAGTTTTGTATATATTATTTTTGGATTTATAGGGATGACATGAATAAAATAAACATTATATCTGCTAACAAGAATAATTTGTCCTCTCTTCAATCATTGTAGTTATCATTTGATACAGATTATGAAATATATATAATAATGAACAAGCTATTCAACTATCATCATATTCTAAGCAGTACACATGATCATCTCTGCATCCTACAACTAGGTTCTTCCTGCATACAACAGGTGACGAGAATATACCACCAGGCAAATGCCATGAAGAGGCTAACTCTCCTGACATAAGGTCAAGTATTACCACTACTCCCTCTGTAGAGCAAACAACCACAAACAATTTATCTTGTGTGACTTTTGAATCCTGGCATGAATGACACGATGCACAATGGTATGCTGAATGTTGAGCATCTTCTTGCATCTGTCCTGTTTTGTAGGATTTCCTGTTAAGACAAGATACTGCACAACAGTCTTTGACTCTGAGTTTCTCAAGGCTTGTGTGACAATGTTGTGAAATGAATTGGCAGTCGGAACTTTTAAATATAAATGGCGATGCAAAGATAGTAGATGACATTTTGTAATGCCAGCACAGTTCCCCCTTTGGGAAGGACAGACAATAGATATGGTGATCATGAGATCCAAAGACGACAAACGACTCTGCCTCAGAGAGACCAGTTGAATGATGCAGTATGTTGGGAGGTACCGAGGCTTGCGCAAAGCATGGAACACAGGGAGAGGAGTAAATTGGAGCACCTGATGTGAATCTCCACAGCTGAAAAACAAAGACATGAAGAAAATGCCACTGCATTACAACACAAAATAGACAAGCAAAGTTAGTATGCTCTTGCAACTATTTTGATAATCTTAGTCTGGGTCACAGTTAACGTACATGTACTTCATTGTCAATCAATTGTGTGGTTTCAAGTCCAAATGTAAACAAAATGAAATTCTTTCAATTTGTTTGTGATGCAGCACGGTCAAGTGCACTTCCCCCTGTTAAACCTTACATTTGCATATTTCTCTTGCTTAAAGGTAGTATCATACTTAGATAGGAAAACAAAACAGACATGTTTACAAATTTACCTGTAACTTACAGGGATGGTGCTGATAGAAAAACATCCTGTTAAAATGTTCCGCCTGAAAAAAGTCTAAGTCCATGTCCGAGTACAGTACCAACACACAGTACAAACAATTGCATTGTTGTTTCACGAAGATGATTAAATAAATTGGATGTTGATTATGTTGTCCCACTCTTCTCAGAATTTTCTTTTTTCAAACCTTGCTAATGACATTATCAACCATAAAATGGTTACGAAAATACTTCCAAAATCGAGAAGTGGCCAAGTACATTTATTTTCGAGTACTTTTTATCGAGTACGGGCCAAGTACATTTTAATTTCGAGTACTTTTAATGGAGTACGGGCCAAGTATTTGTCTGTACTCGAGTTGTACTCGAGTACGAGTACTCCAAAACTGATTTTTTTTGGCCATGAATCTGCATTTTTTGACAAAAACTAAAGTATGATATTACTTTTAAGGCTCCCATTTACTATTGTGTTATACCACTGTAAAAATACTTTAGTGCCAAAGCCTTGGGCATTAACATCAGTTCACCGTTGTCCTTTTTTTCTAGCGATAACTCAATTGGGACGAACATTTGCATAGGTCCAAAGGGTTGTACATGTGTGTATAACCTCCTTCCTCATTGCTTGTACTGTAATTGTAAATGATTTGCTAATAGAGTGTACGTTAATAGGGAGAAATTGGATGTAGGTTGTGAAGCATTGTATTTCATTTTTTATGGTTCCTGTTAAGAATATATTATACTTAATAAAATGGGAAGAGTTGTATGGAGAAATTGCAATGATCCCCAAACTTTGTATATAAATGTCTTTTTATATGTGGCAATTTGATCAGTTTCACACATGAACAAATTGAATGTCATGTCCTGTACCCTAGACATTGTATGTGGCTTTTACTATGTGGCTTTTACTACTACTTTCTCTGTATATGTCACAAAGAGATGGGGTGACGCAATACACCCTTGTCTGACACCTTTAGTCATGTTAAACTCCAAAGTGTTCTCACCATTCCATCTGATCTTCCCATCCTGATTTACATACAGGGACTGTAGCAAAGAGACAAGATGAGCTGGCAATCCCATTATTGACATTACAGCAAACAGTTTGACATGGCTGACAGAATGCCTTTGAGTGGTCGATGAACATAATGAAGACCTCTTCACCTATTCCAAGTGTCTTTTCCATCATTATTTGCAGACACACCAGCATGTCTCTGGTTCCTCGCCCTTTTCTGTATTAAAGCAGCTTTTTCTTCAGGTAGTTCATGCTCCAGTTTTGCTTTCAGGCAATACATGATGATCATCAAGAGAACTTTGCCGGTATGGCTAATGAGTGCGATGCTCCTGTAGTTCCAACATTGTTTGGGATCTCCAGTGTTGAGTAACATCACAAACTCTTTTATCTTCCAGTCCTCCGGCCAGTAGTGTAGACACGTCCTAAGACCTAGGGGGGGGGGGTTG
This sequence comes from Astropecten irregularis, assembly GCA_963971285.1. Classification (NCBI taxonomy): domain Eukaryota; kingdom Metazoa; phylum Echinodermata; class Asteroidea; order Paxillosida; family Astropectinidae; genus Astropecten; species Astropecten irregularis. Next base: position 8,956,793 of record OZ020256.1, read on the forward strand.
ATCGTGTAGCTGGGTCGTACTTCCATATACGTTAGTGCACAAAATCATTTTTTATATATATAAAAAGTGAAAACCTGGGGGGGTTGCAACCCCCCTAGCTCCCCCGGGATCTCCGCCCATGCCTCCGGCCATTCACAACTTGTCCGTATGCTCATGCATAGTTGGTGTAATGCTTCTATACCATACCGCCCTGTGGCTTTAAACTCTGCTAATGTACAGCATTAGCAGGCGGTGGGGGGGGGGGGGGGGGCGGTTTGTGAACTCGAGCGCATAGCCTCGGGCGATTGTGTCCAGCAACCAGCTGTCAGTTGTAACTTTAACCCAGGACCCTGCAAACGCCTGGAGACGGCCTCCCGCGGGTTCGAAGGAGGGAGGCCTTCAGGAGACGGGCGAGTCACTTGCGCCTGGCCCCGGAAAACCGGGGGCCGGGCGGGCGATAACCACGTCCTGGTTTCGGCTGTTGTCACCATGCAAGGCAGGCTGAGACTGTGTGGGGTAGGCAAAAGACGAGATTTTGTTTGGCCTCGAAAACTATCACAACTAGATGAATCGAGCAGGCTACGTCAGGGAATGACGAATGCCGGCCTGCCCCCGCCACATGATGACTTGGGTGCAGGGGTTGGAGGTCTCTTGAGGTTTATCTCCTCGATACTCTTCAACCTCTTGGCTTCAGCCTGCATGTACACCTCAAACTTTCCAGCAAAGAGATTGATTCCAAGAAGGGGAAGGGCCTTGAGCCTCTTGCGGGCGCATTGAGATGGGAGGGAAAGTGCATCCAGCACATTGCCCTTACGGGCCAAGGTTGCAAGGGCGGACATGCGGGCGAATTGACTGAGCACTGACCGTAGGCAATTATCAAGGCAGTGAAAAGCGGCTGTTAGCAAATCCGGGGGAATGGCTGACTCCTCACAAACGGAAACCAAATATTCCCTGAGGAGAAGCAAGAAGGAGGCCACGCCCAGGCCATGGCGGGAGGCAGAGTCCAACTTCTTCAGCGTCTTCTCCAGCGCAGTTCGAGCCTTGTCCGTGAAGGGCCACTCAGACGCTGGGCACCCCTCATCCGCGGCCAACTTGTCCTTTGTTGCGTCGAAGAGAGAAAGGGTGGAGAAAAATTTCTCAAAATCTGACGAGGGAAGCGATAATAATCGTGGTCCCATTTCAGGTATGACTGCCATTTATTAGGGGACGTGATCCCAGAAATTTTCTTGACATACACCTGGTCCAGTGGGATTGCCGGAAAAACCTTGTCACCAGTCACTGCTACACCTGTCTTGTGCTTAAAAGATTTGTGTTCCGGATGGGGGGCTCCTCCTCGGGTGAGAACTGTAGCACTCGGATCATGTCTCTTTGTAGGAGCCTTAGTTCTGTCTCGGCAATAGACAGCCGCTGTAGCTGGGCCACGCCCTCGTCGTCAGCCGAGCAATGAATGGGATGACTGTGGCGAGCCGGGATAATCCCGGGCGGCAGCAGGGGCAGGCTGACCAGATGTGTGACTCTGTGGCTGAATGACTTCTTCAGAAACAAGGGACATCGAAGGGCCCAAGAGCCCAAGTCATAGATCACCCCTTTTTTCCTATTCTCTTTGAAGAGTCAGGCTGTTAGGGAGAGATGGTATCAAAGATGAGTATTTTCCTAATAGAATAGAAAATCCACTTGGATTTGGGTAGGTTTCTATTACAGAAAATATGTCACCTTCAATACCTACAAATGCAGAGTAGCATCGAAAAGAGTGTGGGTGGGAGAATGCAGTGTGTGCGTCAGGAGAATAGTAATGACTAGGCCTGTCTATAATGAAGTTAACCTTAGAATCACATCCAGTCAAGACATACCAGAGAGCAGGGCATCTAGGAACCTATGAGGTCATAGCAGCTGCTCACATGGGTCTCCTGTCTGCGGTCCGGCTGACTGGAGAATTTGCCTGTCTGTCTGTCTCTCAGCTTGGAGCACATCCCATAGGTAGCACGATGAAAAAGTTTATAGATTTTTCCAACACGCTACCTGTGAGATATCTGAAACAGCCATTCCTTGAAGATAAGCCCAAGAAATGGACACACTTCCTGGCTGGTGGGCTTGGATTTGGGTACGAGATGTAAACATACATCTGGCTGAGAATTGCAAAGCCGTTTGGTTGCACAAGGAGATCTGGCTGAATGGTAGGGCAAAGGGTTATGAGGAAACCAAGCCTGTCATGGCCAGTGTTGAACGACCCGGATAAATTTGTATCTATCTTGGCTAGTACCACAAAGGGCACTTGACATTACAGGGAGATCGGAGGGAAGGCATACCTCAGGAATCTCATTCATTGATAGTCCGGGAGACTGTGCCTTGGGTTCACAAGACGGGAGCAGAATGAGAGCGACTGAACGCTCAGGTAAGACGCAAACAGGTTGTTGCAAGGAGTTTCTAGAAGGTGGAAATATCATGCACTGTGGGTCGATGAAGTGACCGATCCTTGTGATTATATTGCTTTCCCGTCGGACGGCTTACCCTTAGAGTGATCTGGGAGAATGAGCACCAACTCAAGCGCTGCCAGATTAATAGCATACACATCAATAAGAGGGACCATCCTCATCAGGTCGGGTAAGACAGCACTGTAGAGTAGTCCAACTATTAAACATGAACGAAGCAGTAGGTTACCCATCTTGAGTGGGTGGCGTGATGGAGTTTAAAAGGCCCTGGGGCTGATCTCATAAAACGGCAAGATAAATCTTATTAACTAGGGAAGGCAATATCACCATAGAGAATTGTATAGCTACATAAACACCATGCTAAGCGAAAAGATTTGTACAAGATGCAAGATCAATCTAAGTGGCTTTTGAAATCGACCAAAAGTCTTACTAAAGAAGCAGTGGCAAGGCATGGTGCAGACCATGGAGAGGTTCCGATGAAGGAGACTCCGGGCAGTTGAGAGCAGGAAGGTTGAGGGTGACGAAAAGGATCCCGGTAGCCCATAGGACTGGGCAGCACCATATGATGAACTGACTAGAGACGTTAAGCCTCCTGGATCATATGAATTAATAGGCAAATCTGTCTGTAAGTAGGTTACTCCCAGATCAGTACAGGACCTCCATGCTTACCCTGGAGCCAGTACAGGTTGTCTAGGATCAGGCTCCAAGACTTCACCCAACGGAGCACTAGTGTAAGGCGCCGTCCCCAAAATGACTACACGTTCAAAGACGCTGACATTCTGCGGATTCTGCAGAGGCACGCACACCTGTGCCGAACAAAAGAACCCTTAGCGACCCAGCCAGTCCGTGGACTGCCGGCAGTATGCACAGATTATGTTAATTTACACCTCATGAATGCGGCCGACATTCTGCGGATTATACGCGGTCTGCCGCGGCCGGCCGCCTGTCTTGTGGAATAAAAGAGTTGCTAATTGCCACCGCACTATCACACACGCAGGCCCAGGCAAGGAATACATTCTGACAACTATGAGAATGATTACAAAGGGGTTTCGTTGATACGTTTTGATCCGAAAGTTTTGATGCCACAGAACGGACAACCCAAACACAGGGCAGAAAACGAATGTACGGCAGTTATTATGTACAAGTACATTATGGGTCAGTTTTGTCAGGAATTTGTTTGGTGAACTATGTAGGAAGAAAAACAGACGGACGGACGATTATAACCGATATTTTACGGCAAACGGAAACACATAAAAATACACATCACCCCGTGCATGGTTTCCGCTTTTCATAAACAGATCATTTTAATTTGAAATAGATATTGAAAAATATTGATATTGTCAGTGAAACGAGGGCGACTCTGGTGGTGGTATCAATTAACAGTTAATAGTGAGAAGGAAACACATTGATGACATTGATCTTGAGACCGGACATTATATCGAAAATCGGGGTTATGGGTCGTTCAACCAAACTATCAGATATCAGGACATAGCAATAAAAGTATGAAGCTTCTCAATCAGTAATTATTTTGGACACATTATACACGAGTTCCATGGGTTTTGTAAGGTGTTTAGGGGGCCTAAATAGCTCGGCATTTTTAAAATGACACCGACAGGGCAGGGAAAGAAAGGACAGTATGCTGTCGGCGTTTGGTTTCGGGAGTTGTGAAGCTGAACGACAACCACCAGCGGCGCGAAGTTGGTGTGAAAGGCATCATGGCTGGCAAAGCATTTTCTTCGGGTTTCGTTAACAATAGGAGCGGCTCGTCTCAGATCGCTGGAGCTTCAGTTTGTTAGGTTTGCCAACATACGTGATCATTCACTAATTACTACTTTGATCTTGACCGTGCCTGCTTGGTAGGAGGTACATGTATATAATTCGCTATAAAATCGAAGTTCTTGTACCTACGAGAATCATTTTCTGAGTATCCTGCAACTTGACAACACTTAATAAGATGGAGAACATTGACATCTGTTGGGTCACCCCTGCAAGATATGCTGGAATGGAAGAATCAGTCCCGAGAAGCAGAATCAAGGAGAAAGGTGTCCTCAAAGACGGAGAGATTGTTCGCGTTACATACAAGTCCAGCGTATACAAGGCTAGAGTCATCGGCCAAAGTCGTAAGTACACTTGATTCTGCTGTTCAGTGTTATTCACACGAAACATAGGAAAGGAAGCCTGATTGATGGCCCATTTTCACGGCCCTATAGCACTAGAATTTATTAGCTAAACTATGACATTTCTGTCTTGCTAAAAATTAGATTCTGCTGTTTGTTACTCGCACGAAACATAGGAAAGGGATCCTCATTGAAGAGACAAATTCACGGTCCCTGATTAGCACTTAAATTGATTTGCTTTATACCAGTCTGTCTACAATGGAGATAACAACTGGATTAAAAGCCAAATTCAAAACATGGATTTTTTTAATAGAGTGTCGTTTTATCGAGCAAGACATTATATTTTGTGCTCAGTCATTTTTGTGCTTTTAGCAGCTCCATGATATTTGCCCGATGATGATCGTTTGTAAAACCAGGCTGTATCCACTATATTGCTGCATTATTATGATGTCTTCTATAATCTCTTTTATTGTTATTTTTTCCAGAACGAAAGAGACGAAGGTCTTGTTCGTCAGATGATGACGATGACCTGCCTCTGATGACTCTTTTCAAGCGGAAGCCTTCATTGGCACCCGTTTCCCCATTGGTGGTAAACATCGAGCCTACTCATCTGTCATCTTCTGCATCACCTGAATTCAGCCCTCCACCGCCCGTCACCGTGGCCTCATCGGCACCGGCTTCACATCTTCCGTCTCCACCGAACTTGCCGCCACTCATCATTGCTTCACCGGCACCCGCATCACCATCTGTGTCCACCTCATCAGGCCCTCCATCGCCCGTCACCGTGGCCTCATCGGCACCGGCCTCACATCTTCCGTCTCAACCGAACTTGCCGCTACTCATCATTGCTTCACCGGGACCCGCATCACCATCTGTGGCCACCTCATCAGGCCCTCCATCGCCCGTCACCGTGGCCTCGTCGGCACCGGCCTCGCATCTTCCGTCTCCACCGAACTTGCCGCCACTCATCATTGCTTCACCGGCACCCGCATCACCATCCGTGTCCACCTCATCCCAGAAGAGGAACATGATAGGCAGAAGACAAGGTTCAACCACTGAAGGAAGCATGGAAAAAGAATTATCACCCAACTAGAGCATTCTAACCTAGGCCTTGGCAGAAGCAGAGGGCACTGAGAAGAGGCAAGAGACATCTCGTGATGCTGTCTGAGAGAGAGAGAGAGAGAGAGAGATGGGGAGAGGGGGGGGGGGGAGCTGCCGCTCTTGAAAAGGGACCCTGGGAAATGGATTTCCTCTGCCTTTGGTAAAAACTCCCTCCATAATTTCTGAACAGAACCTGTCTAACATTACAGGGATGGATACAAAGTGATGATCTTGGAGAGGAAAATGTAAAGTTCTACTCACTTCAGCTATGAACGCTGACTGTCTACCGATGGGGGTAATCCTTGGAAGCACAAGGTTGATGACGATGAACACAACTAGGGGGTGGTTAGGGGGGGCTGTAGCCCCCCCAAAATTTTGTTTCAATGCAACAAAAAACCTACAACTTCCATTGTCTCCCGTTTGGTCCCTTAACCAGTTCACGACGAATGACGTGATATCTTGCGAAAAAAAACAAACATTTTTTCACATCCAGAGGACGTGATAAAGTGCCATAGGGTTTTTTAGAAAACAAGCGAAAATTTGCTGTATAATTTCCCATTGTGGTCACCGGATGACAGTATATAACGCTGCTTTGGATATTTTGGTTGCCGGCTGACGCTTAGACTCGCCGTGTCTGGCTGTACCCTTTATGGGGATTTTTCAAGCTTGGATACGGCCAGTTGTGAAGGCCGTGTTCGCTGTGGATTACATCGCTGGACTCCCGTGTCACACGAGCTATTGTCTATTGTTTTTTCTCGCTCAACCATGGAGCATTGGGTCAATGGCTATCCTTCTATTTCCCTTTATTTTTGTGTAGACTGTCAAACAATTCACGGGGATATTTCATACTGGATCTTGTCTATAATTGTCGGCATATTTTTTAATATTTTTTCTCCCGTATCCATTAGCAATTGTCAATTGGCAAAATCTACAAGACTCCTTCATACCACTTTTTCAACATCTTTACACCCGAACAATGATTATATAACAACTTTTTGTGTTCGGCTTATTGCTACTTGGTGCACCATTGTTCACATTTTATGCTTGCTGACCACCTATAGAATTCTGTCGGTAAGCTGGTGCGTGCTTCTGTTCCCTTTCTCTACTATCGCCGGACTCTACAGCCATTTCCCTCCCGTGTCCACGGCGAGGTCTTTTGTCTCTGCTCACGTACTCGTAGAGTTTTTAATCGGCTCATTTTGTAGGAAAAATCGTTATACATTCCGTGGTTGACGAGATATCACGCATCGGATGAAACCACAAATATCATCTGTGACGGCGAAATCCGAAGTAATAAATTTAAATACTGCCACTTATGATCTTTGGAAGAGTCCACTAAACGGTCCCGGGGGAAAACAGTGTAAATTTTGGATTAAAAAAGATTTGCATAAAGCATGGTGAAAATAATACTGCGGGTGGGCTCGTTTTTTAATTTTTTAATACCGTCGTGAAGTGGTTAATGGCCCCAGAAGTATTTGACCAGAATAGCAAAAACCGCATCAATCCTACCAAGATGGAACATTCGGATCTTTTGTTTAGCTAGACGACTGAGTCATTGTTTTGCTATTAAAATATTTTAGATAATACATTTATTTTGGAAAATCACTCCTTGAGTCAAAAACCCACAGAGGGTGACTTCCCCCTCTTAGGAATAATAGTTTGAGAAATTCCAACAAATTGTCTTCCATCAGATGCAGGACCAACCGTTATCAGTCTAGTGCAATCCCCTTTTTAACTTTGATTTTGAATAAGTAATTGGTTTATCTGCAATGACCTGTATCTTGTCTTTAAGGTTTTGTTTTTCTGTTGTTTTAATAGCTTGTTTATCATGTAATACAGTTTTGCATAATTTCTTAATGTAGTTTTCATGTACATGTATGTTTTAAAACTGGAGACTGGATTAATTTGAAGTATATTAAGGGACACTTGACAACACACACTATAAACAAATTCTGAGTAATTAATTCAACTTTAACAAACCTCTTTGCCACTGTGAGTGACATAATACAAGTTGCCATCCACACAACCAAGCAAAACACCATCCTGTGCTGACACTGGGGATGAGAAGACTGGTTTACCACAGTTGAAATTCCATCTCTTCAAACCAGTTTCCTGTATAATTGAAGACATGTAAAATAATTTATAAAGAACATTTTGCTCCTTTGTGGCAAGTCAGAGACCCAAGCGACAACCATGTACTAATGCCCTTATTATGCCAGTCCATATAAATGTAATACTGTGACAAAACAAGGAGGATGTTAGGCTTGTGTGTGAGTGTATGTTATGAATAATGCAACAGTGCTTCTATGAAACAAATCTCTTCCTAGCTCCATGATTATACATGGAGTGCATTGATAAATCACCAACGTGCATTGCAAGGGGTCTAGCCCTGAATGCCTTTCTTCTAAACCCAGTGCTATGTGCCAGCAGAGATGTAGCTAGTCAGCTGTGTTATCAGTGTGTTGTTGTGAAGTTCCCAGTGGGAATTGAGGAGTGTGTAGTATGGGAGTTTGTAGGAAGAACTATGGCCTGTAAGCTCCGGTGATCGTTGGGTAATTGCTGAGGACAGCTTTGTATTAAACCAGTGAGGATTATTGCATTATACAGTGTATATTGATTTGTATAAAAGATACCATTTAATAAAAGACTTATGGGAACTGTCTTTCATACCTGTTGCCACTGTGAGGGTAATTTACCTGGAGAAGGTTACTATTGAAAGACTAGTTTACATTTCCCTAGGTCATACACATGATCACAAAATAAAGGTTAACTTAATTCAACCAAATGGACAGTATTCAGGTTTAAACTGCCATTTGCTTCTGAGGAACCTGTTCACCCTTGCTTGACTAATAAATATTTTTGTGGGATAAAAGAAGTTGGTCTGAGCCTGGGATATTAATTCCTTCTGCCCAAGCATGCCTGCAGGGAGCTCCAGGTAAAAAATGTGGAAACACAATGGCTGAATACCACCAGACAATGGCCAATTTATTCCCGGCCAGCATAAATAGTGTCACCGCATCTGTGATTAGGGCTTACAGATTGTGCCTTGCTAAAAAAAAGACAATCGATTCACAGGCTATAGTCCCACGGGCTATCATCTATTGTCTCTGCAAGCTCAACCATGGAGCATTGGGTCAATGGCTATCCTTCTATTTCCCTTTCTTTTCGTGTTTGACTGTCAAACAATTCACAGGGATATTTCGCAAGATCTATAACAGCAGAATACACCTTTTCACTGTGTAATGCGTCGACCATGCTTTCCGTCCAGCCGACGCTCCTGTAACAGCAGTGGCGGATTTCTTCATGCACCTGTTCCACACCGGACTCCAGGTCTCGACGATCCGCAACTACAGGTCTGCCCAGGGGCAATTACATGAGGTTGCATCAGCACCCGTTGCGCTAACATGCGAGGAAGGGGATAATACGGACAGTAAAAGCCTGTGTAACGACATATTGAATGATATGTGTACATCAGGGTTCAAAGAAAATGCTAGAACCTTCGGGGGACTTACCTATTTCTGCGAGGCCCCAGGAAAAAGGGGGTAAATGCCTGGCCTGGTTCAGTCGATACCCCATTTAAGAGCCCTGGCTGGGCACTACAAACAGTAGTCCGGCACGGCGAGAAGGAATTGATGACCGGGACAAAGATATCCGGAGGTCAAATATCCTTGGTCAAGGAACCCCAACATGGTGGTAAGGCAGACACCTCCAGGTTCCAATTGGATGTGGCATGCCTCCGACGTAAGGGGGTAAAAGGGCTTGAACAGGGGCCTTGAAAGCGTGGCCAGCACGCTGAAAAGGGTCCCATGCATCAATAAGCCTGAGCGACAGGGGTACAAGACAGACGTCCCCCTGAGCAGCAAGTGAAGAGCTCGATCATCCAACATGAACTGAGGACCCGAGGACCTCTGAGAACACCTGCTATGGTCAAACGATGACTCCTAATCATGGAGGCCGCGTGGTCGCTTTCGACCAGGTAGGCAATACCAGAAAATCTGCAACCTCTCCTACAGAAGCAGGGGATGCAGAGATCAGATTCAGCACCATTTGGGAAGGGTGATGGAAACCGTTATCATAGATTTTCCTGGTCGATGCCCTGAGGCTGCAAGCTGTAAGAACCGCAGCTCGCTGTGGAAGGCTAACCATGTGAAGGGGATGCTTGACAACACCCAATAAGTTAGGTGGAGATCCTGCTGAGCCGGGTGAGGGAAAAAACAGAGCTCGGCTGGAGCAGAATGTCCGCTCCATGCGGAAGGAAGACCGGCCAATGCATTAGGGGGCTGAGCAGCCTGGAAATCCAGGACTGGCAGGTCCAGAATGGGAGCTATGAGGAGGACTTACAATCCTGTTCTAGCTTGGTCACCACGCCAGGTATGAGGGAAAGGGCAAAAGGCATAAGCCAGCAGCCCGTCCCTCCGCATCACCAGCACATGCATCTGACATGCCCGGGGGTTTTGCTGCGATCCTGCTCGGGCCGGGAAAGCCTTCTCCGGACTCGTACTTCTCCTTGATGATAAATACGAGGCTCCAAGTAAGGTTGAGAGCTGGAACTGTGGTCACGCAAGACTGTCTTTTATGAGCCACTAGTCGAAGTACGTGAGAAACATCATGTGCTGCCGACGCAGTGCGGCTTAAAACCTACAATTTGGAGGTCGAGTGCCATGAACTGATGTAAATGGCAGTTGGAAACCTCCAGCGAACCGGTCTGATGAAGCGGTTCGCTTTTGCTCCCCATGCCGGTGATCGGATAAGCTTGAGGGTAAATCTGAATGTACCTATATGAAAGCGACAAGGCAGAATGAATCTGCTGGGGTATTCCAGTTTTAGAATCGGGCGCCATGCCCCAACTGAACGAGCATTTTCAACGGGGATGGTCGTAAACCCAAAGGCGGGTCCAGTACCCAACGGTCAGGCCAACCCTACAAATCCATGGGGGCAGCCTCCTACGGGTCCCACGGCGGGCCCACAGGAGGTGGGAGAGTAATTAACAGGGGAGAAACACAGCCTGGCCTCAGCTGACATTGCCCTGTGGCAGGCTGGGGCTGCCAGGGGTAGGCACAAGATGAGGTGACTGTTGGGCCTCCAAAAAATACCACGAGTAGAACCGAGTGGGCTACGTCGGGGATCCATGAAAGATGGCCTGCCTCTGCCCCGTGCCAAAATTGGGTGAAGAGCCCAAAACGAGCGAGGCCGACGGCCCAGGGTAGATCCAGGTTTGGTCACCTGCATCGGTCACAGCCCACGGCGCTCCGAGCCCCATGGGCTGAGCGTGCGTTGCACGGTCGGGGAGACCGGACAAAGGCCCGTCCCAGCAGCACGTGGCGTCCGCCACCGTGCCGGGAGAGGATGCTTGTTTTATGGTAACCTTTCCAGAGCCACCCCTTACGTGTACGTTTCTTGTTCCGTCTGGGACGACCGCGGACGGGGACTGGGCCGACGGAACTGCCCGCGCCTCCGGCCGACTGAGGCTGACGGACAGGGGACTGCCGCCCGGGTAACGGGGTGTACCCGGTGGAGTCCGTACACGAGAGCACGGACCGCACTGGGGAGTGGCTGTTCACCCCAGTATTTGTGGAACCGGCTCTATCTGATCGTTTCGTGCCGCACCACAACCACAACAACAATACAAAATACACAAGAAGAAATAATAAAAACTCTACAAACGTTGTTACAAAATACCTTTAATACTGGAAGCTCTTTTTGCATGAAATCACGGATGGAACGTAAACACGTCCTACCTGCCCTGACGCTAAGAGAAAAGAGGACGCTTACATGGCATACATGCCGCAGGGCACTGTGGGTAGGTCAATAGGGGCGCTGTTGTATCAATTCTTAGCGTGAATACCTGACAGTCTAGGGAAATATGCATAAGTAGTGGCTCTACAGGTAAGACGAGTGCAGTAGAACACTCTTGATACTGACTGGCAATTTATTGAGTGTAGTGTACATTATTACCCTAGTATTTTACAAATTGGCGACAAGGATGGGATCTCGACAGCAATTTTATCACGTCAAGATCACCGTACGATCCTAGAGCTTCTTCTGAGACAAGATTTAGGTGGATCTGTGCACCAAAACGGCCAGACTAACGGAGGTGTGACTTTTAGTTGTTAAGATTGACAGTTTCTGCACGGTGTATTAGTATAGCAATGAGAGACTCACACACACATGCGATACAGGTCAAGGGTCGCGTAAACTACGGGACAAGATGGCGGCACCCATGTCAACGGGCTACATCGGCAAACAACATAATGGAGATGACCGGCGAATGAGAAGCTGCGATTGCTACAAATGAGACTGTCTGTGAACACATGAAAGCGATTCTGCTCACGGAAATTGTACGGCACAGTAGTGAACCTCCTCGCGCCTATGAAGGCAAAAGAAGTGCCTTACAACGACATCATGATCAAGTTGGAGCAACTCTTCAGTCCTGAGGCTCTGGAAATTGCTGAGAGCTACATGTTTGGCACCAAAAACCAGAATCAACATGAGACAATCAGTGAGTACATTGCATTGCAATTTTGGAACATTTCTTGATCGCGCACTACGTGACAGATTTGTTTGTAGCCTTGTCGATGAGCAGATTCAGTCAAAACTGCTCAACACTGCGGATCTCACATTTGAAAAGGCATGCAAGATAGCCACAACGATGAAAATGGCAACTAAGAACGCTCGCGAGTTTCGACTGCCACTAGCGGCGGCGGCCGTTCTTAGTCAAAGGACAATTCCTGAAGTCGAACCTAAAGCTACAAAACTGAAGCAGTGAGAGTCGAGTAGTGCCAGTTGCTACCGTTGCAACGGTAATCACTCACCTCAGTCATGCACGTTCAAAACAGCCAAATGCTACACTTGCCAGAAGAAAGGTCACATCTCATCGGCGTGTCGACTTAAGCCGAAAACAGGCAGCAAATAACGTGCAGGACATAAGCGACAACACCAACAAAAAGGAGTTCACAACTTGGAAGCGAACCCAGATGGAGATGAACTTGGGTTGTATACCATTTATGCAACTGGTATTGACGAGCCCACAGCCAACCAAGGCAAAGATTTTCAAGCTGAGATGTTGATTAACAACCAGTTGATCAACATGGGAATTGACACAGCAGCGGACTGCTCAGTAATGAGTGAAGACTTATGTACCACTGCACAAGAGTAAGGTTAAGCTGAAAACCTACTCTGGTGAACTGTTGGAGACTCAAAGAAAAATGGACTGCAGAGTTCAACATAATGGTCAGTCAGCAACACTGACCATTATCGTGGCCAGCTACAGGAATAAGCCGACACTACTGGGAAAAGACTGGCATAGTAGACCTAATCTCGACTGGAAAAACATTTTCAGCGTCAACTCATCCAAGTCGCGTCTCGACAGTTTGCTGAGCAAACATGCAGACATGTTCGCAGACAGTTACACAGGGATAACAGGATATGCTGCACACATCCGAATCAAGCCAAAATCGCTCCCTAAGAAGTCTCATTTTACTACACTTCTAAATGTTTCTATTTCAACTTTATATAATAAAACAGTGTGACTGATTGTGATTATGAATACTGAGTAGATTTCACTTGAGTGGGATTCAAACTTGTGACCCCCGGAGTACTGTACCGGTGCTCTACCAACTGAGCTATCTGCCAACATAGGACTTGAAAGCTCAGTTGTTAGAGCGGCAGTACAGTATTCTGGGGGTCATTGGTTCAAATCCCACTCCAGTCAATTTTTCTTTGTTCACTTTTCAATGATAAATACATTAAAAAATAATTCAATGCTCTAAACCAAACATTTTGAAATTTTCTTGCCGCCAAATTCAATTTTTGGCGCCGTTACGGGCCACCACGAGCCAGTTGGGAGGCAGTTTGAGCCACTGCACGCCACTAGGCACCTTATTGGCAACACTAGGCGCCACAGCAAATTGCATTGGTGCAAACTGGCACCAACTGGCGCCGGCCCAGTGGACTCCTAGCATAATGTGATCTTCGGTGTTCACATTGGGCTACCAGCAGCATCAATAGTGCTCCGCACTAATGACGTCACACAAGTGATTTGGCTAGCGTGTGCACGTACAAAATCCCTGGATGTCAGACAAACATTGACTTACACGCGTAGTGTACACCATGCATGCACGCAAGCACACCCACCACACATTTGCATGGTTGCAATGTTTGTGCGAAGTGCGAAGCGCTATTCCACTTTTAAGACATGTACCTACACCACTTGTACCACCTAAAGCCGTGGTGCAAGTTATGTCACATTTTATGATGCAAGCTGTTGACCTACAGTTGTGTGCAAGGCAGATATCTCCTATGAAGAGGAAGATTTCCCTGCTTCAGTAGTATTCAGTGGGTAAGTCCATAGACAGAGTGGTTGTCTGCCCTGGAGTGACCAACAGTGGTAATGTTCCAAATGGATGGAGGCGTATGCTCTGCCTGATGCTAAGGCAGTGACAGTGGCAAACAAGTCGGTCAGTGAGTCTATTTGGTGCACCCTTAGAATAACATTCTGATCAGGGGTCACATGGAATCAGCTGTGTTTGGAGAAAAATGAGTCCATAGCATTTTCCAAGAACCACAGCATACAACACAATGTCAAATGGGTTAGTGGAGCATTTTTAACAAGACCCTGGTCAACATAGTTGCTGTGATGATTGAGCCAAAGAGGAGACAGCTAGCATGACTGGGATGCCAATGCTTTGCATGTTGGTGCACTCCCAAAGAGTCAACTGGTGAACCTCCAAACATGATGATGCTTGGAAAGGAGACTTGGGGTAGAGATTTCACAGATTTCACCCAAGAACACCGATAGTGAGGAGGATAATCCAACCAAGTGGTTGAGGACCACTATTGTGGACTGTGGACTGTGGAGGAGACTGTTCACATACAAGCCACAGCTTCTCCATGAGGACAATATCCGCTGTACTAATTTAAAGTGTAAACCTAAAATATTCTAGCTACCTCCGTACACCAATTTCATAAAAATCATGCTTAGGTATTAAAGTGAATAACTGAAACATATTTACAAAATTTAATTTTATTAAGATTTGTATGGGAAGAAACTTCTTGCCTTGTATTCATAAGCCATACAGTTAAAACAGTTTTCAATTTCTAAAAATTAAAAACATATCTCGTCAAGTATATAAATGTTGCATTAGTGTATGTTTGACATGGTGAGTTGCTGCAGGTTGATTGTTTGAGATGCATTATTCTTGTATGTCATTTAGGGGGGTTGAGATGCTCGGTGAGGTTTATGATGGACCTAATGTAGGGACATCACTGTTGTATAGTAAAAATGGTAAATATGGGTGACATTGATGTAAACGTTGATGTAAACCTCACACCGTGTTATTGCAATTATAAATGATTGTATCAAATTGTATGGCCTTCTTTCAATTCTTTACACTTTTTAAACTGGGATGGACTAGGCTTACATGTAGCTGGGGTCTGTGTGGCATTACAAGGCAGCTATGGGATTTTAAGGTTTATAATCCCTGGGATTCACCAGTCCCGCCGACTACCTACTACTCCATAATACTAACTGAAAAAAGAGGAAGACAGAATTTAGGTTACGTAGGCTGTAGTACATACCTTGTCAACGGCCAATAACATTCCTGCTAGTGTTGCTACATATACAGTGCCAGTAGAATAGTGGATGTTAGGGGATGAGAACACAGAGGCCCCTCCACAATGTAAATGCCACTTGCAGGATTGTTCCTAAAAACATGAAAATCCCAAAGGTACATACAAATGGGAAGGGAAGAAAAAAAACCAATGTATTTCAATTAAATGTTCAAATGAAGGTACCTAATCAAATTCCCTTCAATACAAGCTTCAAACTACTCATCAGCCAAAATAATGATCTGAAAATTATAAAATGCTTGGAGTTAGGAGGGCCTTGTGCATTTTGATCCTAGCAGGATCTTAATTGAAGTGACACGTTTCGATCCTAGTAGGATCTTTATCAAAGCTTTCGATATACATGTAGTAAGGTCCTGCTAGGATCGAAAAACGTGAAGCCCTCCGATAAAGATCCTGCTAGGATCAAAACATGTCAGGCCCTCCTAACTCCAGCAAATTCCCTTCAGTTATGTTGGTTTTTAATAGAGAAACACTCTTTCCATGTGAAGTGATCATCAGCTATGAGTGAAGTATTTGATAATAAAAGGGA
The DNA here is from genome assembly GCA_963971285.1 of Astropecten irregularis. Taxonomy (NCBI): domain Eukaryota; kingdom Metazoa; phylum Echinodermata; class Asteroidea; order Paxillosida; family Astropectinidae; genus Astropecten; species Astropecten irregularis. The sequence continues at coordinate 8,972,575 of OZ020256.1, forward strand.
CAGTGTGGATGTGTACTCAAAGTGTATGTGGAATATGTGTCAAATATGCATGTATTGGTAAAACCTGGATAAGTGGCTGTGTACTCATAGATGCCAATTATGTGTCAAGTACTACCTTTTCTGCCAACTGATACATGAGTGTGAAGCATAATAGAGGGTATGCATGGACGTGTACTCATGGAGGTCAATATGTGTCATTAATATTAGTACTGTAGTACTGAGGGCCTGTTTGTTTCGGCACACGATCAGAGATTTTGCAGATCCACGTCCCATGCAGGATACACTAAAATGGGATCTGGATCAGCACAGATCAGCAGGATCACTGATCTTATGCCTGAAACAAACAGGCCATAAGATGGACAATGAGCATGTGTACTCAGGTGTATGTTATGTGGGATATGGAAGTAAACTGGGTGTGAAGTATATGGTACTGAAAGATGTGGATGCGAACAAACACTACGTATTTTGGATATAGGGCCTTGTACCTTTTCCATTATAAATACTGTTATAATTATAGCAATTAGGTACATATACTGAATGAGTTGATATTGGTAATACATTGCAGTTTTTAGAAATATAAAATATTTCCCTAGCCACCTTTAGCCCCGGGGTTAATGGTTTATAATGCCTTGTGAGCTCATCACTCATCAGACAATACCAAAATATACTTTATGTCTCATTCCAAAGAAATGGTTCAATTATTTATGGGTTATAATGACTGAAGTACTGGAGTAATTGAGAAAGTACCGGTATGTGCATTACTTTAAAAGAATGAATGTCTTGACCCATGCTTGTGTATTGGAAAAACATTCTCAGGGTGGCTGACCATCTGTGCATGTTTGTGTTCACTGATGAGTGGGGCTAATACCTCCAATCATGCATCACATGTTTAATAACTGTACTTAAATCAACTTGTAGAAATGTTAATAGCGTTCCTCACTAATGACGTCACACCATGCTTGCACGCGCACACATACCCCCATTCACCACACGTTTGCATGGCTGGTTGCAATGTTTGTCTGAGGTTCGGTGCTATTTTTAGCGCAAGTGAGCAGCGCTATTGCAATGGTGATTAACATTTACCTCAACATCCAAAGCATACAGATGCTGATCATGTGATCCAACATAAACGAGAGAGGAACAGTGGTCTGCTGCAGGGGAGCTTTTGATTGGTCCATTGGATTGGAACTTCCATACAATTGTCCCAGAATCAGCATCTAATGTGTAAACACAGCCGTCATAGCATCCTGCAAATAATCACATGCCATGAATAACACATTAAAAGTTTTAGCAAGCTAAAAAGCCATTTGAAACACAGGATGTGACTGTAGTAACTCCAAAGCTACAGTGTATGTAGCATATCACTAGCAAAGGGCATTGGGCTTTTATTGTTAACACCACGCCTATATTATTAACACCACGCCTAAATGCAGAGCCCCAGAAATTGGCAAAAGTTCAAGCAAATAGCATTAGGAGTTTACCGTATTAAAGTGGAACTCCACTTTAACGAACATGCCGGGATGCACAGAAATTTGTTTGTTTAAGTGGTCGTTCGTTATAGTGAACATTGTTTAGCATGCCTCCATATTACATAAAAACTGGGAGCTATTGAGGATGATGTTCAGTAAAGTCAAATGTTCGGTATAGCAGGTGTTCCAATGTATGATGCATTGTAAACACAACTGGAATAAGTAAATGCTTGAATTGCCATGAATCTAACTAGGTTTCTTTTACTCCTCAGCATATGCATGCAGAAATGGTAGCAAATTCTTAATACTTGTTGGTGACTGCACAGCTGAATAACTCAGAACAATAAGGTTTTGGTTATCAGTACATTCAGAGACACACAGAGCAGCAGCCAAGTCTTAATGACTTCAGCATAGCAGATACATCAGTGATTCTGATCATTAATCTGAAACTGCAGAATGCAACCAAAATTTTTTGTAAGCCTTGAAAAAAAAATCATGTGCTACTAGCAAAGCCACAATAGCGCTCCGCACTAATGACGTCACAAAATCCCCGGATGTCAGACAAACATTGTCTCACGCACGTAGTACACGTGTGCATGGTTGCAACGTTTGTCGGATCGGATGCTATTTTTAGCGTTAGTGCGGAGCGCTATTACCACAACACTGCCTCTTAAACAGGTAAGCAATTAACAAAAAAGCAGAACAACCTCAAAGATGATGTCAAAGTCAAGTTGAATGTTTTCCAAATAGGAAACAAACCTATCAAGCTAAAAGACTGTAAACACTGCTTCTAGAGCTGATGCAAACACAAAACTCTTCACTTCAGCTGTCAGTGGAGATTATTAATCCAAAACATATGTAATTTTTATAGAGAGCATGTTCTTTCTTATGCCTTGTCTGTCTCAAAGATGTTATTGCAAATCTTTCAGGTGCTGGAAGTGTTGCTATACATAAAGCTGCTAATAGGGCTCAGTGCTCGAGCTGTTTATAGAATACGCCCTTTGTTATCGACAGCTATAGTTAGCCGGATGTTCGGACAAACATCACAATGTTTACGTATCAGTTAATGGGGCCACATGTGACTTATTTGTCCAAACTTCTGAATGTGACGTCACAAGCACGGAGCCCTATTGCCCGCTGTGTCCAGGGGCCAATTTAATGAAACTTACGAGGCGATGCAACGCATCTCTGTGATGTGCAGCTACGACGCGTCGTGGGATCAATTTCACCAAACACGTCGCGGGGCAATGTGTTTAATATGCACTTCGGCTCATTTTATATTCTTGAAGGAGGCTAGAATGGATTCGCAGTAAATACATACAGAAAAGTCTGCTGACCAAGGATGGGCTCACTCCAGAAAGCCATTGATGGCGCAGACACTTGAAACTGCCACAAAAGACTTGAAGGATATCAAGAACACCAGTGAAACTGCCACAGTACAGGCAGTTCAAAGGAAGCCGGTTCCTCCAGACGTGGAAAGACAGCTAGAAACACACAGTCAAGCCATCAAAACCACCCGTCCCCGCATCAACTTGCGATAACTGTGGCTATGCTGCAACTCATCAGTTATGTCCGGCCAGAGGGCAACAATTCAAGAACTGCAGCAATATTGGACATTCTGCCAAAGTCTGCCAATCTGCCGACAAGCACATGAGGGCAATTTAGACTGATCAAGCCTCTTCAGCAGTCTAGAGCAAGACTCAGTGGCTTCTTAGGTGGTCATTTGCAAGCAACGGCAATTGGCCAGAGCCAGCTGATTTGCCAAGTCAAGGGCAAGACACAGCCACTGACGTTCCTTATCCTGGAGAAAGGAGAGTCAATCCTTGGAAAACAAGCATGTGAAGGATTGCAACGTGTATACACACTTATCAGCAACAACAGTGTGTTCGAGGGTCCAGGCTGTATGCATGATCATCCTGTGACCATCAAGATAGCAGAGGATGCCACACCCTACTGTGTCAATGCTCCCCGTCGGATCCCCCTTCCACTCATGCCCCAACTCAAGAAAAAGCTGGAAAAGATGGAGTCACAGGGAATCATCCAGCGCATCAATGTGCCAACTGACGTGTTCTCCCATTGTTATAGCACCAAAGAAGAGTGGCAACATACGCCTGTGTGTTGATCTCCCTCAGCCCAACAAAGCCATTTCCAGAGAGCGCTTCATCATCCCCAGCGTTGAGGAAGTGCTGGGTCGGATCTCTGGTGCACAGATATTCTCCTTGCTAGATGCTAAACATAGTTTCTGGCAGGTGCCACTTTAGCGAAGAGAGCCAGAAGCTGACTACCTTCATAACTCTGTTACAGCGTTTTTGTTGTTGACAAAAACGTACAACTGTCAGTGTGAGACAAGGATGCCTTCTCTACCCAACACTATTCAATCTATTCCTAGAGAGAATTATGATTGAAACTCTCCAGGGCCACCACAGTTCCACCTCAATCGGTGGTACATCTCTTTCCAAACTTAGGTTTGCCAACAACATTGATTTAATGGCTGGCAGCAAAGATGAACTACAGTCCCTAACTAACAGATTGGTCAACTGAGCAGGAGCCTACGGCATGGAGGTCAGCACAGAGAAGTCCAAAGTCATGTTTAACAGCCCTTCTAACATCGGTGCCAGCATCACGATGAACGGTGAACAGTTGGCGGAAGTACACAGGTTTAAATCTCTGGGAGCCACAATTACCAACAATGGCACTTCTACAGCCGAAATCCTTGTTAGGATCACCATCGCATCAGCAGCAATGGCCAGACTTTCCCGGGTGTGGAAGAGCAACATGATCTCCGCAACCAAACACAAGCTATATAGATCCCTGGTTGTCTCTTTCCTTCTCTATGGCTGCGAGACCTGGACACTCCCATGCCGAGACTGAGAGACACATCCAGGCATTTCGAATACAGATGTCTACGAAGACTTCTGCGAATCTCATATATATGGAACACAAAACAAAACAACAAGTGGAAAGCACAATCAACTCCATGGTAGGCCCCAGGAGCCTCTGCTTACAACAGTGAAGAGGAGGAAGCTGGCTTGGTATGGACATGTCACCCGTCACAACTGCCTGGCAAAGACCATCCTCCAAGGCACCCGGAGGACGCCAACGCCAGACCTGGGGGGTGTTTCAAAAACATTGCCAAACAATCAATCTTATCTTTCAACCTTCAGTCTGAATCAATCATATGCCACAATTGATTGTGAAACTTTATTTCATAAAATCGATCTTAGCTTATTAAGATTGATTGCCTTTTACTTAAGATCAATGTTTATAAATTTTAAGTTAGTGGAAGAGGATAATGCAACCTTTGACCTCAAACTTGGTTGTAAGATGCAATTAATTACACGCACTGCATACACTGTGGCCTACACAGTTACACTGCGCATTAGTGACAAGTGAGAACAATGGAAAATGCTTAGAATTTTGAAATGCCAACAGATATGAACTTATTCTGTCTACGTAGTTAAGCATATTGTAATACTGTAATACAAAAAAGTCAATTTCCGTGTTTCTTTGGCATAAAAGTGGCTTAAAGGTACTATCATACTTTGGTAGTGCACCAAAACCGAAATCTCCACATATGTATATAAAGATGGTGATGGTAGAAACATACCGGTAAAATATTTCTGCCTGAAATGCTGTATTTATCCAGAAAAAGGGTAAAACCAATGATTTAAAACAATTTTGATCCATTTGTAAAGATAAAAAAATGGTGACAAGATTTTTAAACAACTGTGGGCATTTTTCGCCGTTTATAGTAGATACCTTATGCGATTGGTAATTTCACAGATTACTGTTACTGTATCTTTCTTGAAATTTTTGCCCATTAATCTGCATTTCTTTGACAATAACCAAAGTATGAAATTACCTTTGTGAAGAGTGTGAAAATATACCCCCCATGCATTCTATGTAAAGATTAAGCTATTCTAATTACTATTCATAAGTTAATTTAAATGTGAAAGGACAATGCCTCATGTATAGTCCGCTTTATTTAAATTATGTATGACGTAGTAAGATAGTTACGTACCACAGGTCATTACTGTTATTGACGAAGAAGCCGAGACACACGTATAACTTAAACTCTCTCTTCGTCCTTGCAGGTAATGTGTAATTATATTCATTTGTAAAGAAAATAAAGAAAACTACATGCAATTCAAAGGATAGCTGTACCATTCGTGTTGTTCATATTATTTAATTATTAGTTTTATCCTGTTTATATCCCAAACAAGAATCCAAGTAATATTGCATGTTATTGTATAAATAATACCCGTTCATAATGCCAAGTCACGTTACTTGTGTATATTTTCCAGCGAATACTTACTCTATTTCAACATGTTCTGTATGTTGCCGTTCAATGTATTTACTCTTGCTACACCTTACGTATATTTTGTATTTCCTTATGTAAACCATCGCCTTCTTGGACACCTTGGTCCACAAGGAACCAGACGGAAGCCTGACAAGCACTGTGTACCACAACAAGCATCCGCACACCGACCAGTACTTGGCTTTCAACTGGCTTTTCGAAGCCCAGGACCAGCAATGACACCGTGCGTATGGAGTAAAAGTCCTTCACGGTTCTCTCCTTCATGGATGTTATCTCCAAGCAGCTAAAGACGATCCTCGAGTGACATGACATCCGCACCATGTTCCGGTCTTCCACCACCTTGAGGAACCAGCTCGGCCTCCTGAAGGATCCTGTCCCTCCAGGAAGACAGGGAGGAGTTGGGTCTACCAGATCCCGTGCAGCGACTGTGACCAGGTGTACATCGGTGAAACCGGGAGACCCATCGGAGAAAGGATCAAGGAGTATCAATGCAACGTGAGACTCCCCCGTGTGGACGGATCAATGGTAGCTGAGCATGCCTGGGGAGCTGGCCACCACCCCAACTGGGACGATGCCAGGTGTATTGACCATGAATAACATTGGTACACCAGGGCTGGATTTCACAAAGCACTAGGATTAATCTTAAGATGAGTTGTTCAGTATCACCATAGTGATTTGTATTGTGACATCACACGTTGCTTAGCAATTAAGATGAATTCACACTTAAGATCAATCTTAGTGCTTCGTGAAATCGGCCCCAGGCACGTAAAGGAAGCCATCCATATCCACCTTCGTGACAACAACATCAATCGGGACAGCGGCATCGACATCCTGGGTTTTTTGCTTCACAGCATCCGGCACCACATCCGCCTTCATGACAACAACATCAATCGGGACAGCGGCATCGACATCCTGGGTTTTTGGCTTCCCAGCATCCGGCACCACGACCACCGCCACGCAACGGATGGGACCACCCCAGCTGATCGCAGAGTGGACCGTACGACGTCCGCTGGATTGACCCGTCCACAGTTCGCTGAACACGGTATTGTGAACGCGGATGTGGACCGCCAGAGCCACACCGAGGACACGCCCCCAGCTGACCGCAGAGTGAGCCGTACGACGTCCGCTGGAGTGACCTGTCCACAGTTCGCTGATCACGGCATTGTCAACCTGAATCCCACCCCACAGGATGTAACCGACTCCGCAGCATCCAGTTCTTCAGTTGCCTGATGAAGGCTAGCAGTACCAGCAGCCAAAACATCGCTACTAGCAACACGACATCGCGTGACTTTGATCACCTTTTTCCTTATCTGTTTACCACTGCGATGAACAATCCTTTCCTTTGTAAATCCTCTATTATAATCGTTTTTATTTCAACACCCAATATTACACTGCAAAATCGGAAATTGGAAATCTTTTCTTGAGTTGTCCAAAGCATCTTTGTGTTTATTTATTCTCTCCCATCAACCAGATTGTAAAATTCCTCTTGGGTAGATGATGCAGGTGTTGTGATGTTTGGATCACAAGTTTGGATCATTACAAGTTTGGATCATCATCAAACTGATACAAATAAAGGAGCCTTTTGGAGGAATGGCCCTATTAATGACATCATCATTATGTCATCATGACATCATTGGGTGAGTTTTTATAGAACTTTTGATATTTATTTAGTCCCATTGACTTTGTAGTTTGTACATGTTTTCAAGGAATTAATATTTAATTTTTCTATACGCCTTTTTGGTTATTGAACGATCTCTGATCTTGACCAAGCTTTGCATAGACCCCTAAGCCCATGCCACACAGCAAGGCAATTTCCTAGCAACTTTTGGGTAATAAAGGTTGCTAGCAGCCTGGTTGCCCCAGGATTGCTCTTTGTGTCATGCCATGCAACGCGCAGGCAACTCGATGGCAACCCCAAGGCAATGTAAATTTGGAGTACCGGTAGAATGGGTTTCTACTTTGAGGCAACCTTTCGAGGCAACCACCAATCAGATTGTGTATAGTGGATGACATCATATATCAATACAGACGAAAGATTTTTTAGTGCGAGTGGTAGCCATTTTGCAACAAAAATGACGGATGGAACGAAAATCATATGGTCTTCAGTTTGTAAACTTATTTGAGATGGCTTGAGAAGGAACACATAAGAAAATTGTCTCATGAAGTATAAAAATTGTAATTTAAAAAAAATAAACAAATTCTTGTTTTCCGATTTGATAAACCCCCTGTCACAGACAGTCCTTTGTGCTACCCCCTTGGTCTATATATGGTCCCTGAAATGGTTTTATATTCAAAAATTGAAGTTCAAATTAAATTCTAACCTATATGTTCACTTAGTATGAAGATCATCACTGTATGATGTCAGTAACCTCATCGTAAGGTTAAGATTGCAATATGACTTTCCATTCCAGGAACATAATGTACGAGTATAATACATTTAAATCCCAAATATCCTGAATGGCACACTAAATAAAAAGGTGATTATAAGATAAGATCTTATTGTCTTTTTTCTACCTACCTACAACCACTTTCCTTCCACTAGTTGATAGGCATGCTGAAGATTCAACCCGGTCCCCTAACTCAGTCACCCATAATGCCTTGCCTGTTGCCATGGAAACAGCCGCAAATTGATGAGAGTGTGAACCAATGTAAATAACAGTTTCTGACCTAATAATGAAGACAAAAGAAAATAATTCCAAACCTGTTAAAGGGCATGTACAACATTGGAACAAACCAAAACAGAAATGTTCACAGATTTACGTATAACTTTCAGGGTATGAAGATGGTGCATGTATATAAACATATCGTTAAAATATTTCTGCCTGAAATGGTGCATTTATCCAGAAAGAGTAAAACCATATACTGAATACATTCTTTATCTTGGCAAGATGGAAAATCCTTTTTTATGTTTTTAATACAAATATTGAGTCCGGTTTTCACTATTTTCTCGGAACTCAGATGTCCAATTGAGCTCAAATTTTCACAGGCTTATTATTTTATGTACATGCTGGATAAGACAAAGTCTGAGTGCTATTCTGTCACCTTTAGGCATGTGTGCAAAATAGAACCGGAAGCTCAACCGTGGAACGGTTACCCCAAACTGTAATTCATATCGTTTGGGAAGCTTGTAAGGATCGTCTGGGGAGGTCCAAAACGATGCCACCCCACTAAGGCTGCGCGGATCTAGGACAAAAGAATGAACCTAGCTGGGGACATCAGTTAACAATGGGCTGTGATAATCCCTCGCTTCAAATACCCAGCTGACATTAATCCCCTGCAGTATAACATTTGCTAGCCCTGGGATTATTGGTCCTATTGGCCTCCGATCCCTTTTCTGTCTGCTTTGGTCAGGTTTTCCTCTGCTTTATGGATTGCTATGTCGATTTGATGTTTCTAAATACCCATGTACATAATGATGTGTATTCCTGCATCTTTTCTTATTAACAATGTTTTTTTTTTCTTAAAAAGAGGAGAGTTTTTCATTTTATCTCCTTCCATACTTAAGGAAAGCAACTGCAAAAGCCAGATTCTATACTGCAAATCTACAAACAATGACAACAATGCTTACTTGCCACTCTTTTGTCTGCCAGCAGAGGGCTGGAGGAGGGCTATTCTGAGTGCGTTCAGGTGTAAACCGTTTGGTGTGGGCCTTTCAATCGGTTGGCAGCGCAATACAACCGTTTGGCAATCGGTCCACGGTTAAGTAACCGTTTCTATTTTGCATGCACGCCTTACCAATGTTGAACATGCCCTTTATAACCGATATCCGTTTTTTCAGTAACAACACTATTATGAAAGCAAAGTTTGAAACTCATTTGAAACTCATTTGTACTTATACATGTAGGTTTTCGAAACATGCGACACCTGATGACATCTCAATGACAAATTTCTTTTGAGGTCATCAATGGCTGGAGTCAATCGTACAGACAAAAGTGTTCAAGTCAAATTTGTACAAATGGTACAGGGAATAAGGCTTAATATGACATTCGATGAATTCATTCTAAGACCAACCCCAGATTGTGGTCTTAAGTTGCATTTAAACAGCTAAAAACCTCACAAAACAAAAATTAAATATCTTCCTTACCGGGAATTTGTGACAAGCAATGGAGAAGCATCTACACACTTCCCTGTATCATATCTCCACCTCTGACAAAGCCTTAATCTCTGGTACTGGCAATCATAGTTAGTGTTGTTGACGCTATCAACCACTTTTTTTCTTTCAGGATAGTGGGAATGTGGCAGTGATGTCAAATCCTTACTCTGTGTTCCTTTTTGGCATGTTGCCATCAGTTGAGAGCATCTTTGTACAGTGTACATGAAACACGTTTTATCCTTCAGTGTATCATGCTTGAAGTCTGAAACCTGATTCAGTGGTTTATAGTTCTGAACAGTGGAAGGGTAACAAAGGTAACATGGGATCGTTGATATTTCATGACAGTTCTTCATTCTAGAACAATGCATGACAGCACTTGGGATAGATAATTCTGTCTGAGCAATCTTTTGTTTTGGAATCTTTGCAGATTCTGTACATAAATCTGACAGACTTTGCATTCCTTTTGTTTCTCCTTTTCCTGTTGTTCCATCCACTATCTGCTCTGGTTGATCAACTTCAGCATGAACCAAGATTTTTCTCCGTTTTGAAAATTCCTGGTATTCACTTTCCAATTTCACATCCAAGTTAACAGGTTGGTGCCTTTGAAGGGAAGTTGAAAAGATTGAGGATGAGTCAGTATCTCTATTCTTGTTTTTAAGAGATAAAACCAAATCACCTGGCTTTTCGTTCCTACCATGCCTACTGGCAATATGCAGCTGCTTATCTTTTACATGTTCTGTACATTTGGTGGTTACAGGTATAAGACCACTATCTGAAGAAAGTGTGGTGTTGTTGAGGCTTGTTCTTCCTGTATGAATGTCATTCTTCTCCATGCAGTGACTCTGGATGTGTTGAAGGACATGAGCAAAGGGAAGGTGAAGAATGACATCAAGTAGAGAAGGTAGGCTTCTTCCTGTCCAAGACTCTACAGCATTTACAAGCAACACGGCCTGGAATGAATCTCCACTGCTGTGCTGAACAAACAAGGAAGTGTCTAAAGGCTCAACGGTTGATGAGGAGGCTTTCTGTTGAAAATAAAGTAAAACTTCACTCCAACTTTTAATAGTACAAACAAATGAGCTTCCAATGTTGAGTGTTTCTGTCAATTAAAGCTAAATAGCAAACTATTTGACAGTTGACTAATTATAACCTTTTTTCAGATGCAAACCCGAACATATTATTTGCATGATAAATCTTATAAAGCTCTATGCAGGAATAAATACCTTCCACAAAGTTACTAGATTCCTTCTTTGCATCCTTTCCTCTTTAGTGTAGTCCTGAAAAACCTTCTCATGCATTTCAATCTCTGCTGCATGTCTTGACAGAGACTCTGAATCCACCTTCCCATGTAACGTTAATGGAAATGCATCTAAGATATAAATTTCGTCTGGAAGGCAGTAAGATGGGAGAGCATCCTTCATTAATCCTTGGAGAGTTTCTTCAATTGGGATGAAAGATGAATCATGGCAATCTGTCTGATTCAGAATACTGAAGAGCACAAGCCTATTGTTGGATTTAAGGAGCAGCTTGCATGATTTCACAGGTTGAAGACTTTCAACTATCTGGATAAACAAAACAGGCAAAAAGAAACCTTATAATTATGTACATATTCATTTATGTGGGGAAATTGTCCATCATCCATTTCTTATGAAAAACATCTGCAGACTGTCATTCTTCCTAAAGATGAAGGTGTTTTTCTCTGACTGAGTTTTTTTTTCAACAGTGAAGATCACTTAACATAATGAACTAGAACGGCGAAGCTGTCATGGCTCGCGGCAGCCTTAACATGATAGCAAATTAAAATAAACATATACAGACCTGCAAACCTTGAGAATTCGAAATGTGTATTTTTCATCCAAAATGTGCATTTTTCATCCAAAATGTGTATTTTTTAGAACAAACAGGAAAGATGAGCTTGCTTGAATTTTCATGTGGCTATGCACCACTTGAACTTGCATATAAAATATTGATGATGGATTTGCACATTATAGTTTCCAGCTATTGCTCAAGGCAGTTTCTGTCATGCATTTACACAGCTAGAAGTCTGTTGACCCAACTCCATAGTTGACATAAGGTACACGCCATATATATACTACCGGTAGTTTTTGTCCGGTGACATGCAAAATGTGATGTCATTTTTCTACATGTTTCATGTCTTTACAACGACAGTGAAATAGTCGGACGATTGAAATGGCAGATTGTGCTGGACCACGTAGTCTGTCCAGTTCCAGGTCAACTAGGTCCATAACCAACTTGGTCTGTGACCAACTCGGTCCGAGGCCAACTCGGTCTGAGACCAACTCGGTCCATAACCAACTCGGTCCATGACCAACTCGGTCCCTATAGGAAAATTGTATGCAAAACGAGTACATAGTCTCGCGAATTGAGTGAATATCTCTCTAAAAGAAATGGCGGTGTATGGACTGTAGGGATGTCACATTCCCCCCCCCCCAAATCATTTTCTCATAAATATCAGTAAGTAAGACAAAATTAATTTTAAGTATAGTCCACAGTACAATAAAAATAATTCATTTCTCCACGGTTTCAGCCACAAGCAAAACATAACTGTTAGATAACATTAAATAACATTCATGCAAGTGCATGTAATATTAAAACTGAGCACTGCAAACTGCTCATCAACAAAAATGATGAACTTAATTTTCTTTATGGTTTAAGCCGAATAGGAGTGAAATTTCAGGCCCTTCTAACTCTGTAAATTTGAATTAATTAATACAAGTAAAAGAAAAACAACTGAATTTTATCCAAAAATGAAACCAATTATATTAAGGTAAGAACACTGGTTCGAATCGCGCTCCAGTCAATTGCAATTTTTTATTAGCATACAAAATTGTAGTCTAAACTCTTTTGCCACTGTCTGATGTGTGTAGCCTTTCTAGCGTGCCACACCTAGCCCAGTGGCCCTGTCATTGCCACGCACGGTGCCGGTTACATAGTCCATGCCCAAGGCATTGTTGCGCACTTAGTCTAGAGTGCTAGACGTTGTTCTCGTTAGACGTGCAATAACCCGCCACCACGAGAGGGCGTATCATTCCAAGCCGCGAGTCACACACAACTTGACTTCAGTAACAACTTCACAATAGCCAGGTACCAGAAGCTATAGCTACCTTCTGTTACTGGGCAAGAGTAAAACACGGCCATGACTGACTTCTTTGTCACTGTCATAACCATCATCATATATCTCTCTCTCTATTTGACATTCAGTAAAAGTATGAATATAGGGGCTATGTGTTGCTAGGAAGATTTTGCTGCAAATTGATAGACAGTACAGCCCCATACAAATTCCCCCAAGCTGACTGTTCGGTCATTTTCCAGCAGTTTATGCATACAGTAATTTTAAAGTTGGCGCTGTAATTGCAGAACAGGTGTAAACAGTGTAGTGCTACACAAAACATGTACCGATTTAGAATGGATCATATCGAGCATACATATACAATTATACATGTGTACATTTCATCAGCTGCATGTACATACATGTACATGGAGGAAGGAAAGTGGTACAAGGATGTGTAAATGTACAGTACATGTACATGTCTTACATGCATACTGCACTTGTTTGCACTAAAATAATTCATTTTATCATGTTAATGATCAAATGCTTTATACTCAGCGGGTGGGCTAGTTTAGTGTCTCCTTGATGAGAAGACAAGCTGCTTGTTATGCCTTCCAGGCTCTGCATTTCTGTTTGGCGCCCTCTCGTGTTCATTCTTAACCATGTCAGTTACTCAGTTCCAGAACATTCCGTCAGACATTTTGTCTGTTGCTGTTTCGTTATATCTTACATTCGATTCATTCCTTCTTACATGCCCTTGACAAGGAACAAACTGTAAGTCCTTATTCTCTGTTATTCTGTTTATATAATTATACTGATCTGGTACTTATTTAAGGCTCCTTTGACAGTTATATTAACGTTTTCTTGGGTTGTGTATTTTGCACATGGGCATATCATATTACATGTGTAGCATACTTGTGTAGTATTTCGTCAGCCTCTTCTATTGTGTTTATATAAGGGAGTTTGGGGGACATCTGTATATTTATATATCATTGTTTGGGATATATCAGACCCTTATTTCATGTAGATTATTGGGGAAGTATTTATGACTTTATGGATTCTTGTAAGGCCTCTCCTAGACTCGCCTAGTCCTTTGGACTCTCACATTGCTCACCTTATTTGGGGAAAACTCATGACTTTATTGTGGTTATTTTTATTGCCAGTTGGGTTCTTATGTGCTCGTGTGTTTACTATTCTTGGTCGGGGCTATCCAGTAATTATTCCAGGGTTTCCTTCACGTTATTTTATACTTCACGCTTATTTAATGTACGTGTACTTGTAGTAACATTTGTAACTCAAAATGTGCTACCTCTTTGTTTGTTTACAGTTTTACACTGCTTCTAATAAAACGTCAGACAGCATCATCAGATATGTTTCCGGCTCCTCAATTGGAGGAGTGTTTAACCGCTGCATAGCTGCATCGTTACATGCAGTGAGGGCAGAAGAGTAAAAAGTTTACCTGCACACTTCAAGAGCATTTTCTTCATCGCATCGCTACACTACGATGTCTGTACCGGGATCAGGTGTTCCCTCAAATCTGGAGGTGCGTTCAGAGTGCGCACCCTCTTCTTCTTCACGACGCTCAACCGGGTCCAACGTCAGCTTAGCTGCAGCAGAGGCACGTGCTAAAGCAGAAGCCGCACGCACAAGAGCTGACTACGCCAGGCGCCAAATCTAGATGAGGGTGGAACGTGCACGACTTGATGCAATGCTGACCGCCTTGCACGAAGAGGGTGAAGCTGAATCTGCATTGGCTGCTGCTAAGACGCTGAAAGCGGCTGCGGATATGGAGACGGACAAAGACAGAGTGAGCCTCAAGAGTCCCCCTGCATCACCAGCTTCCCCTACACAACGCACAGAGGAGTACGTGAAGACACACTTCGATCCTGAACGAGATCACACTGTTCCTGATTCCAATCAAAGGGATTTCCCCATTGACACTGGACACCAGCAAAACATTGCTGTGCCTCCACCTCAAATCCCTTCACACCCTCGGCCGACCATGAATCTTCCCTACTACTATCGCCCACCGCCTCCGGCTGCGATCCCAAGATTCCCAACCGGGCTTTCTCGTTATCCTACTCCAGCCTGCACTAACGGGATCATCCCTAGTCCCGGTGGTGACAACAGCAGACTACATTCTACTGGCCACGCAGACATTTCCGCTCTTGCATCCCACCGTCGTGATCTCCTCACTGCCGGATTGAAGGCTTTCGACAGCCGACCAGAGAACTACCGATCTTGGAAAGCCAGCTTCCAGAACGTTCTTCAGGGTCTTGACGTGAAACCCAGCGAAGAACTTGATCTGCGTACCAGATGGCTGTCCGGAGAGTCCCTCCAGCACGCCCTACGAATCAGAGGAGTCTACATGCAAGACCCAAGCACCGGCCTGACCAGAGTATGGGAAAGACTGGACAGGAAATACGGTTCCCCAGAAGCAGTTGAGGTTTCTCTCTTCACACGCTTAGAGCAGTTTCCGAAGATAGGAAACAAGGATCATGCCAAATTGCAGGAGCTTGCAGACCTTCTCACAGAAGTCAACGCGGCAAAGTTCGAGGGTAACCTACCAGGCCTTAGCTTCTTGGACACCGCCAGAGGCACTAACCCAATAGTTGAGAAGCTGCCTCACCATCTCCAAGAGAAGTGGATCACCCAGGGCTCCACGTACAAGAGGGCCCGTGGTGTGCCGTTTCCCCCCTTCCCATTCTTCGTCGACTTTGTATATTCCCAGGCGGAGATGAGGAACAACCCCAGCTTTGCGTTGCAGACATCCACATCAGGTGAGAAGTCTTCAAACAGATTCACGCCGAAGACAATCTCAGTCCACAAGACGGGGGTGAACAACCCTACAACTCCATCATCTGACTCCAATCGACGCCTCAATCCAGACAAGCAATGCCCTCTCCCCACCCACTTAGAAAGTGCCGTGGATTCCGAGGAAAGCCACTGGAGGAGAGGAAGATCTTTCTAAGAGAACACACCATTTGCTTCAGATGCTGCGCATCTACTTCCCACCTTGCCAATGAGTGCAAGGCCAGCATCCGATGTACCGATGTACCGAGTGCCAGAGTGACCGCCATGTTTCCGCCCTCCACATCGGCCCACCTCCTTGGGTAGACAAGGCCCCTTCATCTGCGGAAAGCCATGGCGGGGAGCAAGCCTGTACAGAACCTCCTGTCACCATCACCAAATGCACAGAGATTTGTGGAGATGCTGCCTTGGGAAAATCATGTTCCAAGATATGTCTCACCATGGTGTATCCGGAGGCAGAACCTTAGAACTCGATGAAGGTGTACGTGGTGTTAGACGACCAGAGCAATCATTCACTCGCTAGAACCACCTTCTTCGACAAGTTCAATATCCGTGGAGACACGTTCCCCTACACACTCCGTACATGCTCAGGCACAACGACTGCTCACGGAAGACGAGCCATTGGTTTCAAGATAGAATCCATCGATGGTGAAGTCCAGCTGACCTTGCCACCCCTCATCGAGTGCGACTCCATGCCGAACAACCGTGAGGAGATTCCGAGTCCAGAGGCAGCAAGTCACTATCCTCACCTAAAATCCATCGCCCACAAGATCCCATCGCTGGATGCTTCCGTCGATATACTGCTGCTGCTGGGCAGAGATATCATTCAGCTTCATAAGGTTCGAGACCAGCGCAACGGACCCCACAACGCACCCTATGCTCAACGCACAGACTTGGGCTGGGTCATAGTCGGTGATGTTTGCCTTGCAGGAGCTCACACGCCTGCCGTCAATGCTTTCAACACCAACATCCTTCACAATGGCCGACCCAGTATCCTGACGCCATGTGAAAACAGGATCCAGGTAAAGGAACCATTCTCGTCGAACATGACGAAGCATACCTCTGAGAAGACACCTGACATCAGCTCTGACGTCTTCAAAGAATCTTCTGAAGACTACAAGAGGGCAGCATCTGTTGAAGATGAGATCTTCCTCTCCATCATGGACCAAGAGTATGCCAAAGATGAAGCCAACAGTTGGGTGGCCCCACTTCCCTTTCGCTCTCCTCGACGACGTCTACCCGACAACAGACAACAAGTCCTGAACCGCCTCATGTCTCTCCGTCGTACCCTCCTCAAGAAACCTGAGATGAGGGACCACTACATCGACTTCATGAAGAAGATCTTCGAAAATGGTCATGCGGAATTAGCTCCCCCACTCCGACCAGAACAGGAGCATTGGTATCTACCAAGTTTCGGAGTTTACCATCCCCAGAAGCCAGGACAAATCAGGGTCGTGTTTGATTCCAGCTCTCAGTACGATGACACCTCCCTAAATCAAGTCCTACTCAGGGGCCCAGACTTGAACAACACCTTGCTCGGCATCCTCTTCCGCTTCAGAGCTGAACACATAGCCATCATGGCTGATATCCAGCAAATGTTCCACAGCTTTCTGGTCAAGGACGAGCATCGTGACTACCTTCGCTTTCTGTGGTTCAAGGACCACGATCTCAACGGAGAAGTCATCGACCTCCACATGAGGGTCCATGTGTTTGGCAACTGTCCGTCACCAGCCGTAGCAATCTATGGGCTCAAGAGGTCCGCTGCTGAGGGAGCAGAAGAATTTGGAGATGATGCAAGACTCTTCGTCGACCGTCACTTCTACGTCGACGATGGCCTCAAGTCATTTGCCACCATCAGTGAAGCCGTCAACGTGCTTGGGAGGGCACAAGATATGCTGGCACAGTCCAATCTCCGTCTCCACAAGATTTCATCCAACAGCCCCGATGTCATGAAGGCTTTCCCTAGTGAAGACCTCGCAAAGGGACTTCAGGACCTCAATCTTGGAAAGGACACCCCTCCATTGCAGCGAAGCTTAGGCCTGCAATGGGACTTGTCTGCAGATGTCTTCAAGTTTCACGTGGCAGCCAGCGACAAGCCATTCACTAGACGTGGGGTATTATCTACCATCAACAGCTTGTTCGATCCTCTCGGATTTGCCGCACCGGTATGCATCCAGGGTCGTTCCATTCTCCGAGAACTTAACCGTGATGCCTGTGACTGGGATGCACCACTTCCTGACGAGAAGTATGGAGAATGGAAGAAATGGAAAGATTCCCTTTGTGATCTTCACGAACTGCAGATCCCGAGGATGTACACCTCCATCCCTCTGTCACAATCCCAGAAGCGAGAGCTGTTCATCTTCTCCGATGCATCAATGAAAGCAATCGGTGCTGTTGCTTACCTGAGGGTCACAGATGCTGACGGACATCCTGAAGTGGGATTTATCTGTGGCAAAGCAAAGCTTGCTCCGAAACCTGAACCTACCATCCCTCGTCTGGAACTTGGAGCCGCAGTGATGGCCGTAGAGATGGCGGAGGTAATCCAAGATGACCTGGACGTGCACCTCGATGCGGTCAAGTTCTTCACCGACAGTAAGGTGGTGCTTGGTTATATCACCAATGAGTCAAGACGATTCTACGTGTACGTCCACAACCGGGTGCGCCGCATTAAACGCTCTATGGAACCAACTTAGTGGAACTACGTGGCAACGGATCAAAATCCTGCTGATCACGCAACCAGGGCACTCCCAGCAAGTTCCTTACCTTCTTCATCGTGGCTGAGCGGACCTGCATTCCTCCATGATGCAAGGTACCACAACCAAGAGCAGACCTTCAATCTGATGGATCCTGAAGGAGATGCAGAAGTGAGACCACTGGTGACTACTTGTGCCACAACTCTGGTTGATGCAGGTCTTGGGAGCGGACGCTTTGAAAGCTTCTCATCTTGGAAGTCTCTTCTCCATGCAGTTTCCAGGCTCTCGCACATCGCTCACTCCTTCCTTCAAGCTTCCGAAGGAAGTGCTTGTCATGGATGGCACCTGTGTAAGGAGCATCTCAAGCCAGAACAGCTCGACCAAGCCAAGGCAACAATTCTCCATGCTGTCCAGATGGACGTCTACACAGATGAGATAACATGCCTCAAAGATGGTCGACCGGTTTCCAGAACCAGCCCACTCAACAAACTCCACCCCTTTCTTGACAAGAGCAATCTACTCAGGGTTGGAGGCAGGCTGAAGAAAGGTGAACTTACATCTGATGAGGCTCATCCAGCAGTCATCCCAGGAAGATGTCACGTCGCTACGCTTCTCATCAGGCACTTCCATTCACAAGTACGCCATCAGGGCAGACACTTGACTGAAGGTGCTGTGAGAGCTGCTGGTTTCTGGATCCTTGGAGGCAAGCGAGCAGTCAGTAGTGTTATCTACCATTGCGTCACCTGTCGTAAACTTCGAGGCAGACAACAAGAGCAGATCATGGCAGACTTACATGCAGACCGCCTCAGCACAGACCCCCCCTTCACTTACGTGGGTTTAGACGTGTTCGGCCCGTGGTCTGTCACCGCCCGCAAAACACGAGGAGGTCAAGCTAGCAACAAGCGATGGGCTGTCATCTTCACATGCATGGCTACACGCGCAGTGCATATCGAAGTGATCGAGTCGATGGACACCTCGAGCTTCATGAATTCCCTCAGACGCTTCTTTGCCTTGAGAGGTCCTGCTAAGCTGCTGAGGTCCGACTGTGGCACCAACTTAGTGGGCTCCTGCAAGGAGCTCGGCATCAACTCCTCTGGACGTCAGAAGCAGGTTGAACACTTTCTTGCTGACAACGAATGTACCTGGCAGTTCAACCCTCATTCACACATGGGCGGAAGCTGGGAAAGGATGATCGGTATTGCTCGCCGCATTCTCGATGCCATGCTACTCCAGTTGGGGTCAGGCGCGCTGACTCACGAAGTGCTGACAACGTTCATGGCTGAGGTGACTGCCATCATGAACGCAAGACCACTCTCCCCCGTCTCTACGGATCCTGACGACCCGCTCATCCTCACCCCAGCGACACTTCTCACGCAGAAGGTTGGTGCACCCTCCATCCCTCCTGACGAGTTCGACGATAAGGATCTCCTTCACGGCCAGTGGCGGCGCGTTCAGAGATTGGCTGACATGTTCTGGGCGAAGTGGAAGCGAGAGTACATCAGCAATCTCCAAGCACGCAGGAAGTGGAAGACGGAGAAACCAAACCTCCAAGAAGGAGATGTCGTCCTCATGAAAGACGCTCAAGCCAAGAGGAACGACTGGCCCATGGGTTTGATCACCAAGAGCTTTCCCAGCGAAGATGGCAAAGTCAGGAAGATCGAGGTGAAGATCATCAGAGACGGAGAACAGAGACTGTTCTTGAGACCTATCACCCAAGTTGTTCTCTTGCTTGCTAAAGACTCTAACAAGTAGTTAGTTCCAGTTGCATAAGATTCCTACTCTGTGGCGTACTTATTATCATTCTTTTTTTAGATTTGGCATCTTAGAGACGCCAGACGGGGAGTGTTATGCCTTCCAGGCTCTGCATTTCTGTTTGGCGCCCTCTCGTGTTCATTCTTAACCATGTCAGTTACTCAGTTCCAGAACATTCCATCAGACATTTTGTCTGTTGCTGTTTCGTTATATCTTACATTCGATTCATTCCTTCTTACATGCCCTTGACAAGGAACAAACTGTAAGTCCTTATTCTCTGTTATTCTGTTTATATAATTATACTGATCTGGTACTTATTTAAGGCTCCTTTGACAGTTATATTAACGTTTTCTTGGGTTGTGTATTTTGCACATGGGCATATCATATTACATGTGTAGCATACTTGTGTAGTATTTCGTCAGCCTATTCTATTGTGTTTATATAAGGGAGTTTGGGGGACATCTGTGTATTTATATATCATTGTTTGGGATATATCAGACCTTTATTTCATGTAGATTATTGGGGAAGTATTTATGACTTTATGGATTCTTGTAAGGCCTCTCCTAGACTCGCCTAGTCCTTTGCACTCTCACATTGCTCACCTTATTTGGGGATAACTCATGACTTTATTGTGGTTATTTTTATTGCCAGTTGGGTTCTTATGTGCTCGTGTGTTTACTATTCTTGGTCGGGGCTATCCAGTAATTATTCCAGGGTTTCCTTCACGTTATTTTATACTTCACGCTTATTTAATGTACGTGTACTTGTAGTAACATTTGTAACTCAAAATGTGCTACCTCTTTGTTTGTTTACAGTTTTACACTGCTTCTAATAAAACGTCAGACAGCATCATCAGATATGTTTCCGGCTACTCAATTGGAGGAGTGTTTAACCGCTGCATAGCTGCATCGTTACATGCAGTGAGGGCAGAAGACTGCTTGATGAATGTGCTTGACACTATTAAAATGGATGTGGCGACACTTAATGGATGTGGCTGGGCTATCTTTCTTTGAATTTTGGAAAAAATTTCACTTCAAAATTCCTTGGCTTATTTCGATAAGGCTTTTCTCCTGATTATCGCTATTCTGGTCATTCTTCTCCGCGGGAGCTGGCTGTTTCTGGATTGCTGTTGGTGCTGGATCGTCTCTTTTCTGATGTCGTCTTCTGCTGCTAGTTAGTGGTCAATTCTGCTTCTCCACGACCCACTGGAACTTTCTCACCACAGATTCATCTGTCTCACTTCGGAATTTGGAACGGGGCTCTTCTAATTACGCGAAATTTTCATCTCTTCTTCACCTTCGGAACTCTGGTCTTGCGAACTTTTCATATCTTCTTCACCAATTTGGAACTCTGGTCTTGCAAACTTTTCATCTCCTCTTCGTCTTCGAACTCTTGTCTTGTGAACCTTCGCAAACTGTTCTTATCATCTTCATCTTCAAAACGTTGGCTCTCGCGACCTCTGCAATTTTCGGTCAGGGAACATTTGTCTTGCTCTCACCATGCTACGGGCCAAGCGAGTAACACATGCACCTGCACGTTTGGCCGACACCTTGCGGCCGCCACCACCAAAGAAGGCTAGAGTCGCCAATGTTGTCACGACGTCGATCGGTGCGGCCAGTGAGGGTGCTCAGGGTGCGACAACGGCGACGGAGACGGCGACGGCAACGTCAGGCCCCGAGAATGCAACAGGTGGTGAGTCGGTCTTGTCGGGTGTGGGGGTCAATTTAGGGGTGGCAGTAGGGCAGCCGGTAGGTGTCGGCTTCGCATTAGACCAGTTGCCAGGTGGCGTTATTCCCGTTACTGAGCCCAGTGCTACATGTAGTTTTAAGATGGGGGCATGGGGGTCTGCTATTCCGGCGGCAATAAAACAAAAAATTTGGGATGGGGAATTTCTCGACTTTACCCACTTATTGAGCGACAATTCCATTCAGCTGCTGGCGCACAGCCACCAGCAAAATGCTGAGATGGTTTTCGCCATCAACGACGCCGGCAATATGGTCTTGCGGCCTGCAGTGCCGCCAAGAAAGAAAATCAATAACCTTGATAAGTGGCTTTCAGCCTTTCATGTTTTTATGTCCATCTTTCTCGAAAAGCATCCCACTCGGGCAGCCGAGCTGCTCAAGTATGCCGAGACAATCCGCTTAGCCTCGGTCCAATTTCCAGGTTTCGGTTGGCAGGCATACGACGAGCAGTTCAGGCTCCGCCGTGCGGCTGACCCGGCAAGCAGTTGGGGGGAAATGGACATCGAATTGTGGGTAACGTTAGCAGCGGCTGCATCTATTAATCAATCTACCGTTAATCAGTCCTCACGCCCGACTTTCTCCGCGTTCGGTCGTTCACCTCGTGCTGGGCCTGGGATGGGTTTGTGCTATGCATTCAATAGGTCCGACGGTTGCCGTTACACTTATTGCAAATTTGCGTACAAGTGCAGCGTTTGTTTCCACTTTGGGCACAACGCAGTTGTTTGCCGATCGGGCGGCCATGGCAACCGGCCTTCCTCGAGTTTCCCTGGCGACCGCGCACACCCTGCCAGTGCTAATACGAGCAAGGTACTTACGGCGCAACGGCAAGACGGGCACCCGGGCCCCAACATGGTGGCCAGCGTCAGCTATTATCGCGCATGGGTTTGAGCATAGTCGCCACAACAGCGGCAAGTGCAAAGGATGTAATTCAAAATACGCTAGGTAATTTTCGTCCCTCCAGGCTCCAACACCAATTAAAATAGTTGTATTACGAGAATGGTTGGAACAATACCCCTACAAACAAGCTGCTAAGGATTTATTAGAAGGTTTCAGTTACGGTTTTCGTCTAAGTTATTCAGGTCCACGGGTGAATAGGGATTCAGGTTGTTTACAGTCGGCGGCACAACTTCCACAAGTGGTGTGCGAAAAGCTTGCTAAAGAAATCGGTTTAGGCCTTATTGCTGGCCCATTTCCCACTCGCCTCTTAGCTCGACTGCAGTGTTCCCCTATTGGTATTGTCCCCAAGCAAGAATCGGGGACATTTCGTCTCATTCATCACTTATCTTATCCAGCGGGCGGCTCGGTAAACGATTTCATAGAGCGTGATAAGTGCGTCGTACATTTTGCTTCGTTGACAATGCAGTAGATCTTGTAATGAAGGCAGGCGAGGGGGTTTGGTTAGCAAAATCAGACATCAAGTCAGCTTTCAGACTGCTGCCTGTTCACCCTGCGGATTATGAGTTGTTAGGTTTCAAATTTGAAGGCATGTTTTATTATGATAAATGTTTACCCATGGGCTGCTCTATTTCTTGTTCATTGTTTGAATTGTTTAGCACATTTTTAGAATATCAGGTCAAACATGTGACCAAGTCACCGTTCGTAACGCATTATTTAGATGATTTTCTGTTTGTGGGGGATTCTTTTCAGTCATGTAGTGAGACCTTGTCCACATTTGCAGAATTATGTAAGGAGCTGGATGTTCCCCTGGCACAAGAGAAAACCGTTTGGCCAGTTCAGTCAATCACCTATTTGGGGTTTGAAATTGACACAGTATCTCGACAGGTTAAAGTACCTGCTGTAAAAGTTCAGGCTCTTTGTGACAAGATTCATGCGGTGCTAAGTAAACAAAAGATTACTTTGGTTGAGGTCCAGTCACTTGTAGGATCATTGAATTTTGTCTGTAAAGCAATATCTCCAGGGAGGGCCTTTTTACGCCGATTAATTGCCCTCACTCAAGGTCTTACTAAACCGCATCATTGAGTGCGCTTGTCTGTAGGAGCTAGACTTGACTTAATTGTATGGCTAGATTTTCTTAACAACTTTAATGGGGTATCACCTTTTCTGGATAGGGCTTGGGATGATTCAGTAGAGTTATTTACTGATGCAGCGGCTTCAATAGGTTATGGGGCATACTTTCAAGGCAAATGGGTGTGAGGTCGGTGGCCATCATGTATACTGGAACATCCTCCTTCCATTGCATTCCTGGAATATTTTCCCTTGCTTGTGGCGGTTTTGTGCTGGGGACCAGTGCTTGATCGCAGGGTTAAGTTCCGCTCTGATAACCTGGCGGTAGTTCACATAGTTAACAGACAATCTTCCCAATGTGAGAGGATTATGCATTTAGTACGTTTGTTTGTGTTGCACTGCCTCAAATTTAATATCGTCTTTAAGGCGGTACATGTCCCAGGGGTTGCTAATTGCTTGGCCGATTTTTTGTCCCGTTTTCAGATGAAACGATTTTGGGAGGCCGCTCCTCATGCCGATCGGCTGATGACACCGATTCCAGCGCTACCAATTCGCTGGTAGCATGTGAGATCTCTCGCTTGCTGTTGGTTGCGTTGGCCAGGAATTCCTATAAAACTTACTCTACAGGGTGGAATGTGTTTTCCGAATTTACCAATGAGCAGTTAGGTTATACATCATTGCCGGTTCCATCCCAAGTCATTAGGGAATTCATTGCTTGGCTCTCTCTCCGGGGTTCAGCACCATCCACCATTGCCACATATGTGGCTGGAGTGGGATTCTATCATAAGCTTCATGGACATTCGGATCCCACTAAGGATTTCATAGTGTCTAATCTCTTTGGAAGGGTGTCGCCGTGATTGGAGGCAAGGTGATACTCGGTGTCCAGTTACAATGCCAATTTTATGCAAAATTTTGTCAGCGTTGCCAAATGTCTGTGAATCTCGTTATGAGGAGTTGTTTATTAGCTTTAACAAGCCGCAATGTTGTGTTTAGTTTTTGGGTTCATGAGAGTGGGAGAATTTACGGCAGATTCACAGAACTGCATTCAGGATTCACTTTTACTTAGGTCAGATATTACTTTTAGTTCTCCTGATTATGAGTCCCAGGGTGCATCGGTGTCTGTTTCTTTTCGAACCTGTAAGACTAATCAGTCAGGCAGACCCATTGAAATTAAGCTTGTGGTCTCGGTGACCTCAACATTCATGCACATTCATTTCGAATTGGGGCAGCAACTCTTGCTCATAACTTAGGTGTTTCGTTTGAGAATATACAAAAAATGGGGCGTTGCCGTTCTGATGCTGTGCTTTCATATATTCGTCCCGAGACATTGTGTGCTCTAACCTGGCATAAGCTTAGGGTCATAATGTACACACTTCTTTATCTTATTGTTGATCGTGCAAATGGCGTATGGATTGTGGGGGATTCCCTCGTTCGTTGGGCTCAAAGTCCCTTGGCAACCTGCCTCCCAGTCCTCTGGTTGGGTAAGAGTGGGGCCAGATTGAAAGATCTCTGGCCCTTACTTTCATCTGTGCCCAAAAATATGTCACCACCGCGGGTCATTATTGTACATTTGGGGACAAATGACCTCATCACACTTAATGTCTTTTCCATAAGGCAAAGCATTTCAATTTTCATGTAAGAAGTACGCTCACATTTTCCAAATACCAAAGTGGTTTGGTCGGAAATTTTGCCCAGAGTATTTTATTTTGGGGCCCACTCCCAGAAGAGCATGGAGCAGCAGCGGAGGAAAATTAATAGATGGATCCGCACATGCTCCTTCCGGGTGGGCTCCAACTTTTTACGGCATCCGCAGTTTTTATGGTCCGACTTTTCCTTGTATCGTTATGATGGAGTGCACTTGTAGATTACTGGCAATGTTGCATTTCGTTTAAATTTAACATCGTGTATCAATAGCATGGTAAAGGAACATGGAATGTTTTCTATTCGAGCTTCCTGTCTATTTTCTTGGGGCGCGCTTTGCGCGTTTGGCATTTTTTGGCAAAAAATCTCAGGAAAATTGCTAAGGTGCTTACATTTAGGCGGTCTTAATAACTTAGAACATGGGAGTTGTATTTTATTTGACAATGGTGCCCTTCGGTTCCGGTCGGGCTATGCAACATGTCCCTTTAGTTTTTCAACTTGGGGAATTGTCAATGTTGGTAAGAAGGGATAATCTTCTCCCAAGCTTTTACAATTGTATAATTAATTCATTTCTGGTGCCCTTCGGTTTCGTTGGGGCCAATTGCACCCCTCGTTTTCCAACTTGGGGAATAATTTCATGTGTAGGCATTATGTAACTATGTTTTAGAAACTATTTGGTGCCCTTCGGTTCTGTTGGGGCCAATCTTTGGTAAGGTATTGAAAGGCAAGGTGTGTTACATGTGTTGTCTGTGGAGGTCCGGCCGTGGACCCGTCCTTGTGAGGTATATATGGTTGGTAAGGACTGGTACGTCCTATTTGGTGTGGCCACAAGTGGATATGAACGATGGCGTTCATAAATCTGTGTTAATGGACATGGTGTGGTAGTCCATTAGGTAAATGTTATGTCATGTTCGTCTGTCTAGCCGGCTTGCCCTGTGTTCGGTATCCGGCTCCTTGCCATTTTTATTCTGCATGTAGGAAATATAAATTGGTAATTAATGTAAATAACATTCTCTTCGTTTATGCTTTATTTGGTAGTTTAACATGTTTGAAGGTGGAATCAATTCAGTTTCAAGCTGTGGCATGAATTCAACATCGGTTTCAGTCCCCACTTATTGTCTGAGTATAATAATAATAAAGGGCATTTATATAGCGCCTTTAGCAAGATCAAAGCGCTGTACAGTAAAGAAAACAAGTGAACAGAAACAGAGAGCAGCCGCACAGGGCTACGGAGACGATGAAAAGAGACATCTGAGTCACGAGAAAATAGCGAAAACCCGACTCAATTTTTCTTATAAAACATGAAGAATGGTTTTGATCTAATAAATACAGCATTTCAGGTGGAAATATTTTAACGGTATGTTTCTACCAGCACCATCTTCATACCTTGAGTGAAAGGGGATAACTAAAACAATTCAAGTGAAGGTGTCCTTTACGTTTGTTCAAAAAATCGGTCGGACGAAAGATCTTTGGAAAAGACACTAAATATTTATTTCCTTGAAAAACCCAGCATCTGATGAACCAAGATTTCCCATGGTGACTGTTTGCACTGTTTACGAACTGTTGAGTCCATTTTCAGTCTCAACAGCATTTCAGGTGGAAATATTTTAACGGTATGTTTCTACCAGCACCATCTTCATACCTTGAGTGAAAGGGGATAACTAAAACAATTCAAGTGAAGGTGTCCTTTATGTTTGTTCAAAAAATCGGTCGGACGAAAGATCTTTGGAAAAGACACTAAATATTTATTTCCTTGAAAAACCCAGCATCTGATGAACCAAGATTTCCCATGGTGACTGTTTGCACTGTTTACGAACTGTTGAGTCCATTTTCAGTCTCAAACTCAATAACATTTTTGAGGCCTTGCAAATCATGTACGCTGCCTTTAACAATGTGGGTGACATATTGCACAAGAACATTTGCATAAACTTTAAGCAATCTGGTGGGGATTGGATCAAGTGAACAAGACTTATCAGGGGACCTGGTAATTATCGTAAGAATTTCCTGATCAGTAACCATATCAAATTCTGAAAGGAGGGTATTATTAGTGGATATACTGGTAAAATCTCTATTCAAGAATAAAGGTGCCTGAGGGTCAGTCTCAAAAAAGCACTCAATATCAATATCACGTCTGATCTTAACAAGTTTGTTTACAAAAAAATCAGAAAATTTGTTACAGAGCTCCTTCATGGAGTTGGCATTTGGATAAGCTATTATTTTGTCATTACGGAGTTTGTGCAGTGTAAGATAAATGTCCTTGACATTACTCGTTGACAATCTCTCCTTGAAGTATGTTGACTTGGCAGATGTGATGAGGTCTGAAAGGCGTCACAATCTTCCTGATGTTTGGTCTTCCGCCACTTCCACTCCAGTCGTCGTTTAAGGCGTCTCGCTTCGTGGATCTTGCTGTTGTACCACGGCATTCTCGGTCGAAGTGAACGCTTGATTGATTTGCAAGGGCAGAGATCATGAATGATTTGCTGAATACCTCGGTTGTATGAATAGAATCTGGTTGTCGACATTGCTCTGTTTAAGTAAAGGTTCCAGTTTTCCATCCAGATCGCAAGTAAATGCCTCTGCCTCAATGGAACGAAAGTCACAAACTTTCGTCGTGACTTGTAGAGGGTGAACTTTTGCACTGTTTAGAGTGAAATGTATAGCATAATGATCGGACATCGCATTGTTGTGTGTTGTACAGGTGTTGATCAAATAATCATCCTGACGACCAATGACAAGGTCCAACATGTGTCCATGACTGTGAGTGGGACCGGAGACAAATTGGCGCAACCCTGAACTTGACAACATTGTGAGAAATCTGCTGGCTTCAGGTTTGGATGGCACATCAACATGAACATTGAAATCACCGAGGAATAGGTGTTTACCTGGCATATTGTCGATCTCGGTGACAAAGTTGTCAAATTCCATCAGGAAATCAGCCGATGTCAGTTTGTTGGTCTTTGACGGCGGTGGCCGGTAGATGACAGCAAAAAGTATTGACTTGGTTTGATTCGTCACCAAACCATGCTCAAAAGTTGTGGGGATGACTGGACACCGAGTTGTCATGAAGTTAAATTGGGTCTTGTAGATCACTCCAATTCCACCATGAAAATCAGTACCACTGCGTGGAAAATTGATAAATGAGTACCTAGCAGGGGTACACTCACCAATAACAGCATGATCATCTGGGTATAGCCAGGTTTTAGTCAGGAAAATGACGTCACTGTCCCTTTCCAGAATGTAATCACAAAGTATGGATGTTTTGTTTCTAATAGAATGGGCGTTCCACACACATACATCTAAGTTCACATTGCTGAAGTTTGGAACGCACTTGATTGGACGCAAATTGCACTGATTTGAACCTGCTCCATATCCGAAACGTTTAGGCGGCCGTGGACGACAAAGGACAGGGATTGTCTTTGTTGGGGTTTGTTCATGACGACGACGTAGCTTGCGAGTACCGCCCCTGCACCCTCTATGGGTAGGTACCTTGGAACAAATGTTCAGTGAATTTAATAATCAAGTGCCAGGTATCCAGGGGGTAAAGTAGATGAGCCATTTAAGTTTAAGTTGACCAGTGGAATAAGTCAGACCGGGAAGAGACTGACCATTATCAGTTGTCTGTCTTTGTTCAGTGTAGGTGTTAGGGTGTGACATTCTAGGATCGGGACCAGGGTTCCGGTTAATGTCACCAGACTTGAGGAGTTGGATTTGTAGAGTTGCCATTGAGTTATTGTAGTAAGGTATTCGACCTCCGGAAAATTGGTGACAAAAACACTGTTTGTGGTAGACATCGAAGTTTGGGCTAGCTGACAGTGTGATGCATGAGCTCCTAGCAATGCATAGCTCCAGCAACAATGTGAGAAATCTCCTCGCTTCAGGTTTAGATGGCACATCAACATGAACATTGAAATCACCGAGGAATAGGTGTATACCTGGCATATTGTCGATCTCGGTGACAAAGTTGTCAAATTCCATCAGGAAATCAGCCATGGGTGTCGATCCCGGAGGGGATGGGGGGGGATATACCCCCCCCCCCCAATATTTGAGGTGGGGGGATGGCGTGTATTATCATCCCCCCCAATATTTTGAGGTTGAATGTCATTCAAGTTTATTGTATAGCAATATTACATGTTCCTTTTGTTTTTTTAGTCTTCGCAGTGAATTTATACTATGTTTAATTCTTCTGAATCGTTTTAAATGCTCTAAAATGCGACTTTTCAACTCTGTTTCTATTAAAAAGTCCTTGG
This sequence comes from Astropecten irregularis, assembly GCA_963971285.1. NCBI lineage: Eukaryota > Metazoa > Echinodermata > Asteroidea > Paxillosida > Astropectinidae > Astropecten > Astropecten irregularis. Next base: position 9,002,376 of record OZ020256.1, read on the forward strand.
TTTGGGAGGGGGGTATCCCACCTCCCATAGCGTCTCCCGGCTCGGTCACTTCGCTCCCTCACATAGGACACAAAATCACCAATCATCCCCCCCAATCATGAAAAGAAATCGACACCAGTGAAATCAGCCGATGTCAGTTTGTTGGTCTTTGACGGTGGTGGCCGGTAGATGACAGCAAAAAGTATTGACTTGGTTTGATCCGTCACCAAACCATGCTCAAAAGTTGTGGGGATATGACTGGACACCGAGTTGTCATGAAGTTAAATTGGGTCTTGTCACTCCATACATGGAAGATAGTAGTGAATGCCTGCTATTGTTCAATGTTCAGTCCAGTGGATGTAGTGAATTCCATACAGCCCAGGAGTGTTGGGCCATTAAGGATTACGCTCTTTCTTTTGCGTAGGTATTAGATATATGCAGTAGGAATACTAATTAATTCACTCCACCCTGGCCAGGGAGAGTCTTAAGTAGGTAGCTCCAGTAGTTATGTAATCCTTTCATTTATAACCACAGGAGGGTACAATAGTCTTTTCTTTAACTACTCTGAGGAGAGTTACTCCCTAATATAGAAAAACCCTTTATTATCGACAGCTATAGTTACCCGGATGTTCGGACAAACATCACAACATTTACATGTAAGTAAATGGGGCCACGTGCGACTTGTTTGTCCGAACTTCTGAATGTGACGTCACGAGCGCGGAACCCTAAAGCCAGTCTGCAGTTATACTCCGTAGAGGCAACATCTACTGTACATGTAGGCTCAATTTTTACTAGTGACTTTCTTTTATCTTTAGTGATTGGCTTGAAGCGGGGATAGGAACTGACTTGGCAGTGTACACTCCTATACAGCTACTTTCCCTGTGGAAGGCCAACTTAACAACAACTTAGTATCATCATTAGTGTATATAAGTTTAGTAATTAAATTAGGCTAGGACTTAGGATAATAGGACTTAATTATTGAACAACTTAAAAATAAGCCTGTCGACGCTGTTCCAGGCCACATGGAACAATCAATCTCAACAATCTCTTGGAGATTTAGGGTAAGCAGTATTTGTTATTTTTATTAGAACCAAGACCCTAAAACCCAATGGTGTTGCTATGGCACCACAGCGACGCCAAGATGTCAGTGCAGGGTATAGTAGACTTGTAGGTATGACGGCAAGAAAATTGTCTGAAAAATTCTCAAAACCTGGTGCAGATTCCTGGCTCGAAACGGGCTAGTAGTATCTGTTCCCATTAGCAAGGACACTGGTGTTATATCCTATTCGACTGGTAGCCAGAAATCATGAGATTAAGAGAAGAACCAGGAGCAGTTGACGAGAGAGCATGGCAGCCTGTTAGGCGCACACATTACTAATTACTAATACTGTGTAGTGTACTTCAATTTGTGTGTTGTCCTACATCCGTCTCTTCCTTACTCTATGGTATAATCATGGAGCTATAAAGAGGCATGCAACTCAGACTTAACAAAAAACAAGGAAATACCTTAAGGGCCTATACTATACTTTGTGCAGTGTTTTCAATGGTATGAGTGTGATGAGAAAAACAAGGAAATCAGCTGATCCAAGGAAAAGTTGCATGCCTGTATAAAACAGAATACTGTACATGTATACGTATTCAATTGACATATACAGTACATATGTGAGGCAGCGAGGAGGGGAGTCAGGGGATAATATACCTGAATATGCAATGATTGGCAATTATGCATAAGAGCATCACATATTAGGCAAAGTGATCATGTCCAAACAGCTTAAGGGTATAGCAGAGAAACCAAACTCGAAAATCAAAAGAGCCCACAAGGGACACGTCCGTTTTTATTGCCCCACCACACATTAGAAGAGAGGTATCAACACAGATGGAAAAAACCAAGCAAGAAGATAACCCTCTTTATCCACTCTTTAACCATGAACCTGCCAAAAAGAGACTCAAATCTAGACACAGTTTTCTCCACTCAACTGAAACCCTTGATGGCTCTGCACTCAGTCACAGGATCACCCTTTGGTCTACCCACCTCCAGTCTGTGACGCACAAGCTCTCCTATGGACCTAGTGAATCACTCCCTCCAGGTTCAAGTGAGGGATGGCCTACCTGGTCGTGTTTGAATTGCCTACGGACTGGAACAGAACGATGCAAAGTCCTTAGGCAGAAATGGGGCTACAATAGGGATTGAGAAACTACCTGCGACTGTGGGGAGGATCAGACGATGCAACACCTTTTGGTCTGCTTCCTCCTACCAGAGCCATGCACTGCCAAAGATCTTGAGTCTTTCAACACCAAAGCCAGATCTTGTACCCTTCACTGGACAGGAATTGTGAAGTGACCCGAGAAGAAGAAGACATCCGTTTCGTAGCGGCGCTGAGAAAAGGAAGGACGATCATGGCGGTACGTATTGTGGGAGGTTAGGGTGCACCACAGTTGATCAAGTCTTTTCAGCAGATAGCAAATAGATGCAGGGGAATTTGCATATTGTAGTAACCGTGTTGGGTAGGTTGAATGCAGTAGACACCTCTGACAACAATACCTTAGTAAAACTATAAGGCTGGAAATGCGTATGCACTAACCTTTGACATTATTCTTTTTTCCATTAATAAACCTTAATTACCAGATTACAAGTCTTTCTGATTTTCCCCCACAAAAACCTTCATTAAGTATTCTAGACATATTGTGTTATCTACTGATCCGACGGCACGACATACAATCTGCCATTACTGAGTTGTCCCCGCCCACCTTTTATATGAGAAAAAATAATTTATGCTCCGCTGCACTCTATACTGTGGGTGTATGTCCCCTCTTCCATATAATATGCACTGTAAGTACCCGGTACATGAATCGCGTGTCGGACTTGTGTATACTCTGCAGAACTTTGAAGGTGGCGTGTTCCTAATAATCATAAGACGGAATAAGATGGAATAAATGTAAAGCTCTTACCTGTTTCACCTGTGACAAACTAAATCTTTTGCCGTTGCGCTTGACCTGGTCACTATAGCGACCGATGAATATCAGCCCTCTATCTGTGATGCTAACCTTATCCCCTGAAGCTCTCTTAACAGCTTTCTTTGCTACAGGCCAAGTCTCGCCATCCATAAGACACACTCTGATGTCGCTTCCTATATAAAGTAAAAAAGACAATAATTTGTAACATTTATATTTTTGAAAGCAGATATTGTTTAGCCTTTTGACGCATTCCAGCACTCTGTTTAGAAGAATGAAAGATGTGAAAAGGAAATTTCAAGATTTAAAAAAAAATACAATAATTTGGTCTTAAATTATGCGAATTATGAGTGAGAACTGTGATTTATGTTTGTGTGACTAAAAGAGATATAAAGAGGGAGGATATGGGAATATGGAACTTGAATAAAACATATTATTACTGACATAACTATACATTGCTATAATATTATGCTAATGTATGGCATATCCCTTTTTAATAGTAAGGGATTGTAAAATCCCTTAAAATGTGGACATTTGCCCCAAAGTAACAAATAAGGACAACATTTTCCCCCAAAATGTTGTTGCCATGGAGACTGACATATAAAAATATTAGGCTTTTTGGCATTCCTTAAATTTCTGTACAGTGAAATGTTTCTTTCTATGTGTTTGATACATGGGTCTTAATGCCTAACAGGGTACACTGAATGTATAAAACTGTGTGTGGGTGGGCTATACCATTCACTTCAAATAGGGGCCATTTTGGGACCTTTTGGAAATGAATCATTTTTCAACAGCTCATAATATGGTAGTGCTCCAATTTCAACATGGACCATATATTTTTGAGATGATACCTTGGGATTGTGGAAAATGAAAACACCAGCTAAGGGAAAACATTCATAATTCACAGTCTTGCCAGACATGTTACCTTTTTATGGCCAAATTTAGTGCAAGGTTAAACCCATGTTCAAAGGGAATGCCAGTCGCAACGGCCAGACAAACTCCGTGTGTCAAGCATGACCATTGCAATAACACTGCAATAACAAATACCGCCGCAAGATAAATCAGATGCAAAAATTCTGGCCGAGGTTGGGAAAAGTATTTTTACAACAACGTGGTGAGTAAAAAAAGGTAGGTTTGCGGTGACACCATGTAATCTTTTCTGTGAGAGTGTGTGGTTCTGAGAAGAACCGTTGGTATTATCTAAACATTCCGATCTGTTCTCTTTAATGGGCTTGAAGTCCTCACCTCTCCTTCTGATAAAATCAACCTTTTTGCCGATCGTTTTGCAGCAAACTCCACACTTGATGACCTAGGCCGAAACCTGCCCGACTGTCCTTCTCGTGTTGACAGCAGTTTATCTAGGATTAACATCACACCTAAGATGGTAGCTAAAGTCATCAATCATCTTGACACCTCAAAAGCCTCAGGACCTGACCGAATCCATGCAATTGTACTGAAGATGTGTTCACCAGAACTTTCCTCTATCCTCTCCAAACTGTACAATATTTGCCTAACACATTCAGTGTTTCCATCTAATTGGAAGCTGGCCTCTGTTGCTCCTGTTTTCAAAGGCTCAGGTGAGAAGTCTGATCCCTCCAACCCATAAGCCTCCTTCCCATTATGAGTAAGGTTTTTGAAAGCCTGATTAACCAGCAACTCATAGATTATCTTGAAGAACACGAGCTCCTGACAGATGTTCAGTATGGCTTCCGTCATTCACGGTCAACAGCTGACATCATATCCCTGATAACGGAACACATCAATAGAGCTCTAGATCGACATGGTGAAGCTAGGCTTGTTGCCCTTGACATATCAAAGGCCTTTGACAAAGTTTGGCACAGAGGGCTCATCCATAAATTGAAGTCTTATGGCATCTCTGGCAATCTGTTAAATCTAATTTCTAGCTTTCTCATTGTACGTCAGTTCTCTGTGGTGCTCGAGGGCCATTCCTCCTCCATTTATCGTATAAATGCAGGTGTTCCTCAGGGCTCTGTTCTGGGCCCTTCATTATTTCTTCTATATATCAATGATCTGCCCGACTCTGTCTCATCACAGTTAGCCATGTATGCTGATGACTCAATGGTGTATGCTGATGACTCAATGGTGTATACTACTTACCCTGGTCCCCTGTCTGCTCCTTCCTGTACACAGGCCAGTATTGTTCTCAACCAGGACCTTGAGAATGTCATTAACTGGGGTAACGACTGGCTTGTCACATTCAATCAAAAGAAGACTCATTTGTTGTCTTTGTCCAGGTCCAGATCTCCTTACTTTTCTACCTTGGAGATGAATTCAATACCACTACAGGAGCTTGCTGACAACCGGCTGCTAGGTCTTGATTTCACCTCTAACTTATCCTGGGATAAGTACATTCGTAGCATTGCCAAAAGGGCTTTGCAGCGCGTAGGCTGCTTGTATCGTGCCAGGCAATATCTTCCCCCAGCTGCTTTGCTCTATTTGTCATGGAGTACTGCTGTCATATTTGGGCTGGTGCTCCTGCTTGCAGTATTTCAAATCTAGTTGGAGATGAATTGGCTTCAACTCTGGAACTCCTATCTCTCCGTCGCTCTGTAGCCTCTTTGAGCCTCTTTTACAGATACTTTTTTGGTAGGTGCTCCAATGGACTCTCACTGGTTGTTCCACCCAACCGTACCTTTGGTCGCACCACACGTTTCTCTGCTCAGTCACATTCTTACACTGTGGTGGTCCCCGAGTCAAATACTCGGGGATACTCATCCAGTTTCTTCCCGCGTACCGCCTTGCTGTGGAATTCTCTCCCTGCATCCTGCTTCCCTTCCACTTACAATTTGTCCCAATTTAAGTGCAACATCAATAGTTGTCTTTCTACTCCATGATTTCTTCTTTGTTCCCTTTTCTCCTCGTTTTAGCCATCACCTTGAGTGGCCTGCTTTGGGCCTTGTGATTGGCGATTTTTCATAAAAAAAAAAATCAAAAAAATCAGTGTGCTCTGTTTGTCCTCAGGAGAGTGACTGGTTGCGTGACTTTGATGATGTTGAATATAAGCTCCAAGGATGCACTGGAGTGGAACGGCTGGATTGCTTGGAATCCTATTGAATAAATGGTTACTCAGTGCAAGCATTGAAGTGTAACAGTGGGGAACTAGGAGTTGTTGGGTGAGGAGCTAGAAGCCGTGGGTACAGATGACCTATTGGCTTGTTGTAGTAAGGGGTGCCAAATGCCACAATTAATGTGGTGAGTACTTGGGTGCGGCTTGCACGCAAGTTATAAATGGGAAAACTGGTTGGATGTCACAGTGATGAGCATTATACAAAAAAGTAATACCGGTACCACATATGAGATCTCTGAAGAATAAACCTGATGAACTCTATGCAGTCGTGACCAACAAGCGTATAGATGTCTGTGTTTTGAATGAAACATGGATGACTCTGTGGATTTTCTTAACATGAATAGCCTTGGTCAAGGCGTTGATCGTATTCGTACCATGTACATTATTATTTTGTTCACAGCACTCCCGATCCCCCGCACGATCGTTTGCACGTACAACAATATAATGCACATTAGGCAAATAGCGAAATATGCAAATTAGGTCTATTGGTATAAACGCCTTGTACCTTTTGTCGACGAAAGCTTATGTGTTTCTTTATATTTTCGCCGGATTTCCAGCGAAGCCCTCGTATGCGAATATGAAATGTGGGGGCGGGCTATGTGTTGTGCAGTGTCCAATCACAGCACAGTATAGAAGCATAAATATTGTAAGAATGGCATTTCTGAGTCAAGACGACTAGCTGTTGATATCAAAAGCTAGTCGTGATGTCGCACAACGTACAGCAGGCCTACGTTGTACTTCATTATACATGTATGTTGTTTGAATTACTGTTGGGACATTTTCGTGGCGAGCAGCAGCAGCAAACCTTCAATACTTCTGCAGGACATCATGTCGCCTTTCGTGAATTTACCGATAGGCAACGGTCCCGGAAGTCTGTAAATGCAATTAGACAAGTTGAAAACTCCATGTTAGGCAGCAAAATCATGTACATCATATAATCGTATACAATGTATAGAGGGCCTATATAAATTTTGAACTGAATTTGAACAGATAGACAAAGCCAAATGGCGGTTATCCTGTATCATATGTGATTTGAATACTTGTGAAAATATCAATCAGAATTTGATCACCGACTCAACTGGCAGAACATACGTTCTGTCCGTTACAAACTAGCATGCTACATAATGTCCTAGGCCTGTTTGAATAATGCAGTCTGGTATTGAACCACAACGAGCCAATCCAAGAGCGTATTTAAAAAGGCTGTCTATTGCTATTAGCATAATGACCTCCACCCACTACACTTCCCGTGGACGAATGATCCAAGGCGTTCGTTTTTAGCTCTACCAATTTGCATGTTCCCGGACCATGAGAGATCGCTGTTCGCCTGATGCTAGAATACGCGTCAACGATCGTGCAGCTGGAACATACGACTACGAACGCCTTGACCAAGGCTATAACATGAATGACTTCACTCATTTCAACAAGTACAGGAGAGGAGGTGGTGTCTCAATTTACGTGAGTGATCACCTATCCCCAAAATGTGTGCCTGAAATCCATGTCCCAAATGACATTGAGGTGACATAGTGCCAAATTCGACTTCCACATGAGGTATCTTGCATCTACATTGCCTCAGTATATTGCCCACCCAACTGTGGTATCGAGCCTAATTTGATGAACCATGTCATTACTAGTGTGGATGCATTCCGCATGGAACACCCAGATGCTGGATTCGTGCTGCTGGGGCATTTCAACCAGTTGGACACCAGTTGGCACATTATCCATGGACCCAAACGTAACAATGTGCTATTGGACAAGATTATGACTAAACTTGACTAGATTTTACAATGATGCTGAGATCATGTCCTCGCTTGGACTTAGTGATCAGAATACTGTCATATGGAATCCACGTCAACACACAGGAACTCTCTGCATACACATGTAGTCTGACCAATGCGGGACTCTGACATATGAGCATTTCGTCAATGGATATCTGATCATACCTGGAACGAGATTTCCGACGCAGTTGGAACATCAAATAAATTTGATACATTCTATGCAACTCTACACTCGGCCATTAATCAATACTTCCCAACAAAGCAGGTGAAAACTCACCAAAAGGACAAGCCTTGGATGACACCAGCCCTTTAAGCACTAATCAAACACCAACAAAAACTGTTCAACAGTGGACACAGGCATGAATGCAGAAACAAAGTTATGTGAACCATTGCTGAAGAGAAGCATTAATTTTACTATGACCGCGTCTATGACTGACTGCCTTTTAAGGGCACCTGACTAGACTGGGCCCTGACCTATTTTTGGATCTAATAAACGATGCCCTTGCCTCCTCTAATCTACAACACTGGAAAATGACATGAGTGTTGCTGAAACTACTACACGAGATGCACAGATGCTGCAATACCCAGTGGACTAGTGGCGAGTCACCCACAGGTAGGCCCACGCAGGACCCTGTTCATGGTCCCAGTCTCGGATATTGTGTCACGCAGATGTAAGGTGGGAAAAAGTCTCACACAGATGCTAGACCTGAGAAAGGTTGCGTCCACACAGGACTCCTGAGGCAGGTCCAGTCCCAGAACTAGAAACCCTTTTGGACAGGATGCAAGATATGAAGAAGAAAAAAAAAAAAAAAATTACTGGTATGTGTTAACTATTTATTCATCCCCTTGTATTAAAGTGTTGTACAAATGCTATTTCCTGACACCTATGGTTAAAAAACAAGAAGAAATGGAATACTGTACTGGGCCCAATTTCATGGAATCCGTTACCGTTAGCAAAAATTCTTCGCTTACGGTAGCAGAATTTTTTGTTGGGGTTACAGTTAGCGTATATTTCACGGAAGAGTTTCCTTTTTGGTAACGGTAAGCAAGGAATTTGTGCAGATGCATACGGCAGCGCGTTAGCAGAAAATTATCACGGTTACCCTAGAAATTCTTCGCTAACCGAGAGTCTTGCTTACGGATTCCATGAACTTAGATTTCACTGAGTGTGCATTGCAGAGTAAGAAGGACGGCTGATTGACCATTGAGTTTGTGTGAGAGGAACATGGATAAGATTGTTCAACCTCCGGTGTCTATAAGTAGTCGGTTTCATTCGCACTGAATTAATGATTGTTGATATGATCTGTTGATTTGGTTTGTGTTTTGGAATTCCTCTCTTGATTCCTCTCTGGGAACATCTAATATTCAGATCGATGACTGTATTCTGAACATGTTGAGGTAAAAAAGTACAGATCGTTGTCACTGTAGTGAAGGGGGTTATTTGGTCTAGATTTGCATAAATTTTCATCCTACACAAATTTGGACTGCTACATTTGAGGTGGGGGGGAGATTCCAAACAAACAAATATATTTTATTTTTTTTATTTTTTTATTTATTTATCTATTTACATGTATTACAATATTGCAAATGATTTCAAATCACACAGTAACACAGACCATAAGGGGCCGTCCATAAAGTACGTACGCACAAAATGCCGACTTTTTTGAACCCCCTCACCCTCTGTACGCATGGCGTACGCAGTGGTCCCAACCCCCCTCCCCCTGACCTGTATACATACGCATTCCATATTATGTGGTACCTTGCTTTAGCATCATTAAAATGTCACAGTAATCGGGCCGGTACCGTTATTGGGACGTCACTTTCAATTTCTTAAATGAATGACTAAAGTATAACAGGTTTTTATACATTTACAGATGTATTTGGAAAAAAATTTGTTTTGGGTATATTAAGGAAAAAAAGGAAAAAACAAAACAATCCAGGTGCTTTTTTCTCGTTTTTTTTTACCTTTCTTGGGGACCAGGAAGAAGGTCGACATGAACCCCGAATGCGGCTCCCCCTGGAGAAGCATGCGGATCGCCCGCTTCTCGAGGAGGGATGTTATTTCCGTCTCGAGAGAGCGGCGCTTTGAAGCATCGTGCGGCACTGGCGTGGGCAGAACGAGCATGTCCGACAGGGGGGTGTTCGTGAACTCGAGCGCATAACCGCGGGAGATTGTGTCGAGCACCCACCTGTCGGACGTAACCTGAACCCAGGACCCTGCGAATACCTGGAGACGGCCTCCCACGGGTCCCATGGCGGGAGGCCTGCAGGAGACGAGCGAGTCACTTACGCCTGGCCCCGGTGGACCGGGGGCCGGGCGTGAGATAACCACGTCCTGACTTCGGTTGCTGGCGCCATGCGGTGGCAGACTGGAGCTGCGTGGGGCGGGCCAAAGGCGAGGCGGTCGTACGGCCACGAAAACTACCACGAGTAGACGCCCCAAGGGGGCTACGACGGGGAATTACAAATGACGGCTTGCCCCTGCCTCGAGACGCCTTGGGCGCGGAGGGCGGGGGCCGCTTGAGATTGATTTTCTCGGTGGCCTTCAGTCTCTTAGCCTCGGCCTGCATGAGTTCTTCAAACTTTCCAGCAAAGAGGTCATCTCCCAGCAGGGGAAGGGCTTCAAGCCTCTTATGAGCGCCTTGGGACGGGAGAAAGAGAGCATCCAGCACGTTGCCCCTACGGGCCGAGGTTGCAAGGGCGGACACACGGGCGAATTGGCCAAGCACCGACTGGGGGCCATTATCGAGGCAATGAAAGGCGTCCCTCAGCATGTCCGGAGGAACTGGCGACTCTTCCACACAACCGGAAACTAAGTATTCCGTGAGAAGAAGTAAAAAGGAGGCCGCGGCCAGGCCATGGCGAGAGGCGGTGTCCAACTTCTTCAGCGTATCCTCCAGCGTATTGCGGGACTTGTCCGCGAAGGGCCGCTTCGCCGAGGGGTGCCCCCCATCCGCTGTCAACTTGTCTTTCGTCGCATCGGAGAGGCGAAGAACTTATCCAAGTCCGATTTGGAAAGCGGTAATTGCCTCGTGTCCGACTCGGATAAGGCAACCACTTTTCAGTGGGGGACATAATCCCAGAGATCTTCTCAGCACACACCTGATCCAAGGGGATAAGTGGGAAAACCTTGTCACCAGAAACAGCAACACCCGCCTTATGATCCGATTTATGATCAGACTGAGGGGATTCCTCCTCCGGTGGTAACTGAAGCACACGGATCATGTCCCGCTGTACAAGGCGCAGCTCCGTCTCGGCAATAGAGAGCCGTTGAAGCTGGGCCACGCCCTCATCGTCAGCAGAGCCGTCCGAAGAACGGGTAGACTGTGGAGAGCCAGGGTAATCCCGAGCGGCAGCAGGAGTAGGCTGGCCAGATGCGTGAGCCTGCGGTTGAATGACCTCCTCAGACACGAGAGACATTGAGGGATGAAGGCTCAAAGCAGGAGGGGACGCGGGCGCACGGCTGACAGTGTGCGGCAGGTCCCTTTGTCCTTGCGCCACCCAACCGTGGCCGACGATCATCGGGGTTTGAGAGGGGACCACAAGGTTGGGTTGCTGGGTGACGGGGCCCGTCTGGCGGGAGGCAGCAAGGGCCGATATCGAGGCCGAGATCGACTGAAAGGCCCGCAGAAACTCACCCCGTGAAACTACGTCCTCGCCCTTGCAGCGTTTGCCGCGGCGAGACCGGGAAGAAGAGTCGCCGGAACTCGGTGAAGAATCACGAGATCGACGGTTCGATTTTTTCTTCTTCTTTCCCTTGGTCTTCGACGGACAACCCTGCGGGGTGTCCGAGGAAGAGTCCACTAGGGCCTGGGCCAACGGGACCCTGGAGCAACGGATGAAGTCCGAGGAACCCGATACGGCCGAGGCCGACGGGCCAGGGTAGGCCCAGGATGGGTCACCCGAACGGTCACAGCCCGCCCGGCCAACGGCGCTTCGAGCCCCACGGGCTGAGCGTGCGTTGCACGGTCGGGTAGACCGGGCAAAAGCCCGTCCCGGCAGCGCATGGCGTCTGCCATCGTGCCGGGAGGGTGCACCGTGTCACTGGAGCCGCGGGGGTCAGTCGGCTTAGACTGCCCCGGGTCCATGGGTGCAAGGGGTGCAGGGCACACGGCCGAACCGCGTTTGCCCTGACGACCGCCCTTCTTCGGTTTGGCTCTGGCATAGGATGCTTGTTTTATGGTAACCTTTCCAGAGCCGCACCTACCGTGTACTTTCTTCGTTCCGTCAGAGCTGATCACGGGTGGTCCCCGACCGGGCCGACGGAACTGCCCGCGCCTCCGACCGACTGAGGCTGACGGGCAGGGGACTGACGCGCGGGTAACGGAGCGTACCCGGCGGAGTCCGTACAGGAGAGCACGGATCGCACTGGGGAGTGGCTGTGCACCCCAGTATTTGCTGAACCGGCTCTATCGGATCGCTTCATACCGCACAACACAACACAAGAATACACAGAAGAAAACTACAAACTGTACACACGTTATCAAAATATACCTTTATTAAGTAAAGAACTTCGCTTGCGTGAAAACACAGAGAGATCGAAAACACATCCTTCTGCTCCTGACGCTAAGAGAAAAGAGGACGCTTACGTGGCATTCATGCCGCGGGGCACTGTGGGTAGGCCAATAGGGGGCGCTGTTGTATCTATTCTTAGCGTGAATACTTGACGGTCTAGGGAAATATGCATAAGTAGTGGCTCTACAGGTAAGACGAGTGAAGTAGACTTGTTGATTTATTTCTTATACATAAATCTGGTCAGAAAAGAAAGGAGTCTAAGCAGTATAACATGCTACTCTTATGGCTATTAGCCATAAGAGCTTAAAGCATTGTGAGTCATGGACCCCATGGTATTAACAAATGTGCATGTGGACAACATGTCAGTTTGAAGTATGCTTAAAGGTAGTATCATACTTTGGTAACATACCAAAACATAATTTTTCACAGATTTGCCTTACAGGATATAAAGATGGTGATGGTCGAAACATACCGTTAAAATGTTTCTGCCTGAAATGCTGTATTTATCAAGAAAAGAGTAAAACAACAACCAACAATTTTTTTTTTATCTTTTAAAAGATCAAAAATAAAAGAGAAAAGACTTAAGAAATACCATGGCCGTTTTCTAAAAAAGTGGCCACCGCTGGGGCTGAAGATTTCACAGATGATTGTTACTGTGTCTTTCTCGATATTTTTGCCCAGGAATCTGCATTTCTTTGACAAAAACCAAAGTATGATACAACCTTTAAAGTTTTACTATAATAAAATTTGGGAAAGGGGTGAAAGTGCTTTATCATTGCTTAAAACATAATTAATAACTAAATAAATTTATATGTTTACGTAAGTGCTTACTTTTGAGCAAAACGTTACAAAATCAGTACATGTAAAGTATGCTCCGCCCCAAAGTCCCCCTTGGAACCGATCCATGCAACAATATCAAGTGACGTCACCTACAGAACTAGTATAGGCTTGCACCACAGTATACAGCGTGGCATTCTGCATGTGACGTAAGCAAGATTTTTCGTTGCAAAAAGTGGAGTGTTCAATTATGGGTCTAAAATACTTCATTTTTCTATATACAATATTTTTAGCACAAACAATGACAGACAGGTTGAGTTTTATAACAATATGGACGTATTTAACTTCATATGAGTTATTTACAGTTAACCTTGAGTTGAAGTCCGGATAAGTCAAAGAAGGATTTAGTAACGTGACAAAGTCGCACACGCACAGCTGTCCAAAAGTATGCACGACTTTTAAAAAATGTTAATGATAAATCAAAAACAGACCTTATCTATTTTCAAAAAGATTGCCGCCTCATCTTCTTCGTCCTCAGAAGAGGAAGAAGATATTTTGGCGCACCCAGGGGGGGGGGGGGGGGGCTGGGGGGGCTTGAGCCCCCCCCCCCAAGAGGGTCCTTGAAAAAAAAATGAAAAAAAAAAAAATGGGGGAGAGGGAAAGGGAGAGGAGGAGGAGGAGGAAGGGGGGGGGAGTCACAAAATGTTTGTTGGGCGTTTTGTGGGAGAAAAATTTTCTTTGAGCCCTCCCCCCCCCCCCCCCCCCCCCAAGACAAAATCCTGGGTGCGCCGGTGCCTTGAGGGATATACCACATATTTTTCCCAAACTAGTCTCATAATATTGCCCGAGTCGAATGAATACAGGCTAGTTTAATTGGACTAAGGTTCCAATAGCAACCCATGTGCACCACTTAATACTCACCAATAAACAGCTCTCCTTCTCCCTCCAGTATAGTTTGCCCATTTTCCTTCCTTACCTCCAGTGTGGTTTCTAGTAAGGGTTCACCCAATGGGATGCTGTAAAAAATACAGATTCACAATTACAAACTCTACACAACAAATACTAAAATACATTTATTGTCAAAATATGAGAATCTATGTTTTAAATGTTTCCTGCAACATCCCTGAACCAATAAATAAGCCCTCTTACTTCTGACCAATAATTCCTCCTATTGTATTGCTACATGTCCTCTGGACAGTTTTTGACAAAATGTCATGTTAGAAAAAGTAAACCCAAAACAACTCTACTATTAATAAACAAAAAAAACACAAAAGGTAATTTTTTGCCTTTTTTATGCCCAATGGACAATTCAGCTGATTTATATCTACATTACTGATCATGCATGCCTCAATAAATTCAGATTTCAGAAAAGGAACAAGTTGGAACAACATTATAACAGGCAACAAAATAAAGTTTCCCCCTGAAATTGCTGCTATTCTCATACCAGTGTTGTAGTACTCGTACTCGAGTACAACTCGAGTCCACCAAAGTACTTGGCCCGTACTCGATTAAAAGTACTCGAAAACAAAATGTACTTGGCTCGTACTCGATCCGATGTATTTGAATTTTGGACGTACTCGACGTTAAGTACTCGGTACTCAATCCCAGTACTCAACAATTTCCGATAATTAAAAAAAAATAAATTCACCTTTTCGTCGATGACATTGCTCAACCTCAAACATATCATAAGCGCGGTAGCACGATATCCATTTAATTATAACGTGTAGAAGGATTTCCTTGCACTGGGTATGGTGTGCATGCGTGCACGTGCAAGGAGTGCGGAGATACATGTAGTGGAGTTAGTGGTTAGCGCGGCCCGAATTGGGAAGTCGGGCCCAATGCCCAATTATGGTTGGGTCAAAATGATGCGCTATATGTACATGTACAGTCCATGGTACATTCTCAATCGGTACATAATTGTGTTTTCTCCATACACTTCGTTTTTGTCAAAGAAGTACAGATTTATGGGCAAAAATATCAAGGAAGATACAGCAAATATCCAGTCCCTTACAGTGCCCACTTTTTTGTTTAGAAAACATAGGAGTTTTGATCTCACCCTGAGATCAAAAGTGTTTTTGGCTTGTGATTTATTAATTTTTTTCTTTCCTTAAAAAAAACATCTTAGGCAGAAAAGGTTTTACCATTATATTTGTGCCATCACCATCTTTATACCCTGTAACTTTGATAAAAAGCACAATACAATGTATTTTGACTATTTTGTTAAGTCCAGAGAGAATAAAGGGCATTTGTTTTTGTTTCTTTTAAATTTACCTGCTGACTGTGTTGTGTAATGAAGAGATTTATTAAACACGACTGTCATGAACTGCATTTGTTGGTACTGTGCATTGGTTCTGTGCATGTACTCGGCCCGGGACTCGAACTTTGGAACTCGGACTCGGCCTTGAATGTATTCGGACTCGATACTTAGGACTTGGACTCGACATCAATGTACTCGGACTCGGCCCAGTACTCGGACCCTGAAGTACTCGGAGTACTCTGTACTCAGATTTGAGGACTTGACTCCAACATTGTCTCGTACCCTATTTCTCTACTTACCTGTCAGTTGATTCTCTAGTTGAATCCTGTATGTCAATCTGGTAGCAAGATGCCCAACTTGATACCTCCGTTATACCATAGATGTTGTAGAACTTGGTGATACAATTGTCTGCTGCCCTCAAGTTGTTAATTTGAGCTACAGTTGGGCAGTTCTCCCCACCAAATGCCAAGACACGTAGATGTGTAGTTGGTGACAAGAGAGACTGCTGAAGAAGTTTACTCCCAAATCGGTTGATAAGCGTCGGTGTGGCCTGTTTGATGTCATATTTTCAAACCAAAATGGTGAAATTATAAACCTCATAAAATTTCAAGTTAAACCAATTCGATGTAAATTCTGTTTGCATCAAAGATTATATAGCGCAAGATGGGAACTCACCACTGAAACGTGTAATCGCCATGGGCGCCATTCTGGTATTGGGCAGGCGCTTCACGTACGGAGTTTCCATAGCATGATATGAGCGACTTGCAAAAGTAGGTCCAGAAAACCACACAAAATCGCCGTTTTCATATTCAGCTGCTTCACACCAATGTCAAATATTTCTATTTACAATAAACAATAGGTTTTAATCGAATCCGGGCCAAAATCGTACCTAACACTCCCCTTTTCTTTGATAATCTCCCAGCTCCCATATGTCCCGTGTACAAACTACTCACCAGTTGCACACCAAAATGGCAGATCATGTATAATTTGTATGGAGAATGGCCATGGCGACCTCCATACCAATTACCACGCGCCCTATGGTCAGTTATCCATCTTGCGCGTATGCGCTATATAATCTTTGGTTTTGATAAGTCTCCAGTCATTTGTTTTAAGATGTTTATCCAGTGATTCTGCAGAACGGACTTGATTAGGGAGGCAGTTCCAAAGGCGAGGGGAATGTTCATAAAATGCACGATTACCTGCAGTAGAGTGCACCTTTTTAACGGCCATGTGTTTATACTGTCTGAACCAGAGCGATGGCCAGGTAGTCCAGGTTGGTATATATTGATGAGACTGGTGAGGTACGCAGGGGCAGTATTGTGGAAACATTTGCAGACAATGGTTTAAAGTTTTTTTGAGATAAAAAGTGACATATTTTTCCATAATCGCGGTACTTCGAATTGAACGTTTTTCAATATGCATTATACTATCCAAAGCAGCTGTACTTCTCACCATGAAACCACGCACACACCGCCACACCCCAGGGATCGTTTCAATGATACACGCAACAATGCTGCAACCTGGGTGTGGCGGTGTGTGCGTGGTTTCATGGCTTCTGACTGCCAAACGAACAAGGATAGTTGACTATTGGGGTCACCACCAACATAGGGCTGGATGGCTCAGTTGGTAGAGCGCCTAGTACGGTATTCAGGAGGTCGCCGGTTCGAATCCCGCTCCAGTCAATTTTTCTTTGTTCACTTTAAATAAAAATATGCGCAGATTTGTGTTGTACGATGTATTGTTATACATCATTATAATGCATGTGCAAACATCGCATAACGAAACTGCGCAGATATTTGTGAATTTGTGATGTACATGTACCAAACATCACAAATATGTGCGAAGATATTTCTGATGTTCGATGTTCCTCCTGCACCACCTTTCTTTGCCGTCTTGCGCATGATATTGATAGTTAATTTCACACTGCAAGTAATGCGCGCCCCATGTGTCATGGCGACCACCGCAGTTTGCAGTGGATACGAAACCACATTATACCACCGTGAGGGTCATCACCTCCACGTGCAATGTTCATAAATGTAAAAAACCTGATGGTGTGCTTTAATTCATTGATAACAATGGGATCATTGCATCAATGTCAACATTGTTGATAAAATGAGAAGGTCATTGAGAAGGCAGTTTTATTTCTCACTGACAGTGTTTACACTTGATTGTGCAATGGAGGATCAGATCCTGCAGTCACGTTCAAGCTAGAGGGATCTGATCCATGCCATGTTTATACTCGATTTTGGGGCCGATTCACTTGCAATCATCGGTTAAGCCCAAATCCATCGCTGAACGGAAAATTGATCGCAAAGTAGCGATAAATTTTGTTTCATTGCAATGGGTTCACTGAGCGACAAATATCTTGCAAAGTTCATTGCAAAAAAAATAATGTCAAGGTGGCAAGTCACGTCGTTTTAACTTACATATTCGTTGTTCTGTAACGTGTGAATAATACATGTAATGTCTTTACATCTATTGTGCATAAACAATGCTTGCATGGGCTTTACATAGAGAGCGGGTTTTCATGGATAAAGCAAGTTTTCGTTGCGCTTTGCTTACCACGGACTGAAGCAAGTTAATGCATGCAGAATCATCCACCGTGAGTGTGGTAGACGTCCTCATGGTCTTCGTAATCGCGATCATAGAGGGATTAACATGTTATGTGGCGATGGCCTAGCTACTACACTATAGTCTGCCTATGGATTTTTGTGTAGAACATTTTAGGTAAAAAGTAAAAACGCATGTCTCCTAAATCTTAACTGCACAAAGTGCACAGTTCCGGCTCATATCCAAGAATAAGGTCTATAAACAACTAAGTTTTCTCTGTCGTATGAAGTGATCATGTCAGAAAAATATGCAGATCAACAGTGTTGAAGTACTCATACTCGTACTCGTACTCAAGTACAACTCGAGTACAGACAAATACTCGGCCCGTACTTGATTAAAAGAATTTGAAAATAAAATGTACTTGGCCCGTACTCAACAAAAAGTACTCTTAAATAAATGTACTTGGCCCGTACTCGGTTCCATGTACTCGGATTTCAGGAGTTCAAATTTTATTTTCGTTACAATTTCATGGTTGATTACGTTGGCGATTTCCGATAAATTATACAGCTGGAGTATGAAGATCATCAGGAGTTTAGTATCAAATGGAGTAAGCAGCACAGTGTCATTTGCAAGGTTTGTCAAACAATAACTTTTGAGAAGAGTCGAGGAGAATGCCCAACTTCAAATTCAATAAACATCTTTCTGAAACAAACTATAAATAAAAAGGATGCTCAAAAGTGGAAGGCATTTCAGGATGTAAGATCTAAGTTTTTGAGGAAATAATCTCCAAAATATCAGAGCCTATATTTATAATATGGTAGCAGCACAACAGTGCCCTCAAAGATGAGCATACATTGGACATTGACTGAAGCTGAGCCATAAGCTCAACAATAATGCCTGTCTGGATTTAGCTGTGATAATCCTCCAAATCATGGAATTAAGTGGTAGTACATGGCCCCAATGTATACCGGTATTATATAAAACTTGTGAAAATATAAATAATTCTGCAGCTTCCCCCTCCCCCCTGACTTATGGCCTAGTCAAGTCTGATATAGTTATAGTTGTAGAGATTAACTGAGACTGCATTTACACTCAAATGTCGCAAGGGGGATTGAAGGGAAATCAAAGGTGAGTGTAAATGCGAGCACGATAGGGATTTGATCCGAGGCTGATCCTGCTTTTCAATCCCCCTTTTGTGGGAGACTGAAGCGGGATTCGATCCCGCAACGGCATTAGTGCCACATCAGATCCCACATCTGACACAATCACATGCGGTTTACAGACAAACCCCACGAAACATGTCAAAAGTTGTGTGTATGTACACACAACATGTACACACAACTTGTACAGTACAGTATGTACGAACGTGCATGCCATGTTTGATATTTTGCATGGTCACCTGATGGTGTACTTCACAATTCCTAATGAAATATGTAAAAAAAGACAAGGACCGCTGTCAACAAAATTGTCTGATCATTCCAAAGTAGGCTGTGACAATTTTGTTTAGCTTGCCCAATTGATCAAAACTTGCCTTGGATTTCTCGGAATCCACGTTTATAATGGTTATCAGTTGTAAAGCTGCAAGGCCTAGGCCTACGAAAACTTTGTGATATAGATCACGCATGTAGGACTTGTGGCCGCCGCTGTTCTATCACGTAACCCCTTACAAAACACAGAGACGCACGTCTTTTTCAGCGAGTGTACATGTACACACACTGACAGAACAGCGGCGATGAACGCACGTAATTCAGTAACTAGGGACAGCATTAGTCTTGGTTTCAGATGTTGTTTAATTAATTATAAATTAATTAAGATCGGAAAAGCAAATAAGAAGATTAAGAAGAACTAGAGATTGTCTGTTGATAACAGAACATAAGGCTTTTTCGAATATACCAATTCAAGATTTGTTCTTAGATCTAATGTTTAAAATGCAGCCACATTATTTCAATGTATAAAACCACTTTGAATCCAAACAAATTAATGAAGGGCAGCTCAAATCATAATATTTTCATGTCATAAAGAAAGACCACTCCTAACATTGACATTTGGTGAAGCGTTTGTCAAACAGCAACGATATCAAAAGTCAAATCATCAGAAATCAAAGTTCAATGGGCAGTTTGCTGAGCCAGGATCTCGTTTTGGCGTTCGGACAGCAAAGAGCAGTGAGGTCCCCGGGCGACTTGAGCAAGACGCAGTCAGTCACCACGTGCTCCACGGTCTGGATCAGGTGGCCACATGGACATGAGGCTGCTTCTTGCACGCCCCAACGTTGGAGGGTCTCACCGACGCAAGCAGTGCCAGAGCGAAGACGGTTGAGTCGCACCCACTGCTTACACGGTAGGTCAGCACCGGGCGGCAGCGACGGGCTGGGCAGGGGACAGGCAGATCGAATGAGAGGTGGTCCAGCATCAATACGGTCGTTCCACGCCTTGGGTGGATCATAGTTATTTGCGACGAGATGGGCAGCGTGTCGGGAGAAAGGTTGACGTGACTTGAGACGTTGTTCATTGGGGTAAGTGACAGTGCCTGAGACCCGATCAAATGATGTATCGCCTCCTTGAATCGCTGAGCCCCCTTCTCTGAAGGCTGTCTGATGACATCAGGGGAAGCCTATTCCAGGTAGTAACAGCTACTGGTAGGAAGCTCCTGTCATAGTCCAGCAAGGTCTAATGCCAGGAGGAAAAGGATACCGTAGGGAGTAGGGATGCACAGCGATGGAGGAGCAAAGTATGTGGCGTTAGTTGTTGGGAATAACAGCAGGTTCAGGTAGAAGATCCCTTAGAGGCAGCGGGCAAGAATCCAGGTGCATTTTATAAATGCAGGCTGCAGCACTGACCAAACGCCGGTGATGAAGGGGCTGAACATTATTTGCCTGGTGCAACACCAATGATAGCCATTGCCTTTGCTTGGATGCGGTTGAGGATGCTAAGGTAGGAATCAGGAGCACTCATCAAGCAGAGGGAAGCATATTCCATCTTGCTGCATATGTAGGACTTGAAGAGAAGAACCCGATCCAGGTGCTAAAGCCGGTGCTGTTCTTCTGAGCATGAATAACCTCTGGCGAGCAGCTTTGGCTATTGACTGGATGTGCTTCTTTCAACTCATGGAGGAAGTAAAAGTAACCCCAAGAAGTTTGAGGTCATCTACCTCCTCAAGCGTGTGGCCATCAAAGAGCAGGGGCGGATGGTTTCGTTGAGTTTTCCTGGACAGAACCATACCACTGTGTCTAAGAAGCCTCAAAGGACACCTTCCACTGCCTACCCCAAGAAGAAACAGCTTCTAGATCGAAGTTAAGTTTGCAGCAAGCTCGTTCCTGGACAACACTGAACCATCTCCACACACCAGTTGATTGTGCAGAGTGATGTCAGCATACAAAACCACTTCGCTGTGTCTGATAGAGTCAGTGATGTCGTTGATGTAAGCAAGAAAAAGGGACTCCGGTGTTGATGGGTTTAGGGCTTGAAGACTGACCAGCTATGACCACACGAATCGAGCGTCTATTGAGATAAGATGATATCCACTCAAGCAGATTTCCATTGATGCCGTTGGATTGCAGCTTAGACAAGAGGCCAGCATGCCAAACCCGGTCAAAAGCACCCTTGATGTCCAGCAACAGCACGTGCTTCTGATAGTTTGCTGCTGAATTGCACATTCACGTGATTCGTTGAACCAGGGTTCGTCCTGAGGCTTGAAAATGAAGGAAGAATGGGGGATTCTCTTCTTCATGGATTGCATGATGGCAGCAGTCACATTGGTGCAAGCAGTCTCTGGGTTACCAGTGTTGAGGGCTGCGTTCCAGTCAACTTTCTTAAGGTCGTCATTCAGGCGATCCCAATCGGCTCTTTTGTAGTGCCACACAGATTGATACGCGAGTAACAGGTGAGTCTCTCCAAGCAGACAGTGATATACTGAAGCAATAACTGTTTGATGGTCAGAAGTTCCACATGGGGAAAAGATCTCACACTTACATCTGTCTGCGGGGGAGTCAGTGAGGATGAGATCAAGGGTGGTATCGGGGTTGAGACAAATGGGCTGTCTACAATCTGGTGTAGGCCATGACATTCTGCAAACGTCTGAGTTCTTAAACCAGCACAGATGGTGGGTGATGAGGACACAATCCAATCTCGATTGTGTACATTAAAATCCCCAAGCAAGATTGTGCGATGGGTCTGGATCTTCTTTTGCAGGACATGAAGACGAGAGTCAAGGTAGTCGACTAAGCTGGTATCTGAGCCGGGTAAAGATCCAGGGCGGTAGAGAGCGCCAATGAGCATCCTCCCGTGCTTCATCTTGACAGACAGCCAGATGAGCTCGAAGTCATCTGGTTCTTCATCTTCTAAGCGGATGACATCTCCACCATCTTGAGCCCACACAATGACACCTCCACCATATCGGTTGAGATCACATCGGAATGGTTGTTGATATTCCTAAATAGCGATTAACTCATCTGTAGTTGTATGGTCAATGTGAGTCTCAGTGACAACGATATATGTTGGCTTATGGGTGCGTGCATAAAAGACGCAAAGCATATCCAGATTATATGCACTACCAGGATGATGGCCGCACAGGCCGCGGATATTATAAAGGAATGGAGTTTGGTTAAGATCGGCTGTTTAAAAGTGAGCAAAGTGGGGCGAAGAATGCCCCTGTGCAAAGTGTATGGGTTTTCAAACGACAACAATTTTCCGGAAGAAAAAAACAAAAAATGTGTCATTGGCGAACCCCAACTTTGCAAGAAGGACATCTAATTCTTGTATGAGAGAACAGCTTTACAAAATTTTCAAACTTCTAAAAAGAAAACTCAAATTATCCATTAGAAATACTTTCAAAGCATTAAATTATCAAGTAGAATTTACCTGTAGTATGGTTACTTGATTCCTTGTTAAAACATCATTCAGTCTTCTTGGCATCACCTTAATCTCATCAGGAACCATCAAAAGAGAAGCGCCATTAGACAATGCAAGAAACATTTCCACAATACTCGGGTCAAAGGTTAGAGGAGAAGCCATGAAGATGACGTCATCTGATGTAATACTAAAAATTGCACTGCAACGAAAAAGAACAGATCCATATTATTTACAGAGTGTCCTGAATATGCAATTGTTATTTGTATAATTTTGATCTTGATTTGGGATTTGTTTCTGTAAATGAATTTTGAAAAATAAATAGTTTTCCAATTTCCATTTGGACATAAAATGATATCATTCTGTATGTCAGATTTTGCCTTGAGTTTTTACCTGTTCCAACATTTCCGATGTCGGAACAGGTTTAGTTTCCGTTAAGATTTTTCACTACATTGTGATATTATACTTTATGCCTCGATTTTTATTTATTCCTAATCTTTTCCAATCTTCTTCTTATCAGCTTATATGAGGTATCTTAGGAAAGCTTATAAGCTGAAGCTTCTAAAAATAATAAGTTTTTTAAATTGCTAATTAATTAAGCACATGACAGTCAGCCGCGGTTCTAGAGCCAATATTTTTGTGGGGCTAGAAGAGCCATTCTTTTTTTGGGGGGCTAGAATTTTTTGGCGGGGGTAGAAGACCCAATATTTTGGGGGGCTAGACCCTTCTTCTAACACTCGTTTCTGCTATGTATTTATATAAGAAGTAGACAAATATGCACCTACAGTCTACACAACGCGATTTGTATGTAATTGGCACTTAATAACTGAAAAGACTTAATAACTGAAAAGATCGTGTATTTTCCAGAATTTTTTTTTTCAATTGCATTTTTGGGGGGGGGGGGGGGGCTAGACAACATTTTTGGGGGGCTCAAGTCAAGCCCCGTTGAAATATTTCTGCCGGAAATGGTTTATTTATCCATAAATTATTTTTAAAAAGACTGAAAACAGTTTTGACCTCGGGGTAAGATCAAAACCATTCTTTATTCTTTTATAAGAAAAATGTACTCGGGTTTTCGCGATTTTCTTGTGACCCAGATGTCCGATTGAGCTCAAATTTTCCCAGGTTTATTATTTTATGTACACATGCTGGATTGCATGCTGTTCTGTGACCTATACCATTCATGTATTATACATTTAAAATACACCCTTTAGGCCTTATACCCTCACATCTTTGTGACCATGGCTTAAGATACGAACGTGTGTACACGTAGATGGAAATAACAAGCAGACACCATGACCGTATCACAGCAATAGAGCCCCAAGTGTTACAAGGTACCGTAGAATCTATATATAGTCTGGACTGTGGCGTGAAAATTTGTGCATCTGCCCGCAGAGTGAACCGTACGACGTCCGATAGATTGACCTGTCCACAGTCCGCTGAACACGGCACTGTAAATGCGGAAGCGGACCACCAGAGCAACACCGAGGAAACGCCCCCAGCTGACCGCAGAGTGAACCGTACGACGTCCGCTGGATTGACCTGTCCACAGTCCGCTGAACACGGCACTGTAAATGCGGAAGCGGACCACCAGAGCCACACCGAGGAAACGCCCCCAGCTGACCGCAGAGTGAACCGTACGACGTCCGATGGATTGACCTGTCCACAGTCCGCTGAACACGGCACTGTAAATGCGGACACGGACCACCAGAGCCACACCGAGGAAACGCCCCCAGCTGACCGCAGAGTGAACCGTACGACGTCCGATGGATTGACCTGTCCACAGTCCGCTGAACACGGCACTGTAAATGCGGAAGCGGACCACCAGAGCCATTCCGAGGAAACGCCCCCAGCTGACCGCAGAGTGAACCGTACGACATCCGCTGGATTGACCTGTCCACAGTCCGCTGAACACGGCACTGTGAATGCGGACACGGACCACCAGAGCCACACCGAGGAAACGCCCCCAGCTGACCGCAGAGTGAACCGTACGACGTCCGCTGGATTGACCTGTCCACAGTCCGCTGAACACGGCACTGTAAATGCGGAAGCGGACCACCAGAGCCACACCAAGGAAACGCCCCCAGCTGACCGCTACAGTGATCCGTCCACAGTTCGCTGATCACGGCATTGTGAACCCGAATCCCGCCCCACAGGATATAACGTACTCCGCAGCATCCAGTTCTTCAGTTGCCTGATGAAGGCTAGCAGTACCAGCAGCCGAAACATCGCTTCCAGCAACATGACATCGCGTGACTTTGATCACCCTTCTTCTTATACATTGAACCCGTCGTCTGGTGGGTGTGAATCGGACTCAATTTCATGACTACGGATACATGCTTATTTCTTTGGATTAATTTCAGAATGCTTAAAGCCTATGAAACTTAAT
Source organism: Astropecten irregularis (assembly GCA_963971285.1). Taxonomy (NCBI): domain Eukaryota; kingdom Metazoa; phylum Echinodermata; class Asteroidea; order Paxillosida; family Astropectinidae; genus Astropecten; species Astropecten irregularis. The sequence goes on from OZ020256.1 coordinate 9,027,502, forward strand.
AGATTAAGCTAACAATTTTATTTTAGTTCTATCTCCTCAACGAATAAATTAATAATAACAGATTAACAAATCCAATCGGAACAGCTCCGTGTTCATCTACGGACACTTAAATGTCAAGTTATTATTCTTCTGTAGCATTTGCTTCCATAGCTTTGTGTAGTAAGTTTGTTTATTCCTAATCTTTTCTAATCTTCTTGTCAGCTTATAATACGAGGTATCTTATGAAAGCTTATAAGCTGAAGTTTATAAAAAGACAGTTTGTAAACAGTCACAATTGATTAAGCATGAGACAGTCATTGGAATATTTAATTTGTCAATTTTGTTTGAAGCATATCTCGAGGATGACAACGGAAATAATTCTTTTTGCAAAAGCTTAGGGGGGGGGGGGGGGGCTATATCATGCTGCCATAAAAATGGCAGTGACGTCATCATGACGTCATCAAAAGGCTGTTTTTAGTGAGGAAGAATGTGGAGAAGAACCCTTTGTTTAAGTGTTTCTGATGTACTGTCCGTATTGCAAGTTTCCGAAGAAGTCTCTGTGAACATTTTTAGATAGACCCTGACGGGCCAAGGCTGGGAGCCGCAACAGGGAACTTGTCACTATTATGCCAAGATCCTCCCCTAAAACTCCTACCAGAGGAAGGGGCAAAGAAGGACCTTCCACCTTAACCTTGACAACCAGAGTACAATGGCCAGTATAATAAGCTGCAGAGGCTGCTTGTGTCGGGGCAAAGCTGAAGCAGTTGAGTCTGTAACAGGTTGGTTAGATCGGAGATGAAAGGGTGTTAGTGGTTTGTGTGGAAGGCACTGGGAAGAAGTCTTGTTTCCACACTTTGCCATCTTGGAGGCTTTAGCCTCTGATGACTTTCTGATGACTTGTGTTTCTAAGCATGCACGTGGGAGAAAAATCAAGTACATTCAATCTTCAGACCATTGTAGCGAAAGTTGAGATTCATGTAAATTGTTCCATACACATCTGTAAACACTCATCCTTCCGTCTGAATGCCATTTTGATCGGTTTGCGGAAACACCATGTAATAATCATTCATACTTTCGCACTTCTATATCATTCATACTGCGTGAATGCCATTTCTTAAGATTCTGGAGAAGTTTCAGAGGCAGCTTCACACACCAAGAATTTGGAACACAACCATTGATCATGAAAAACAGCTAACATTTGACCCAAAACGTGAAGCAGTGTCCAACTTTATGATCATACAGATGATCATAAATGGGGTATTTCCCCAACGTGCCTTGGTCGGCTGCCATTTTATCTTTGGTTGCGTCTGGGATACCGGCACTGCCAAATATTTTTCATGTAGATTTTCAATAAAAACCACTTCTGGAATAGAACACCATCTGTCGAGTGAGGTTTTTACAGTGTCGGTGTCACTTCCCTTCCCATCTGGGTTATCGACCAGCAGTAACAGGACCCGTACCAGTGGAAAACGTGGTTGGAAGCGCCTAACCGGGCTTGTTGGATGTCTATTCCGAATTATGCACAACCAGTTACCAAGCTATATACATGTACAGTCCAGCAATTCTAAAGTAGAGGTAACCACACACAGTAAATTGTGTGTTGCAAATGAAGCCTACGGCCTGAAAGGGTAAAATGCAAATGTGGGACTTTACTAGCAGTTAAGTGTTGGCCTGAAGTAGACCTTTAAAGCTTTTTCAGCTGCTGTATGCATGTTTCTGCCTATGGAAATGTGCAACCTGTGCAAACAATCCAACTTCCATTTCAGATTCATTGCACATTTAAAGGTTTACTGTAGTCAAATTTGGGAAAGGGTTGAAAGTGCTTTAGAATTATTGTTTAATACATAATTCATGACTACCGGTATATAAATTTATATTTTTAAGTCAATGCTTAATTTTTACCCAAAAGTAGTATATGTATGCCCCGCCCCCCAAAAACATCCCCCTTGGAACCAATCCACCTAACAATGCCCGTGACGTCACCTTCACAACTAGTATAGGCTTGCACCACAGTATACTGCGTGACGTTCTGCATTTGACGTAAGCAAGGTTTTTGTCGCAAAAAGTGGGGTGCTAAATTATGGGTCTAAAATACCTCCTTTTTCAATATACAATATTTTTTAGCACAAACAATGATAGGCAGGTTGAGTTTTATAATAATACAGATGTATTTAACTTATATGTATTTAATATTTTATAGGCCGGCATGCATAGTATGTAGTGAATGGTTGTGCATATGGGCGGTGGAAACAGCAAAATGCTTGATTTTCTAGCTCATCGTATTCTGTGGCCAATCTGTGCACATGGTCGTACACAATAGGCCCAGTGCAGAAATGGCCATAAGGTTCCAAATGGTTATGTTTGACTCAAAAAATGTGTCAGGACAAAATCTAAGGCAAAATCAGTTATTTAAAAATCAGTAATAAATCTCTCAATGAACTGTTTAAGTTATTGGAAATCTAATCAATGAACAGGCAAAGAAACATTTATTTTCATTAGAGAGGTTTCGCAAGTGAACGGATACAGTTAGCGCGCCGGATACGTCACCAGTGTTTGTGTATTTATGACGTCACAGTTGTTCCGCTATCTGCTATGAGTTACGAATATCTTGCTCGATACGCGTACGTAGTAAACGTGTAGCGAATATCAGTATTTTCGCAATTTTCTGTTCGTTTTTTCTCATGTGCATGATTCGATTAAAAAGAAAGGATTTGCTGAACACGAATATGTAATTTTTATGTATTTCAAAACTTAAGAATCAGAAAAAATTTAGAACCAAAGTCAGGTACAAAAGTGGTTCGTTGCCGGAAATAGTTGCAAAACATACGGATCAGCTGTTGACGTTTACAGATAGCTAATCGTACACTTATGCGTATCCGTTCACATGCGAAACCTCTCTATTGTCATCAGAACTTGGAATTAGAGGTGAAATTTTAGGGCCTGTCACAGGGCACCGCTGGTGCGGCGCCTAGATAGCTACCATGGGCCATTACACAACGTACTTTCACATTCTGATTTTCTTATGTTTTACATTGAATTACCAGTTTCAAATATTCAAAAGTTCGGTCAATTTTTTTTTTAATATTCCAATACTAAATTATTCATAAATAAATGGACAGTCCTAATAGGTGCACATGATCTTACCTGAGATGGGTAACATTTGGTACAATGCACTGGTGAGGAACACGTACAATTTTAGGTTTGCCAGTTGTCCCGGATGTGTGCATTGCATAGGCCAGATGGACACCACCCGATTGACTCTGATTGTCAGGTTTACACTTGGTTGACAGCTTGACCAACTGGATGCCCAAATCATTGAAAATCCCCAAATCAGTAGGTTGTACTCTGAATGTTTGGCCATACATCTCAAAAAAAGCCTGTAATTTAAGAAAGAGGGGAATGGATGAATCAGTATCTCAACACCTGAAACACCAACACATTTTATCTCATTCAAAAGTAAAGACAAATTCAATTAACAAATATTAAATTTCATTAAAATCATCAATGTTAAATGAAAATGTAAGATAATATGTAATTCAATCTCAAGAATAACACAATTTTAAAACCAAGTGGTTTGGAATTATGCCTGGTCTAGATGAGTGGGAACTAACCTTTTCAAGGGACTTTGGTATCAACAACCACTGAAGGTTTAGTGTTGAGATGAAATATTCATTGATATGAAATGGTGCTCTTGGATCTACTGGAGCAAAGGATGCATTAACTTGTAGAGTCCTAAAGAGCAAATTGCACACAACATCAAATTAAAGAGGAATTCCAGACATGTATAGTCTCAACTGAGAGCATTATAAGATCATTTAAAAACCAAACAAATTATTCAACTTCTGGGGATAAAATTTTCACATCATTACAAGAGCAAGCCTATAACATCTGAGATACATGTATGTAGCATCTGAATCATTAACATGAATCAGTGAATCTACATAGTAAGCAAGGGGCCATCCATAAAGTATATATTATGATGCACAAAACGCTGACTTTTTAGACCCCCACCCCCTCCTGTACCCATGGTGTACGCAGTGGTCCCCCCCCCCCTGTATTTCATACATGTATCAGGCGGCGGCCACTGGCTGCTGTGCCCCACTGGCCACAAGATATTTCTTGTGGTCACCACTGGCAGACATGCCCTTCATTAATATGTCCATATGCCCTGGGCAGAAAATTCTAACTAGGTGCGTTCACACCAGTAGTGTAGACACGTCCTCGGACCTGGGGGGGTTGATCGTGTAGCTGGGTTGTACTTCCATATACGTTTGTGCACAAAATCATTTTTTATATATATACAAAGTGACAACCTGGGGGGTTGTAACCCCCCGGGATCTACGCCCATGGTTCACACACACCAAAAAAGCGTGATTAAATAATCATGATTATTTGTGAGCAGACAATAATAATCGCAATTTGAAGCGTGATTCAAATCACGATTCTAATAGTTCACCTTTTTGCAAATAGTCGCAATTATTTGCTGCGTGAACTGTGCGCCAAAAACAAAACCAGTTTTTTATATCCCATCATGCATGGGGCGTGCTAGGCAGCTGCGATAGATTGTGTATTACACATTAGAATCGGGCATGCGCAGTTTGATTAAGAAGTCGTACCGGTGCGATTTGGGTCACGCTTTTTCTGCCTGTGTGGACACGCCACAAAATAATCGGGATTTGAGTGTTATTATAAACCGCATTGGGGAGTTAGGGTATGCGTCGTAAGTTGGGCAGTATGGTGCCCTGCACTAGTGTTATTATAAACTGCATTTTGGAGTTCAGGCACCATGTGTAGACAACCAAACAGTCTCTTGTGGAGTGAAATACAAGCAGAATTGGTTTTTTTTGGTGAGCAAGTGATTATGTGGACTGCAAAACAGTAAACTTGACCAATCAATTTTCATGATGCACTGTGCCTAGTAAAAGTCTCTTCTTCTTTTTTTTTTTAACTCTGTGGGCATCAGTATGGCAACAGACAAAAAGTGCATATACATCAGTAGAAAATACAACAAATTAAATCTAGTGAAAACTAAGAAATTCTTACAAAATCTGCAAATAATTGAAATTTGAAATGCACGTACTGAAACAGTAAAAAAATACCAACATAAAACCCGAACAAACCATGAAAGAAAACGCCCCCAGTTAACACTACGCTTACAAAATTGCATTTGTTTGACCATGGTTTGACATGGCTCCATTGCCCTGACATGCCTTTTAACTTTTGGCCGTGGTGCCCTTACCACTGGTGCCCAAATTTTTCAAAAATCAGAAGGCCGCAGTGGCCGTGCCCTAAAAATTCCCAAATCCGATGTCTGGCATATGCATTCCACATAGTTTTTCACTTCTCATGGTACCTTGCTTTAGCATCATTAGAATGTCACTTCCAAATCCAGAAATAAATTACTTCAGTGATAACAGGTTTTGAGACCTAGGTAAAGATGTATTTTACTATTTTGAATTTAGTTGAATAAGACAAAAAAGCGAAACAATCAATCCCAGAGCTTTTCTATCATTTTTTCCCCTCTCTTTTCGCATGATATGAATACACATTTTTCGTTCCCCTCCCCCGTATGCATCAGTACATCCCCCCCTGCCCGCACCTTCTTGTGTCGAGTGCCAACTGAAAATGTACTGCTGCATATCTTTGCCATGTTTAAAGCCTAAAAATGTATTTAATCTAGTTTTAAGAAAAATACTGCTTACTTTTTGATCATGCACAGAAATACATTCTACAGTTTCTTACAACAAAGTCCAATGGTTTGTGCACAGTGATAGACATCTTATCAATGACATTCTAAAGACGTGTAAACTTTTCACCTGTTCACAATACAAAAAACCCCAGGTTGTAAACTGGTTTGACTGGTGTAAAAGTGACCAATCTGTTCACACTGTGATATTATAACACGGCACTTGAATGGGTAATTGAGAGCAGTACGTTGACCGGTGCTGAATAATTGGATTATGTGTTGAGAGTGGTAGTGTGAACATTGTGGAGTGCAATTTGTGTCAAGGAAATTGAGTTGACATTGGATGGACCTGTGTGAATTTGGACAAATGCAAAGAACAAATGCAAAGAAGTGTGAAAAGTCCTAATATCGCAATAGCTGCACATTATGTACAGAGGCAATGCATCAAAACACAACAATAGTGCAACAATTTAAGTGCAGATAACTGAATGCAAAGATGTCTTTGACCAAACATTTGGCCTTGAAAGGTAGCTATGATGCTACTGTATATCTGTTGTCACATTTTTACTTAGCTGTGATCTCCCAGTTCTAGTAAAAACAAAGTCAACATTACTTTCAACACTATCTCTTATCCTTCACAGTACATACACTGTTATATCGTCCGGTCATGAGTTTCCGATGGACATGTGTTTTCGATGACCAAATTCGATTCCCGTTTACCGCGAGACCGTGCGTGATACTTCGTGATCAGTATCCCTGAAGTGATGACTACACTCAGGGCTATCTACGACATTCAGGATGTTGAGAATAAAGTTTTCAGTTGTGAGTGATTCTCAAAAGTAAAAAAAACTATGTGATTTTTGGTATAGATTACTAATGCATTTTAAGGCTAATGTTCAAACGTTTAGAAAAGACACAATCTGTGGTTAAATATTTCAAACTAAACTGTCGTCTGATCAAGCAACTTTCATTCTTCCGATGTCAGACGGCAGGTCATGTGATCCTGCTGCGATCTGGGTTTTATGGCATGCCAATGTAACAAAAGTGTTAAAGTCTTTCTCAAATCGAAGTGCCATGATTTCGTTATTCTCTTTTCAACTTGAAACTTTTCTAAGCTGATGAACTTAAGCTATCCACGTTTAGGCCTCTCATAATGATGCCAGATATAATAAAATTGTTGGGATAATAATTTTACCTACCATGATCTGTACCAAATTCTCATTTTGTTGATTCAACCATTTATTTATAAAAAAAATAATTTATCATTCAAAATCTTGGAATCAAAACCGTTTTATAAATAACCCCATCGACCCAGTTCGATCAAATCGAGTCAGGACAATATTTCATCAATGTTTGAGTGACTTGGTGCGCCATAGCTACTCCGATGTCAACGAACTTTGCCGCACAACCAAGTTTCTGAAAACTGGTGACGCTTTGTTTACATAGTGGAATCAGTGTCGCTGTAAATGACGGACAATATTTCCAAAGAATATACTTCAACTTCGAGGATTTTTACAGATTATAATCTGGAAGTGTCCAGTTCAAAGTTAGTGAAGTGATTTTCTGAAATTTTATTTTGTTTCTGTTTTATAGAAGTTTTCCCGTTATCCCATCGGAAAACGATGACTGCAGGACACATCTACATGAATGTAACCAGGTTTTGGAATTTGGACAAACAGTAAGACTATTTCGCAATCCAATAAATTTCTTATCAGCTTTTATTATGTAACAACAATTGTGTTTGGCCAAACAATTTAATTAAGATAAAATCACAGTTTAGATCAAAGGATACAATAACAACAGGTAATTAACAAGGATACCCAGTTAGCCGGCCGGCAGACAAAAATAAAAATATAGGGTTCTGATGGTCTATGAAAGGCGTCCCGTCCTCTCTGATGATGGCCAGACCTGTCCTTCTGACAGATCTGATGACTTTTGAAGTCAGCGAACAGTTCAACAGGGACAAGGCAGCTAGACAAAATCTCCTGCCTTCTTCTAACAGATTTGATGACTCGGGGTTTGAGGGTTGTGGAGGCGATGTCACAGATGGTGTGTGTGTTTTAGTTCAAAGACGGGAGTCAAATATAGGTTTACAGGACTCGGACAGAAATAACAAAATCGACAAAAGAAACCAAAATTTTGTTTACAAAATACAAAAAAGGAATGCTTTAATTAAAAGATGAAACAAATTAACAAATGAAATTAATGAGTTCGGCAATCCGCCGAGCATAAGCAAATTAAGATCACATGCAATAAACATAACAAATTTACAAAAGGCATGCAAATAACTAAACAAGGTGATTCAAAATTAAACACAAAGTTTTGATGGATGGATTGGCTGCCTTGAATTGAGCTGAGCCCAGCCTGAAAACCCTGCGTGACAAATTAAAAGAACAAAATGCACATGTTTTAGCAAAAGACCAAAATAAGCTTCAGCTCAATAAAAAAAAGTGCAACTTGAATGAAGCAACAGCAAGCCAGAAAATGAGGCAATCAACAGAAAATCAAGCAAATTATTAGCCATGCAAGTAAATCAATATAAAGGAAAGCAATTTAAGGCATGCAATGATTTAAGCAGAAATTAACAGAATGCTACTTACAGAAAGCCTGAGAGTGCCGGGCTTAAGGCCTCTGGTTTTGGGCGATTCAAGGAGCATATAGCATAAATACGGATTCAAGATAAATCTGGTACTGCCAGTGGGTTTGTGGTGGCTTGCGGTTGACCATTGGGTAGGCTTCCTGTTAAGAGTCCTGTGCCCAATTTCATGAAACTTTACTCAGTTGCGTAAGTCCACTTACGCCACGAAATTTGTGGCGTAATTAGACTTACGCAACTGCGTAAAGTTTCGTGAAATCGACTGCAGTCCACGTAGGCCTACTGTAGTAGCTTTGGGCCTCCCTCACAACATCCGGTCGACTGCACCTCAACTTCAGTGCAGGCTGTCTCAGTGCAGTGCTGCCAACCACCACTCCCCATTGTGTCAGTATGGCACTCTGATGAGTTTTGGTATTTTGGACCATTATACAGTACCATCCAGTACAAAGAAAGCTATTAAGGCCTGGCACTAATAAAAGAACATATTAGCATTTTAACTGGTAGGCTACCTGGTGGGGCATTCATAACTGAGTTGGCCTACACACAATGGCTAATGTCAAGTCTCTCTGGCTTACAGCAAGCGCAAAGAAATTAAGATAAATAACAGCAACTACACATACCAGATAAATAGACTTAAGACATTCAAGTAAAGAAAACTATTTACAGGTACAAAAAGAAATCTGTGTAGTTGGGACTATTGACAAGCGATTTACCACCACACATTAAAGATTCCCTAATTTTGCATAACTTTTATTAAGTTTTATTAAGATAAGTTTTTTGTAAACTCCTTTCTTCTTATTTTGATAACAATGATTCAGTTTATTAGCTACCTATATTTACATGTACCTTGGTCATCTCTAGCACCCCTATGATTGTTTTATACTCAGTTTACAGTATTTATTGCTCATTTATTTATTTATTTATCTAAGTTAAGTAATGTATTGTATATTCATGATTGGTTTTGCCTCGTACTGCCATATTATTGTTTTGCAAAGTGAGAAATCTTGATCAGGGAGATGGGGAGGGGCAGTCATCGAGGTTTCACTTTAACTTTGATAATTGATTTTCCCTTGTCTCCTTGTTCATGTTGTTTCCAGTGGCTCTAGTTTATACACTGTCATTGATTATTTCACATTTATTTATTTGTAGATTTATTTATACAGTATGTATCCTTTATTTCAAAATATTTATTTTATGTCTCAATTGTGAGAGGATCAACAGGCTCTCGAGCTACAGTGTTTCATTATAAAGGGTGCACAAAAAGAAACTTCCGTTGATTTTGACGCCTTACCCCTTTAAATCTAATATGTTTGAGGTGATATGAGCAGTCTGAGTGTTTAGAGCAAATCTTAAGCTGCATGTTGATGCCTTACTTGATGCCAAAGACCCAACAATGTTCACTACAGACGCCATTGTTTGTCAAAAGGTACATAACTAAAAGTTGCACTTATAGGTACAAGTATACATGTAGAATGTGTAGCTGTGCATAACCCATTGTAACCCAAACAATATCGCCCTATGCAATGTAGCGCAAGTTCAACCTGTATACCCAAAAGTGAAATTTTTGGTTTTGTAACTTTTGACAAAGAATGTTGTGTGCATTGAACAGTGTTGAGTCCTTGGCATCAAGTAGGGTATCAAAATGCAGCTTAAGATGTGCTCTAAACACTCATACTACTAATGTCACCCCAAACTGATTAGATTTAAAGGAGTAAGGCGTCAAAATCAACGGAAGTTTCTTTTTGTGCACCCTTTACTTGTGTTGATCCTGGCCATCACAATTAGGGTTGTTCTTGATGCTGTTTATTTATCTGTGAACTGTATTTTTTGCAGTCTTCTTGCTTTTAATATCTTGTACTTGTTTACTGTATACATTCGTTTTCTGTGTGATTCTAGCCGAAGAAATAATAATAATAATAAAACATAAGATCTTAACTACCAAATGTCATGATATGTATTAGGTTATGACAAAGTATATTGTATAATAATTTGGAGAAGCCTTATTTGCAGACATAAATGTCTAGTTTTTATCAGTGCTGTGTCAGAGTCTGGTCAGTCCGAGTCCTAGTCAAATCCATTCGAGTCAGAGACCAAGACCGAGTCAACACATCCAAGTCCGACTCCATCCGATTCCGAGTCCGGCACAAAAAATGTACCTTATCAATCAAAATCACATAGACCTGTATCAATTTGTTTTTGTTTTTTCTTTAAATATAAATTACAAAGACACCAAGTTGACATCAGAGTCTGAATCCGAGACCAAGTCCGATCCATGAACCTCCGAGTCCAAGACCAAGTCCGGCAAAAACGGTCTTAAGTCCGGTCTCAAGTCTCACAGCACTGGTTTTTATAAAGTAATATGTTGTACACTTACACTTCAGGAGCTTGTTCTATATAAAGATCACTAGGAATAGATGAAATTCCTAGTGATCTTTAATTAGCTACGAATTTGACTTTGTATTGATAACAAACAAACCTTTTTTCAATTAAAACATGGTGTACTTACCCAAGAATGAAAGACGGTAGCATTACTGATGATTCATAATACAAGCCAACCATCTCGCCATCACTACATCCTGCGCAGCACAAAGTCTTTCTGATGCTTTCTGATAATTCCTGCATCTTATCATAGGACATCACAGTAACACTTTCCCCATCATCAAATATGACTGCTCTGTTGCGTGGATGCTGACTGGCTGCCTTTATGACCAAGTCGTGTAAGGTTGGATAATCTGGAATAGGCATTAATCATTCGCTCATAGTTAGAGATTCTTTGATAAAACATGGTCTTAAAGGTTTACTGTAATCAAAATTGGGAAAGGGGTGAACATGCTTTAAAATTATTGCTTAATACATAATTAATGACTATATAAATTTATATGTTTATGTAAGTCCTTACTTTTGACCAAAACGTTACAAAATCAATACATGTATGCCCCGCCCCGCCCCGCCCAGCCCCCCAAAAAAGTCCCCCTTGGAACCGATCAACGCAACCGTAAAAGCAAGTGACTTCACATACAGAACTGATATGGGCTCATTACACATTATACTGCATGACGTTCTGCATGTGGCGTAAGCAAGGTTTTTCGTCGTGAAAAGTGGGGTGCTAAATTATGGGCTGAAAATACCTCCATTTTCTATATGTATATGTAGTGGTGTGGAATTATTCAGTCGAGGGACTGTGTTCAGTCTAGGCCAGTACTGTTGCTCTCACGACTTACGGCTATTTTTAGTTACATCCGCCAAAGGATAGAGGTCAAGGGTCGGGGGCAGGGACCAGGAAGTTTCTCGAATAGAAAAAATGTAGATGTTGAACTTAAGCCCTGTCCGCACTGGACTTTTTGGGGGCAAAGTAACTGAGACCCTGGTTACTTTACCCATTTTAAGTCCAGTGCGGACGTCTCAGAAAGTCTTCCTCTCAGTTACTTTACCCAACCCGCGCGGGTATTTCTTCCCAGGAAGAATTCCCAAGACACTTTACCCGAGACGAAAAGTCCAGTGTGAACAGTGCAAGTCGGGTACCCTCATGAGCCTAGTATTGTCAGCTCGGTAATTCTTCCGTGCGTGAATGGTTAAGTTAACCAATTTGGCAATTCGTCATTCGGTGTGGCAATTAAGCTTTCTACATAGCGCCACCAACGACGAGTATGCGCAAATGAAATGACACCCGATTTTTAGCATAGGGGCCTTGAGAGGAGGCTAAGATGACGGCCTGCCAATTTTGGTCTCACATGCAGTGCGGTTCTACTATCAAGATACCGGAAAACACCGGAAATACCGGAAAACAACAGAAAAATTTAGGGAAACACATTGCCAAACACACAATCACAATAGAATACACTACACAGGTTAAAGTAATAGATAAAATGTAGCCCACAGCCGAACCCATTATTCATGGTGCGCAACTGCTTACGAGGAGCAATCTCTCCCCCCCCCCCCTCCACCCCCGTTTAGTAGGCCTACACTACAGGTGACACGACATGCAGTGTTGTTTATTGTAATTTTGCTACTGAATAAAAGCCACCATGTGCTACCATGCGCACCAATCAGCTTGGTTTTATCAGGAGAGGGGTGGGATATAACAAAAATTAAGTGAAAAGGGATCAAAAAGAGAAAAAATTTAACGTAGCGGGAGGAGGAAAAAACATACGATAGGCCTATCTACCTAAAAAAAATAAACCCTCCCCGCAACCCCCCCACCCAAAAAAAAAAAAACATAAAAAAAATACCGGAAAACTACAGGAAAACACTTTACCAAACACACAATTACGACAATGTTCCTGTCCTGACAGATGTAATAGAGCCCACTATACAGCCGACCTATTCATGGTGCCCAACGTAACTGCGGGGAGCAATTTTTTCCCCAAACCGCTGACGACGTCTTTTTATTTAACTTATATTTTGATGAAAATAAAAAGTTTAGGGGGGGGGGGGGGGGGGGGCAGGGAGGGTTTATTTTTTAGGTCGCTCCCTGTATGCAGTTGCGCACCATGAATAATAGGTTGGCTGTGGGCTATATTTTATCTATTACTTTAACCTGTGTAGTATATTCTATTGTGATTGTGTGTTTGGCAATGTGTTTCCTGCGTTTTCCAGTATTTAGTATAACCGCACTGCATGTGAGATCAAAATTGGCAGGCCGTCAATTAAGCCCCCTCTCAAGGCCCCTATGCTTAATTTCACTTTGACCTGAAATCGGGTGTCATTTCATTTGCGAATACTCATCGTTGGTGGAACTATGTAGACAGCTGAATTGGCACACCGAATGACGAATTGCCAAATTGAATAGTGCAATTGGCGAATGAAAGGACGACCTTGCAGTGCAGGACGATTACGCGTCAAATCGAATAGTCGTGGAGCGCAGAGAATCGATTATTACCGAATAACGATAAACCACCAAATGGAACGATGTGATTGCCAAAGTGACTGATGAGATTGAAAAATTGAATGGTGAAATTGGCAAATTGAATGACAAAATGACGAATTGAATGATGAAATTGGCAAATTGAATGATAGAATTGGCGAATTGAATGTTGGAATTGACGAATGGAATGATAAAATGATGTATGAATGATGAAATTGGCGAATTGAATGATAGAATTGGCGAATTGAATGTTGGAATTGACGAATGGAATGATAAAATGATGAATTGAATGATGAAATTGGCGAATTGAATGTTGGAATTGACGAATGGAATGATAAAATGATGAATTGAATGATGAAATTGGCGAATTGAATGTTGGAATTGACGAATGGAATGATAAAATGATGTATGAATGATGAAATTTGCGAATTGAATGACAACATGACAAAACTAGACATTGTGATTGTGGTAACAACCACTAGGTGTTCGGGGTCTCATTTCGTAGCGGAACTGTTATATGAACGTATGTTAGAATATATATGATCAATCATCCCTCATATGATAGCATATTGAAACACATTGTACACATAGATTGCGTGACTGTACAAATACTTTGATCATGTTGATTGCTTATTTGTACTGTACATTGACTGACTGATTATAGGAAGTGGCCTCACCTTTAAATATATATAATATTGTCTGGACAATAATTTTAAATATGATGTAAATATGTTGCAGTTTTATTTTGTTTGATTAAGACATATGGTTTAAAAGTGACCATATCTCAACGTAAAAAAAAACTTAATTTTAGCCCATAGATTTAGTTGCAGTGTTTATGGAACACATTGTCATTTGACAAAATGAAGTTCAATACTCTGCAACCTACGTCGATAGCATTTCGATTAAGATTTGGTGCTGGTATTTAATGATATATAATAATATTTACGTGCAAATATCTATGGCAAGATGTAAACAACTAAACAAAGTTTTGAGTCACGCAATTGGACATTACATGTACATGTACATGTATGTTCTACACAGTGAATTATGTACGTACATGTATATATATAGTGTATGGGAAATAGAGTCAATCGATCTTCATATTTTTTGTAAAAGACCATATTTTCACGTAACACATGTACACGTATGTATACAAAGTTAACAGGCTAATGTGAGAAATATTTAAAAATTCATATAAAATCAAGAGATGCCGTAAATGTTCACTTCACATCTACGATGTGGGAACTTTGTCTGGGCCTTTGTATGGTTAAAATTGACTGTTTAAAAGTGTATGAGGTGTATCAAACTCCTGTGTTGAGGCTATCATGTGTTTCCACTGAGACAACATAAATGAAGCACATTCCAATCACCTTGCAGTGACTGCCATCTGGCACTAATCAGAGTCTCTTGTAATCACATCAGCACTGAAGCAAGCAATTAGTTAATGATACCTAAAGTGGTTGAGTAAACAAATTGATTGAAAGATCTGATAAGAAGTTATATACCATGGAGGTATATAATGGCATCACCTTTAAATATATACATGTATAACATTGTCTGGACAATAACTTCCGGTTAATTCATCACAAGTAACTGAACATTTACAGACGTCATTGAGTGCATGCAATGTAAATACTTTGCAGTTTTCACTGATGTACATCATGTAATTACTGAGTAAACAGTATTTGAATAATTAAGTCATTTTCCCTTTAAAAGAGCATAACTTCCGGTTGAATGACGTCACAAATTTTAAACTTCACATACATGTCAAGGTGCATTTGTGCTTCACACCCACGAAATTTGACAGAAATCCATTGTTTACTTTCGGATTACGTAATCACTGTATATCTTCAACCAACCGTAGAGGGCGCTATATAGCTCGCATGACGTCATCGTTTATATTTTCTGAAAGCCTAAGACCTTCTCTATCTTTTAGCCAAATATACTTGATGTGCCCAAATCCTTCCGTTTTCGAGTTATTTTGAGTCAAAATTCAACTTCCGGTAACACCGGAAGTGAAGGTCATTTGTACACAAGACTGAATATATTAATTGTTCAAATTTACGTGTTGAGTAACATATGTCATTATCAAAATTGTAGGTCATGTGGTTCTTAAGTTATGGAGCACCAAAGTTTTTCCTAAAAACGCTTGTAATTTGATACCCGATGACGTCATCATGACGTCAATCTTCTAAATACAACTTGACATGATGACCAAAGTTCCCACCAAGTTTCAAGTCAATATCTTGTACCTGTGACCAAGAAGTCCTGCTGACAAGTTTGGGGATAAAAAAAAAAAAGTAAAAAAAAAAAAAAAAACTCGAACAATAACAATAGGTGTTCGGCTTGAACCCGAACACCTAATGAATTATGAAATTGGCAAATTTAATGATGAAATTGGCGAATTGCATGATGAAATTGGCGAATTGAATGATGGAATTGGCGAATTGAATTATGAAATTGAGGAAATAAACCATCTAAGCTACCGAAGATAGCTATGGCGTTCCATAGAAAAAGGCAACTGAAATAGCCATAGCAATGTAAATGGCTGCAAAGGATGGAATCGAACTGCAACAACAAACAACAACATCCAAGTTCTACTGTACATATGGTAGTTAAACGAAAACAGTCATGTTACAGGTTAGGCAGAAACGGCTACACAGCTGACAATTGCTGATTTAAGGATGCGACATGTCATTCGTATGGAAACCAAGACACATAGCTCCTGCCTGCCGCGCCAAGCCTTGTTCACCAAAAAGGCTGAATCAGAAAAAGCCCCAAACCAAACATAAGGGGAAAGTTAAAGCCAAGGATACTCTGATTCAAGAGATTCTGATTCTGATGAACATGTGCTAAAATTAATGTACACAATGTGTGCTGCAACCAATGTGACATGAGCACTGCAATCTGGGTGACACTTCAGGTCTGTTAAAATGTTATTGACTATCACTATATTATCCATGACCGAAATCAACAAACAAGAGCGTTTCTGTAGGCATAACAACTTCAGCCTACTCAGCCTTCAGGAATCAAAAGAGGCGAACTGCATGGTCTTGGCCAAGAACATTTTGGTGGAGAAGTTCGGATTCGAGACTGAACCCCTAATAGACCGCGCCCACTGAGAAACCAGGGAAACCAGCCCATGTCCTCATCAAAATGTCTCATTATCAGAGTAAAGGTCAAGGTGATGAAATCCCGCCGTACCGATCAAGGGCTCATCTATGCGTATCCTGGATGACCTAACGGCAACAGATAGACAGGAAAAGTACAAATGGAGCAAGGAGGTTAGATCCCTGTGAGAGCGGGGGACCAAGCTCAGTTTTTTCGCTGGGAAATGGCAATTAAAGCAGAGATGGAGCTCCGTTTGAGTTTTTACAGTAATTACCGGTGGCCCTATCTAGCTCCATAGGATTGAAAGTACTTTGATGTTTTTTTTTCCAGCTTATCAGTATGATTTGTTATTTCTTGTCAGTGGAGCTCTGACAGAGCGCATTCGGAGTGGTGTCATTTTAGCAATTACAAGTATTCTTAATTTGGGTGGTTAAGGGAGTTGTTCTTACTTTGTTTGTTTTGTCTGTTTTTTTTTTTTAATTTATGATGATGTTGATCATGGAGTCAGACAAGGCTTTCTGCTTTCGCCTATTCTATTAAACATCTTCCTTGAGAGAATCATGACCGATGCTTTGGAAGATCATGAAGGATCAGTTAGTATTGGTGGCAGAACAATCACAAACTTACGTTTTGCTGATGACATTGACGGCCTTGCAGGAAATGAAGAAGAGCTTGTCAAGTTAGTTGAACATCTAGACAAGGCATCAACAACATATGGCATGGAAATCAATGCAGAAAAGACTAAGCTGATGACCAACAACATCAGCTCAGATATAAGCATTTATGACCAAAAACTAGAGACTGTTCAAAGCTTCAAGTACTTAGGATCAGTTGTGACAGATGGAGGATCAAAAAAGGAAATACTGTCCAGGATTGCTCAAACAATCAATGCATTGTCCAAATTGAAGACTATATGGAAAGACAAGAACATTGTACTCAGCTCCAAGATCAGACTGATGCGTTCCTTGGTCATTTCAATCTTCTTGTATGCTTTTGAGACATGGACCCTTACAGCAGACTTAGAAATAAAGATACAAGCCATAGAAATGCAATGTTTTAGAAGACTTTTGGGGATCTCGTACAAGACCATATTTCAAATGAGGAAGTGAGAGAAAGAATCAAGCAAGAAATTGGGCCACAGGAAGATCTTCTCACCACGGTGAAAAGACGCAAATTGAGATGGTATGGGCCCGTCACAAGATCAACAGGACTTGCCAAGATGATCCTTCAGGGTACTGTACAAGGGGGGAGGAGAAGAGGTAGACAGAAGAAGAGATGGGAAGACAACATAACAGAATGGACGGGTTTCAAGTTAGGTGAGGCCCTCCGGCAGGCTGAAAACAGAGAAGCATGGAGAAAAGTGGTTGCCCGATCATCTTTTGTGCCCCAACGGTCACCTAGACTAAGGGATTATATTAAAGTGAAGTGAAAAAGAAGTGATCAGGTTAAAGCTGTCAATAAAAAGGTGGTGAATTAATATGGCGCTCTTGCTTACTTGCGTTCAAAATTGAGTGATGTTCATGTACAGATATTCACATTATTATCAATGATCAACTATTTTTAGAAATGTTATTAATGGAGATCAGATCCAAAACTATCTCTTATGTGGCTTGGAAGAATAAAAATTCTCGTAAAGAAGAGTCCAACCTTGAGAAATAAAAAGGTCGCTTAAGGAAGCTTATCAGATGAAATGTTATTAAAAATCAAAGCAGGCTGACCTTGTGAATTTGCGTAAAAGTAAAATGGATGGTGTTTTGTTAATACGTGCCAAAACTTGATGGATGGAACATGGGGAAAAACCATCTAGGTATTTTCTCAACATGGAAAAATGTAACTGCATCAGCAGGAGTATTAACCGCATTATTACAGAAAATAACACTGAGTTGAAGAGATCTTGTAATATCCTCGATGAGGCTAAGCTCCTCTACAAAAAACTGTATTCGCCATCAGATATTGTCCAAGAAGGTTTGCAGTCACTCTTTGACAATCCAGATTCTCCAGTTCTTTCAAACTTGACTCAGGATAGTATTGAAGGTCCCTTGTCGCATCAGGAGATTTTGAATGCCCTGAAGAAAAGTATCTCCCGGGTCCGATGGTTTTACCTTTGTTTTTGATGAGTTCAAATTTTTCTTTTCTGACTTGAACTTTGGTTCATACGAAACAGGAAAACTTTAAGTTACCCAGCAATATGGAATTATCACCCTTCTGCCAAAAGGGGATAAACCACGTCAATTTTTGAAGAATTGTTAAGAAGAATTATTAAATATTACGTACAAATTGGCTTCTTCGTGTACAGCGGAGAGAATCAAAACATGTTTGTGAGATATTATGAATAAACAACAAAAGGGCTTTCTAGAAGGGTGTTATATATGGATGAACTCAATGGCTATATTGAAGCCAGAAGGGACTTCAAGGACTGCTGTGCTTATTTTGTCACAGAAACCTGGCTTGACGATAAGGTTCCGGATGCCTCCATGACACCTCACAGGGGTTCACCTTATATAAGATCGGACAGATTATTCAATGAGGCCAACAAAACGAAGGGAGGGGGCGCATGCTTCTTCATTAACAACCAACGGACTCGATCAAAATCTCTAGATCGTGTTCCCCCAAATTAGAAACTTTGTCCATACGTTGTCAACCATTTTATTTACCACGGGAGTTCCAGTCACTAAATTTAACTGTTGCTTACATTCCACCTGAGGCCAGCAGGGATGATGCCATTTATCAGCTTGGTAACATTGTCAACAAGAACGAGAACAGTCATCCAGGTGCTATATCTATTATAGCTGCCGACTTCAACCATGTTAACTGCAAGAAAAGAATGCCGATGTTCTTTCAACATGTTGATTGCCATACAAGGAGAAACCCTGGATCATTGTTACACTCCCAGGATGCCTACCGCTAGCTGCGTCGGGAACTGCTGGGTGAATCCGACCACTGTATGGTGTTCTTTGTTCCCAAATACCGCCAACAATTGAAGAGTCAGAAATCTTTTGTATGCACCATGCCTCAATGTAAGGCTATTGAGCAGTCAAGCAGGCATACAAGGAAAAATTGAAGAAGAAACTTTGTATGGAACAATTGTTCTGAAGCTCTCCCACAGATCCCAGCTACCACTGTTGGCAGAAAGTCCCCCCAAAACATATTTTTCAGCTGGGGAAATAATAGTTTGGAGGTGAAAAATAATGCAGGTCGCAGAGAAAATGATCGGCCAAGCCGTGCTTGAGAGCACACACCCGTCCAGTCAGCAGAATTACGGCCGCCTTGGCAACAGCAGCCTCTCCGTGCGGAACGCAGACTTCCTGCAGAATAACGCGCAGTCAATTTTGAGAAAGCTGTTTCGCGTTTTTACGGCAATGCACAGAGACATTCTAGACCCCACTTTGGTCACTTTTAAGCAATCAATCTTAACCAAACTTAGTCTAAACAAAGTCCATAGTGTATTTGTGCCCCGAAAGGCTCAGTCCTTGGGCCTCTCCTTTTTAATATCTTTGCATTTGATTTGCCTTTTTGTGTTCAATCTCAAATGAGACAGTATGCAGATGATAACCCAAATGATGAACTTATTCTTCAAAATGACTTGTGTCAAATAGATAACTGGTGTACTCTAAATAAAATGAAACTTAATGTAGACAAATGCAAGTTAATGGTTATTTCCCGCGCCAACCCACCCAAACCCATGTATACTATTGGACCACATACTCTCCAATCTACCAATCTATATAGCTTGGTGTAATTATATCTCAAAAAATTTCTAAAAATATCAAACCAATGCAGTAGTGAGTAAGGCGAATAGGTTGAATGGTTTTGTTAGAAGAATTGTTAGGTCAAGGGATCCCTCTGTTATGGTAAAATTATATTGTGCATTAGTTAGGCTCATTATTGAGTATGCCGCCCCAGTTTGGTGCCCAAGCTCTGTATCTGAATAGGGTTCCCTGGAGTCCTGGAGAGAGTACAGAGAAGGTTTACTTGATGTTGTCTTGGTCTTCCTCATAGACATATCCGCATCCTTAATATGGACAACATAAAGTATTCTTTTTTCTGTGTCCTTTGTTTCCAAATGCTTATGTACAGTAAATTTGATGTCCCTATTCTTAATTATATTTCTGTTAATGCCCGACACTCTGACTCAGTGAAATTTTGTCATGTGCAATTTCGAACCAATATTTTTCATCAATCCTTGTTTGTTAGATTTCCCCGTATCTGGAACTCTCTTGTCCTAGATATTTGTAATTCAATTCCGTTCGGTTTGTCCACCTTCTTGTCCAATCTTAGGAAACAATACCTAAATAATGAATGATTTTTAAATGTTTTTTTCTTATCATTTCCATCATATCATTAGTCTCCGTCTATGTATGCCATTTAGGAACATGTCATATTTATTTATTTCTAGAGTATGTTTATTTTGTTATTTATTTATGATAGGTTGAAGAATGTTTTTATTTAATTAATTTGGACTTTTCTGTATTATGCTGTAGCTTCCTGCTGCTATTCATGTTAGTTTATTTCACTGTCCTGTCAAATGACTTGTCTATTTCTTCAATTTGTTATACCAGAACATTTCCTCTGTTGATTCCCCCTTCTCTATTCATTCCCAGTAGCTTTTATAATTCATTGTGGTTTGTATCAGCTCCCCCAGTTCACAATTAGAGGATGCTTCCCAAAGATAATAATTTCATGTTTATCCCCTCGCCCTTTGTCTGTAAAGCTCCTGTACTTCTCCAGTTTATTCTTTATTTAGATCCTTCAGTAATACTTGTATTTGTTTCGGTCTTTAAGTTAAGTAGAATCTGTTTTTATAAGGTCTTTATTGTATCTGTTAACATTATAGGAGAGCCTCTTGACCAGTTGACATTGGTTCGCTTTTAATAGGCAATCCTCGAGGTGTTTTCAGTTTGTTGCTGTTGTTAATGTCTTGAATGTAATACCATGTTGTCTTTACTGCTGTTTACCTGAGATATAATAAATGAAATGATATGAAATGAAAGGTTACGACATCATGACATCATCAGGTGTCAAATTACAAGCAATTTAAATTTAATAATCTAAATATTTAAAAATCAACAAAAATCAACGGTTTGAGATATCAAGTTGATTCTTTCACCAAAAGTGAATGTTAGGTAAGGTCTTTCTTTTTGATACATTGCTTGACCTCTGTGACCTCTACTTCCGGTCAAACAGGAAGTAGCTCCTCATTCAAAAGTGGTAAGAGCTAGGATCATGATTCTTTCACCAAAATATCAATATATGCAGGGAAGGTCTTTCTTTGTGACACATTGCTTGACCTGTGTGACCTCTACTTCCTGTAGACAGGAAGTAGATCCTCATTTAAAATGGTAAGAGCTAGGATCACGATTCTCGAGTGTCCATATGAGAGAACCCTTTCCCTGTATAACATTTTAAATAAATTAACTTATAATATCACATGCGGAAAAGCCTTATGTGCTGTTTGCAACAGCCATAAATGTCAATTTAGCTGTTTCGCTTATGGCGGAACAGCTTTTGTTTGTTTTGTTGTTGTTGTTTTTTTCCTTAAAAAAAATATATTTTTCCATTTTTTTCCCATAGATCAACAAAGCATGGGGGTTTTCTAAGAGCCACTTCTACCCTTATGTCAATTCCGATCAACTTCATACTTGGTACATACTTAGACCACCTCCCCAGGTGTGGCCTCGAAACTTTTCATCATCGTGACGTCATCATGTGCACCATGAAGTCATCCTAAATGTGCACGTTTTTGGACTCTTTATCTCCACAACTGCAAGTCTGATGCAATTAAAGTATATGTAAGTATATGGGGATGTGTTATAGACAAAAATTGCAGTCACTTGTTGATGACGTCATTACATGTTTTTTTTTTTTTTGACCTTGTCTTTATATCTCATGAACGACAAATTGTATTTAAAGTTTTTGTTAGGTTATAGGCACAATTTACCAAAAAGGTGTGACGTCATGATGATGTCATCAAAAAGCCGATTTGCAGATTCACATAACATAAGGGAATATTCGATGGTAATGAATCTTGGTGGGTAGGTAGGGAATGATATGGCAGTTCATAGTAGTGGGCCAATTGTGTACACGTGAACGGAGCATGACGAACTAGAAAATCAATCATTTTGCTGTTTCCACCGCCCATATGCACAACCATACGTAATATGCGCTGGCCTATAGTTTCTGAGAGGCTATTTCTTTGTACTGGGCCAATTGCAGGGTTGATAAAAATCATGATTTTTATATAAAAAAATTAAAAATCGGATTTATTTGATTTAAATCAGATTGTTTTTATTTAAATCGATTTTTTTAATTTAAATTAAATTCTTAATTGTTTTTACCTAATAACATCTTACTATCATAACATAAATGCCGCCAAATTGCATCTTCTTGTCACTTGGGCATTGTTTAGGTCATTAAAATATAGCAAAAAACCCAAAGCAACAAAAAACAGAAAATGTAATACTGACAGTCACTACCAGCATACTCTACTGCTTCCTTGATGATGGGATGTTTAAGACCACATTTAAAGATGTTTCATGGCTTGTTGTACGTTCCTGTGGTCCATTTGCATCTCATATGCATAGAGCTAACAATGGCAGTATTACTGAGCAAAGTCAAGATGTAGTGATGTATACAAACAAAAGTTAACTAGACATTGTGGTTGTCTTAACAACCACTAGGTGTTCGGGGTCTCATTTTCGTAGTGGAACTGTTAATATATGTGTCCAAACATAAAAATTATGTTGGAACGTATGTGGTCAATCGTCGCTCATACAATGGCATATTGAAATACACACTAAATTTAAACTGCGTGACTGATCAAATACTGATCATATGATTGCACTTCGTACACTGACTGATAGCGTGTACAAAATGGCGTCACCTTTAAATTTGTAATATTGTCTGGACGATAACTTCCAGTTAGTTCATCACAAAGAAACTGAACATTTAGAGAAGTCATTGAGTGCATATGATGTAAATATTTTGCAGTTTTTTATTTTGTTTTATTAAGACAAAAGGTTTAAAAGTGACCATATCTCAACGTAAAAAAAACTTAATTTAAGCCCATGGATTTAGTTGCAGTGTTTATGGAACACATTGTCATTTGACAAAATGATGTACAATACACCGCAACCTACATCGATAGCATTTCGATTAAGTGATATTTAATGATATATAATAAGATTTACATGCAAATATCTGTAGCAAGATGTAAACAAAGTTTTGAGTCACGCAATTGGACATTACATTTACATGTACATGTACATGTATGTTGGTGGTGACCCCAATAGTCAACTATCCTTGTTCGTTTGGCAGTCAGAAGCCATGAAACCACGCACACACCGCCACACCCCAGGGATCGTTTCAATGATACACGCAACAATGCTGCAACAATGCTCAGTCAGTTTCCCTTGTGGTTATTTCACGAATAAAATTCTACCAAATTTGGCGGAAATCCATTGTTTACTTTCGGATTACGTAATCACTGTATATCTTTAATCCACCGTAGAGGGCGCTATACAGCCCGTATGACGTCATCATTTATATTTTCTGAAAGCTTAAGACCTAGTCTATCTTTTACCCTACGAGGTTTTATGTGCCTAAATCCTTCCGTTTTTGAGTTATTTTGAGTCAAACTTCAACTTCCGGTAACACCGGAAGTGAAGGTCATTTGTACACAATACTGAATATATTAATTGTTGAGATTCACGTGTTGAGTAACATACGTCAATATCAAAGTCATAGGTCATGTGGGTCTCAAGTTATAGACCACCAAAGTTTTTCCTAAAAACGTGTGTAATTTGATACCCGATGACGTCATCATGACGTCCATCTTCTAAATACAACTTGACATCATGACCAAAGTTCCCACCAAGTTTCATGTCAATATCTTGTACCTGTAAACAAGAAGTCCTGCAGACAAATTTGGGAAGAAAAAAATAAAAATAACTAGACATTGTGGTTGTGGGAACAACCACTAGGTGTTCGGGGTCTTATTTCGTAGTGGAACTGTTATGTGAACATATTGGAACGTATTTTGATCAATCGTCCCTGATGTAATGGCATATCGAAATACATGTACACTTAAACTGCGTGACTGAACAAAAATACTGATCATACTGATTGCTGTATTCGTACACTGACTGATAGAGTATAGAAAATGGTGTCACCTTTAAATATACATAACATTGGCTGGACAATAACTTCCGGTCAGTTCATCACAGCTAACTGAACATTTACAGAAGTCATTGAATGCATACGATGTATATATTTTACAATTTTCACCGATGTACGTCATGTTAATACTGAGTAAACAGTATTTGAATAATTACATAATTTTCCCTTTAAATGAGCATAACTTCCGGTTAAATGACGTCACAGATTTGAAACTTCACGAACATGTCAAGATGCAATAGAGCTTTACACATACCAAATTTGGTGGGAATTCATTGTTCACTTTCGGATTACGTAATCACTGTATATCTTTAATCAACCGTAGAGGGCGCTATATAGCCCGTATGACGTCATCGTTTATGTTTTCTGAAAGGCCAAGACCTCTTCTATCTTTGACCCATTGAGGTTTTTTGTGCCCAAATCCTTCCGTTTTCGAGTTATTTTCAGTCAAACTTCAACTTCCGGTAACACCGGAAGTTGAGGTCATTTGTACACAACATTAAATATATTAATTGTTGAGATTCACGTGTTGAGTAATATATGTTAATATCAAAATCGTAGGTCATGTGGTTCTCAAGTTACAGAGCACCAAAGTTTTTCCTAAAAACGCATGTAATTTGATACCCAATGACGTCATCATGACGTCAATCTTCTAAATACAACTTGGCATCATGACCGAAGTTCCCACCAAGTTTCAAGTCAATATCTTGTAACTATCATCAAGAAGTCTTGCGGACAAGTTTGGGAAGAAGGAAAATAAAAAATATAAAAAAAACTCGAACAATAACAATAGGTGTTCGGCTGGAACCCGAACACCTAACTAGACTTGTGGTTGTGTGAACAACCACTAGGTGTTCGGGGTCTCATTACGTGGTGGAACTGTTATGTGAACATAAAAGTTATGTTGGAACGTATGTGGTCAATTGTCGCTCATCCTCATACAATGGCATATTGAAATACACACTAAATTTTGAATATGATGTAAATATCTTGCAGTTTTTATTTTGTTTGATTAAGACATGTTCTACACAGTGAATTATGTACAATTTTTGTATGTATATATAGTGTATGGGAAAAAGAGTCAATCGATCATCATATTTTTTGTACATGACGATATTTTCACGTAACACAATGTGAGAAATATTAAAAAATTCATATAAAATCAAGAGATGCCGTAAATGTTCACTTCAAATCAACGCTGTAAGAACTTTGTCTGGGCCTTTGTATGGTTAAAATTGACTGTTTAAAAGTGTTTGAGGTGTATCGAACTCCTGTGTTGAGGCTATCATGTGTTTCCACTGAGACAATGTAATGAAGCACATTCCAATCACCTTGCAATGACTGCCATCTGGTACTAATCAGAGTCTCTTGTAATCACATTACAAGCAGTTTTCACTGATGTACTCGTGTAATTACTGAGTAAACAGTATTGGAATAATTCAGTAATTTTCCCTTTAAAAGAGCATAACTTCCGGTTGAATGACGTCACAAATTTCAAACTACACATACATGTCGAGGTACATTAGTGCTTTACACCTACTAAATTTGGCGGAAATTCATTGTTTACTTTCGGATTACGTAATCACTGTATGTCTTTAATCAACTGTAGAGGGCGCTATATAGCCCGCATGACGTCATTGTTTATATTTTCTGAAAGCCCAAGACCTTCTCTATCTTTTACCCAAATCCTTCCGTTTTCGAGTTATTTTGAGTCAAACTTCAACTTCCGGTAACACCGGAAGTGAAGGTCATTTGTACACAACACTGAATATAATAATTGTTAACATTCACGTGTTGAGTAACATATGTCAATATCAAAATCAAAGGTCATGTGGTTCTCAAGTTATAAAGCACCAAAGTTTTTCCTAAAAACGCGTGTAATTTGATACCCGATGACGTCATCATGACGTCAATCTTCTAAATACAACTTGGCATCATGACTGAAGTTCCCACCAAGTTTCAAATCAATATCTTGTAACTGTCATATAGAAGTCCTGCAGACAAGTTTGGGAAGAAAAAAAATGGAAACTAGAGATTGCGTCTGTTGAAAACAGAACACGTGGCTTTTCCGCATATAATACATAAAATATTTCTCAAATGATCACTTATTTTAAAAGTATCCATATTTCAATGTAGAAAACTGAAGTTTAACTCATTTAGTTGCAGGGTTTATAGAACACATTACTTGTAAATTAGTGTTGTCACAAAGAATAACCTAGCTTGCTTAACATTCACTTTTGGTGAAAGTAAGACCGTAAGTAGAGGTCATATAGCTCAAGCAATGTAACACAAATGAAAGACCTTGCCTAACATTGTCTATTGGTGAAAGAATCATGATCATAGCTCTTACCACTTTTAAATGAGGAGCTACTTACTGTTTTACCGGAAGTAGAGGTCACAAAGGTCAAGCAATGTGTCACAATAGAAAGACCTTGCCTAACATTGTCCATTGGTGAAAGAATCATGATCATAGCTCTTACCACTTTTAAATGAAGAGCTACTTCCTGTTTGACCAGAAGTAGAGGTCACCGAGGTCAAGCAATGTGTCACAATTGAAAGACCTTGCCTAACATTGTCTATTGGTGAAAGAATCATGATCATAGCTTTTAATACTTTTAAATGAGGAGCTACTTCCTGTTTGACCGGAAGTAGAGGTCACAGAGGTCAAGTTATGTGTCACAATTGAAAGACCTTGCCTAACATTGTCTATTGGTGAAAGAATCATGATCATAGCTTTTTACACTTTTAAATGAGGAGCAACTTCCTGTTTGACCGGAAGTAGAGGTCACAGAGGTCAAGTAATGTGTTACAAAGAAAGACCCTGCCTAACAATCACTTTTGGTGAAAGAATCAACTTAATATCTCAAACCGTTGATTTTTTGTTGATTTTTAAAGATTTTGATTTTTAAATTCAAATTGCTTGTCACGTGACACCTGATGACGTCACAATCACGAAAAGTTTCGGCAAACAACTACCCTATAGGGACTTCCTTCTGACCAAGTTTGGTAAAAGTCGGAAGTTTTAAAGTGACCAAAGTGCCGCCGACAAAAAGTCTATGGTAACTCAAACGACAAGAAGAAGAAGAAGAAGAAAAAACTAGAGTTTATGGCTGTTAGAAACAGCACATAAGGCTTTTCCGCATATGGTTTTTAAAATTTTTTCAAATGATTTCTTGAAGATGATATCATTTGAAAATATAAAATCATTTGCGAATATGAAATCATTTTGTGAATATTGAACTTCAGTCTTATACTTATTGCCACGTATAGAATAAGATAAGATGCCGACAAAGTCTAGGGGAAAGAAAGTGACTTTAATTTGTTCATATGTAAAACGTCTAATTGCCACTTGAAAAAAGGGCAAAGTCTATGGATCGTTGCAGTTTTTCCATATACAACTATTCCCAAGTATTAAGTTGCACATGTATAAGATTAACACGACCCATAAAACGACGTACAATACTCCGCAACCTACATCGATAGTATTCCTATTAAGATGGTGGTGCCGGTATTTAATATAAAAGACTTTCCGTCTTCCCAGATTTCGATAAAAGATGATAGGCGGTGTACAAAATAATAATACTGACACCTCCGCAGCATCTCGTTTTAATCAAAAGAGGGCGTTATTCAAAACCGCGCGCTCGGAAAACTGAATCCTGCATTACGGGTGAAGCCAAGTAAATACATGTAGTGGCATAATGGGTCCGCTCATGAATAAAAGTTAAGCACTCAATATATTTTGAATAAGAGAGTTGTGAGAGCTATGAAAATGAAGGATTGAAAAAATATGGCACTGGACCTCCTGCCTGGACTCTGGGCTTCCATTTGTGACCATTTTTGATGCAATTGGGTGAGAAAGTGGGTCTATTTCAGCCGCTTTACAGAGGGATTTTTTTTTTTGAAAATGGCTTCTTTGACTGGAGTGATCCGTACCTTGTTTTAGGGGTGGTCAGCTGAGAATGAGTATAATCAAAATTTCAACGGTCACCCTACTATAAAATGAAAAGAAAATGAAAGGTTACATGTTCATCATCATTTGTCTGTGCAACTTTAACAGCTGTGAGAGTTCTGTATATTTTTCAACGATTTTTGAAGTTTGAGGATTTATCACTGTTGTCCACGGGAGTTTATTTACTTGGGTGCAACCTTACGTACTGAAAACGGTATAAGTAGATTGCTGCGCGTGCGTGGTTGTCTGGTCAAAACACGGGTCAAAATCAGCATTAACGCTGCTTTGCTGGCAACTATGATAAGGAAGTAAATAAAAAAACGGCATATATAATCCAGGCAATCAAACATCTGAACGCGCCTTGTATTTATGTTGTTTAAATCGTATGTTTTATGACCAATATTTTCACGTACAGAGCAACCTACATCGATAGCATTTCGATTAAGATTTGGTGCTGGTATTAAATGATATATAAAAGGAATTACGTGCAAACTATGGCAAGTGTAAACGACGTTTTGTATCACGCAATCGGACATGTGCATTGTATGTTATACACAGTGAATTGCGTACGTAGGCCTACATGTACACTGTACATAGTGTATGGGGAATTGATCGAGCTTTATGTTTAGTACAACGACCATGTTCACGTAATCTGTGTACAAAGTGAACCGGCTAGTTTGATAATTAAAAAAATCATATAAAATCAAGTTTTGACGTCATGATGACGAAAAGTTTCGGGGAACAACTACCCTATATGGACTTCATTCAGACCAAGTTTGGTTAAGATCGGCTGTTTCAAAGTGACCAAAGTGCCGCGGACAAAAATATGTGTACAAAGTCTATGGGCCGCAGAACAAACTAAAAAAAAATACTAGAGATTGTGTCTGTTGAAAACAGAACACAAGGCTTTTCCGTATCCGCTGTTATTAAAAAAAATTGTCATAACCTTATACACACAAAGACAGTTGATTATGATATTATTTTTTATACATTTGAGGTGTGCACCTTTAATCATAAACTCACATGAATTGGTCATATTTGTGTCACAAAGAAAGACCTTGCCTAACATCGACTTTTGACTAAAGAATCATGATCACAGCTCTTACCCCTTTTAAATGAGGAGCTACTTCCTGTTTGACCGGAAGTAGAGGTCACAGAGGTCAAGCAATGTGTCACAAAGAAAGACCTTGCCTAACATTGACTTTTGGCGAAAGAATCTTGATCGTAACTCTTACCACTTTTAAATGAGGAGCTACTTCCTGTTTGACCGGAAGTAAAGGTCACAGAGGTCAAGCAATGTGTCACAATTGAAAGACCTTGCCTAACATTGTCTATTGGTGAAAGAATTATGATCATAGCTCTTATCACTTTTAAATGAGAAGCTACTTCCGGTTTGACCGGAAGTAGAGGTCAGAGAGGTCAAGCAATGTATCACAAAGAAAGACCTTGCCTAACATTCACTTTTGGTGAAAGAATCATGATCCTAGCTCTTACCACTTTTAAATGAGGAGCTACTTCCTGTTTGACCGGAAGTAGAGGTCACAGAGGTCAAGTAATGTGTCACAATAAAAGACCTTGCCTAACATTCACTTTTGGTGAAAGAATCATGATCCTAGCTCTTACCACTTTTAAATGAGGAGCTACTTCCTGTTTGACCGGAAGTAGAGGTCACAGAGGTCAAGTAATGTGTCACAATGAAAGACCTTGCCTAACATTCACTTTTGGTGAAAGAATCATGATCCTAGCTCTTACCACTTTTAAATGAGGAGCTACTTCCTGTTTGACCGGAAGTAGAGGTCACAGAGGTCAAGCAATGTTTCACAAAGAAAGACCCTGCCTCACAATTACTTTTGGTGAAAGAATCAACTTAATATCTCAAACCGTTGATTTTTGTTGATTTTTAAAGATTTTGATTATTAAATTCAAATTGCTGGTCACATGACACCTGATGACGTCACGATGATGAAAAGTTTCGGGAAACAACTACCCCATATGGACTTCCTTCAAACCAACTTTGGTCAAAATCGGCTATTTAAAAATGACCAAAGTGCCGCGAACAAAAGTCTATGGTAACTCAAACGACAAGAAAAAGAAGAAGAAGAAGAAGAAGAAAAAAAAAAAAAATCAGAACAAAAACAATACCTTTTCCGATTGAAATCGAAAAAGCCAAAAAAAAAATCAGAACAAAAACAATACCTTTTCCGTTGAACACGGAAAAGCCAAAAAAGAAAAAGAACTAGACCTTGTGGTTGTGGGAACAACCACTAGGTGTTCGGGGTCTCATTTCGTACTGGAATGTCTGTTGGAACGCATGTGTGGCATATATACACTTAAACTGTGTGACTGAGCAAATACTGATCATGTTGAGTGCAGTGTATTCATAGTATATGTACACTGACTGATAGCGTATAAAAAATGGTGTCACCTTTAAATAATGTAAAATTGCCCGGACGATAACTTCCGGTTAGTTAATCACAAACAACTGAACATTTGCAGAAATTATTGAATGCGTACGATGTAAATATTTTGAAAATTTCACTGATTTACGTCATGTACTTAACGAGTAAGCAGTATTTGAATAATGACATCATATTCCCTTTAAAAACGCATAACTTCCGGTTGAATAACGTCACTGATTTCAAACTTCGCAAACATGTCAAGGTGCACTAGTGCTTTACACTAACTAAATTTGGCGGAAATCCGTTGTTTACTTTCGGATTACGTAATCACTGTATATCTTTAAGCCACCGTAGAGGGCGCTATACAGCCCGTATGACGTCATTGTTTATATTTTCTGAAAGCTTAAGACCTACTCTATCTTTTACCCAGAGGGGTTTTTTGTGCCTAAATCCTTCC
Organism: Astropecten irregularis; assembly: GCA_963971285.1. NCBI lineage: Eukaryota > Metazoa > Echinodermata > Asteroidea > Paxillosida > Astropectinidae > Astropecten > Astropecten irregularis. Next base: position 9,058,715 of record OZ020256.1, read on the forward strand.
GTTTTTGAGTTATTTTGAGTCAAACTTCAACTTCCGGTAACACCGGAAGTGAAGGTCATTTGTGCACAACACTGAATAAATTTATTGTTAAGATTTACGTGTTGAGTAACATATGTCAATATCAAAATCATAGGTCATGCGGTTCTGAAGTTAGGGGGCACCAAAGTTTTTCCTAAAAACGCGTGTAATTTGATACCCGATGACGTCATCATGACGTCAATCTTCTAAATACAACTTGGGATCATGACCGATGTTCCCACCAAGTTTCAAGTCAATATCTTGTAACCGTCACCAAGAAGTCCTGCGGACAAGATTGGTCGGAAGGAGAAAAAAAAACAAAAAAACTAGACATTGTGGTTGTGGGAACAACCACTAGGTGTTCGGGGTCTCATTTCGTACTGGAACTGTTGTTATGAGAATGTTTGATGGAACGCATGTATGGCATATTGAAATACACTTTAACTGTGTGACTGAGCAAATACTGATTATGCTGATTGCACAGTGTATTCGTACAAGTACACTGACTGATAGCGTATAGAAAACCGTGTCACCTTTAAAAAATGTAAAATTGTCAGGGCGATAACTTCCGTTTAGTTAATCACAAACAACTGAAAATTTGCAGAAATCATCGAATGCGTACGATGTAAACAATTTGCAATTTGCACTGATGTACGTCATGTAATTACCGAATAAACAGTATTTGAATAATTACATCATGTTTCCTTTAAAAACACATAACTTCTGGTTGAATGACGTCACAGATTTGAAACTTCACACACATGTCAAGGTGCATTAGTGCTTCACACTCACCAAATTTGGCGGAAATCCGTTGTTTACTTTTGGATTACGTAATCACTGTATATCTTTAATCCACCGTAGAGGGCGCTATACAGCGTGTATGACGTCATCGTTTATATTTTCTGAAAGCCCAAGACCTACTCTATCTTTTACCCAACGAGGTTTTATGTGCCCAAATCCTTCCGTTTTTGAGTTATTTTGAGTCAAACTTCAACTTCCGGTAACACCGGAAGTGAAGGTCATTTGTACACAACACTAAATATGTTAATTGTTGACATTCACGTGTTGAGTAACATATGTCAAAATCATAATTGTAGGTCATGTGGTTCTCAAGTTACAGAGCACCAAAGTTTTTCCTTAAAACGCATGTAATTTGATACCCGATGACGTCATCATGACGTCAATCTTCTAAATACAACTTGACATCATGACCGAAGTTCCCACCAAGTTTCATGTCGATATCTTGTAACTGTCATACAGAAGTCCAGCTGACAAGTTTGGGAAGAAGAAAAAAAAAAAAAAGAAAAAAAAAAAAAAACTCGAACAATAACAATAGGTGTTCGGCTTGAACCCGAACACCTAAAAAAAAAAAACTCGAACAATAACAATAGGTGTTCGGCTTGAACCCGAACACCTAACTAGACTTTGTGGTTGTGGGAACAACCACTAGGTGTTCGGGGTCTCATTTCGTACTGGAACTGTTATGAGAATGTTTGATGGAACGCGTGTATGGCATAATTATTGAAATACACTTAAACTGTGTGACTGAGCAAGTACTGATCATGCTGATTGCACAGTGTATTCGTACATGTACACTGACTGATAGCGTATAGAAAATGGTGTCACCTTTAAATAATGTTAAATTGCCCGGACGATAACTTCCGTTTAGTTAATCACAAACAACTGAAAATTTGCAGAAATCATCGCATGCGTACAATGTAAACAATTTGCAATTTGCACTGATGTACGTCATGTAATTACTGAATAAACAGTATTTGAATAATTACATCATGTTTCCTTTAAAACGCATAACTTCCGGTTGAATGACGTCACAGATTTCAAACTTCACACATATGTCAAGGTGCATTCATGCTTCAAACTCACTAAATTCTGCGGAAATCCGTTGTTTACTTTTGGATTACGTAATCACTGTATATCTTTAATCCACCGTAGAGGGCGCTATACAGCCCGTATGACGTCATCGCTTATATTTTCTGAAAGCCTAAGACCTACTCTATCTTTTTGCCAAGCAATTGTATGTGCCCAAAACCTTTCCGATTTTGAGTTATTTTGAGTCAAATTTCAACTTCCGGTAACACCGGAAGTGAAGGTCATTTGTACACAATATTGAATATATTAATTATTCAAATTCATGTGGTGAGTAACATATGTCAATATCAAAATCAGAGGTCATGTGGTTCTCAAGTTATAGAGCACCAAAGTTTTTCCTAAAAACGCGTGTAATTTGATACCCGATGACGTAATCATGACGTCAATCTTCTAAATACAACTTGGCATCATGACCGAAGTTCCCACCAAGTTTCAAGTCAATATCTTGTAACTGTCATATAGAAGTCCTGCGGACAAGTTTGGGAGGAAAAAAAATGGAAAAAAAAAAAAACTCGAACAATAACAATAGGTGTTCGGCTTGAACCCGAACACCTAAAAAAAAAACTCTAACAATAACAATAGGTGTTCGACTTGAACCCGAACACCTAAAAAAAAAAACCCCCCAAAAAACTAGCGATTGTGTCTGTTGAAAACAGAACACAAGGCTTTTCCGTTTCCGCTTTTATTGAACAAAAATTGGCAAAACCATAACACACAAAGACAGTTGATTATGATCTTATGTTTTATACCTTTAAAGTGTGCACCTTTAATCATAAACTCTCGTGAATTGGCCATATTTGTGTCACAAAGAAAGACCTTGCAAAAACTTGAATTTTGACGAAATAATCATGATCCTAGCTCTGACTACTTTTAAATCAGAAGCTACTTCCTGTTTGACCGGAAGTAGAGGTCACAGAGGTCAAGCAATGTGTCACAATTGAAAGACCTTGCCTAACATTGTCTATTGGTGAAAGAATCATGATCATAGCTCTTACCACTTATATATGAGGAGCTTCTTCATGTTTTACCGGAAGTAGAGGTCACAGAGGTCAAATAATGTGTCACCAATGAAAAACTTTGCTTTACATTGTCTATTGATGAAAGAATCATGATCATAGCTCTTACCACTTTTAAATGAGGAGCTACTTCCTGTTTGACCGGAAGTAGAGGTCACAGAGGTCAAGCAATGTGTCACACATGAAAGACCTTGCCTAACATTGTCCATTGGTGAAAGAATCATGATCATAGCTCTTACCACTTTTACAATGTAAATGAGGAGCTACTTCCTGTTTGACATGAAGCAGAGGTCACAGAGGTCAAGCAATGTGTCACAAATGGAAGACCTTGCCTAACATTGTCTATTGGTAAAGGAATCATGATCATGGCTCTTACCACTTTTAAATAAGGAGCTACTTCCTGTTTGACCGGAAGTAGAGGTCACAGAGGTCAAGCAATGTGTCACACATGAAAGACCTTGCCTAACATTGTCTATTGGTGAAAGAATCATGATCATAGCTCCTACCACTTTTGAATGAGGAGCTACTTCCTGTTTAACCGGAAGTAGAGGTCACAGAGGTCAAGCAATGTGTCACAAAGAAAGACCCTACCTAACAATCACTTTTAGTGAAAGAATCAACTTAATATCTCAAACCGTTGATTTTTTGTTGATTTTTAAAGATTTTGATTATTAAATTCAAATCGCTTGTCACGTGACCCCTGATTACGTCATGATGGCGAAAAGTTTCGGGACACAACTACCCTATAGGGACTTCCTTCTGACCAAGTTTGGTAAAAATCGGCAGTTTAAAAGTGACCAAAGTGCCGCCGACAAAAACCTATGGTAACTCAAACGACAAGAAAAAGAAAAAAGAAAAAAGATCAGAACAAAAGCAATACCTTTTCCGATTGAAATCGGAAAAGCCAAAAAAAACTCGAACAATAACAATAGGTGTTCGGCATGAACCCGAACACCTAATTCTGTGCAGTTATTATACTGGGTATACATTACATTGTATAGATTATGTAATGCTGTACACATAATTTGCTTCAGAATACTGCCTCATTTTTCATACATTTATATGTGTTTACATACTGTACGTGCATGCGTATTTTGTACAGTAAAAAATAATGTAAAAACACAACATAAACTGTTTTAAGACACCCTGTTATAGTGGAAAAATAAGCCAAAAGTTAAAGCAAGTATTCTTTCAGTAAGATATTCTGTTTTTCGAAAAAAAACACCAAGAAATAATGAAAAAATCATGATTGATTTTTTTGAGCGATTTTTTTTATTTTTTTCCATTGATTTAAATCATGATTTTAAATCAATGATTTGAATCGAGTGATTTAAATCAAACAACCCTGGCCAATTGTGTGCATGTTTATTTTTTATATTTTATAAAACATACGTGAAACAGCTCAACGTTTGTTACCAACAAACACAGGTCTAGTTGGTCTTTAAAACTGTGTAAATGTCCTCAGGTTTTACAAAATCAGTTAGGCCTTAGTTCCAGTCCTGAAGGCTATTCCTACTTCCAGTCTTAATGACTACCAGACAGTTGCACTAACATCTCAAGTGATGAAATCACTGGAGCATACATTTTTGGGTCATCTTAAATCAGTTTTGCCCAAATCACTTGATCCTTTGCAATTTGCATACCGTGCCAATAGATCCACCGATGATGCTGTATCACATATGCATTACATCTTACAACTTATGCAGATGATACAAATGTAATTGGGTTTATAATTAAAGGTAATAATGAAGATAACTAGACATTGTGGTTGTGGGAACAACCACTAGGTGTTCGGGGTCTTATTTCGTAGTGGAACTGTTATGTGAACATATTGGAACGTATTTTGATCAATCGTCCCTGATGTAATGGCATATCGAAATACATGTACACTTAAACTGCGTGACTGAACAAAAATACTGATCATACTGATTGCTGTATTCGTACACTGACTGATAGAGTATAGAAAATGGTGTCACCTTTAAATATACATAACATTGGCTGGACAATAACTTCCGGTCAGTTCATCACAGCTAACTGAACATTTACAGAAGTCATTGAATGCATACGATGTATATATTTTACAATTTTCACCGATGTACGTCATGTAAATACTGAGTAAACAGTATTTGAATAATTACATAATTTTCCCTTTAAATGAGCATAACTTCCGGTTGAATGACGTCACAGATTTGAAACTTCACGAACATGTCAGGATGCAATAGAGCTTTACACATACCAAATTTGGTGGGAATTCATTGTTATTTTTCGGATTACGTAATCACTGTATATCTTTAATCAACCGTAGAGGGCGCTATATAGCCCGTATGACGTCATCTTTTATGTTTTCTGAAAGCCCAAGACCTTCTCTATCTTTGACCCATTGAGGTTTTTTGTGCCCAAATCCTTCCGTTTTCGAGTTATTTTGAGTCAAACTTCAACTTCCGGTAACACCGGAAGTGGAGGTCATTTGTACACAGCACTGAATATATTAATTGTTGAGATTTACGTGTTGAGTAATATATGTTAATATCAAAATCGTAGGTCATGTGGTTCTTAAGTTACAGAGCACCAAAGTTTTTCATAAAAACGCTTGTAATTTGACACCCGATGACGTCATCATGACGTCAATCTTCTAAATACAACTTGGCATCATGACCGATGTTCCCACCAAGTTTCAAGTCAATATCTTGTAACCGTCTTATAGAAGTCTTGCAGACAAGTTTGGGATGAAAAAAACAAAAACAAAAAAACAAAACTAGACATTGTGGTTGTGGGAACAACCACTAGGTGTTCGGGGTCTCATTTCGTACAGGAACTGTTATGAGAATGTCTGTTGGAACGCATGTATGGCATACTGAAAAAGGCCTACACTTAAAACTGTGTGACTGAGCAAATACTGATCATGCTGGGTGCAGTGTATTCCTATTATATGTACACTGACTGATAGCGTATAGAAAATGGTGTCACCTTTAAATAATGTAAAATTGCCCGGACGATAACTTCCGGTAAGTTAATCACAAACAACTGAAAATTTGCAAAATTCATTGAATGCATACGATGTAAACAATTTGCAATTTGCACTGATGTACGTTATGTAATTACCGAATAAACAGTTTTTGAATAATAACATCATGTTTCCTTTAAAAACACATAACTTCTGGTTGAATGACGTCACAGATTTCAAACTTCACACACATGTCAGGGTGCACTAGTGCTTCACACTCACCAAATTTGGCGAAAATCCGTTGTTTACTTTTGGACTACGTAATCACTGTATATCTTTAATCCACCGTAGAGGGCGCTATACAGCGTGTATAACGTCATCATTTAGATTTTCCGAAAGCCCAAGACCTACTCTATCTTTTACCCAACGAGGTTTTATGTGCCCAAATCCTTCCGTTTTTGAGTTATTTTGAGTCAAACTTCAACTTCCGGTAACACCGGAAGTGAAGGTCATTTGTACACAACACTAAATATGTTAATTGTTGACATTCACGTGTTGAGTAACATATGTCAAAATCATAATTGTAGGTCATGTGGTTCTCAAGTTACAGAGCACCAAAGTTTTTCCTTAAAACGCATGTAATTTGATACCCGATGACGTCATCATGACGTCAATCTTCTAAATACAACTTGGCATCATGACCGAAGTTCCCACCAAGTTTCAAGTCAATATCTTGTAACTATCATCAAGAAGTCTTGCGGACAAGTTTGGGAAGAAGGAAAATAAAAAAAAAAAAAAAAAAAACTCGAACAATAACAATAGGTGTTCGGCTTGAACCCGAACACCTAAAAACTCGAACAATTACAATAGGTGTTCGGCTTGAACCCGAACACCTAACTATTGCAATCAAATTCAGTTTCTTACACATAAGAGCTCTATCACAATCAACGGAGATGATGCAGAAATTGTACATCAGTTTAATAAATTCCTTGGTATTCACTTGTCAAGTAGGTTGGGTTGGGATGCCAATGTTGGGCGATGTATTCAGAAAGCGCAACAATGAATCTTGTATCTCCGTCATCTTAAGAGCTTCCAGTTATCTACATTCTAGCGATTTGTTGAGTAAGTTCTATCGGGCAGTGGTGGAAAGTGTGCTTACGCAATATATTACTGTATGGTATGGTATGGTAATACGACTGTGGTTGAAAGACAGGCATTGGAGAGAGTTGTTAGAACGGCTGCTCGTATTGTTGGCAAAGATCTTCCATCAGTATCTGAAATATATGCCAAGAGATTAAGGAAAAGGACACATACTGTAGTGTGAGTAATGACAACTCTCATCCAGCAAACAAGGTTTTTGAGTTACTGCGGTCAGGGAAGCGATACAGGGCCATTCAATGTAAAACAGAAAGGTTCAGGAGAAGTTTTTATCCAACTACTGTAAAGGAACTAAATGGGCTGGGGGATTTTAAGTGGTCAGCTGTATAATAATAGCAAATATCCATTCACATATTATTATTTATACATGTTTTATAATTTGTCTTCACATTTTGTTGGCATTGTGATCTATATTTTTATATAGGGATCTTTTTAACATATCAATTTGTTTTGTATCAAAATCGCTCCTACAGAAAAAGCTATTTTCTTGTGCACTGGCAAACTGTGCTACTGTATTACGCGCGCACGCACGCACGCACGCCAAAGTTTGTGTGTGGAAAAGATGTATTCATTGTATTCATCGCGCGCGCGGCACTCTTTCCAAAAACCGAAAGTGCTTAAATAAACGAACATTATGATTGGTTATCACTACCTAATAATGTAGAATTGCGGGTCTTTCTCAGAAGCAATCACAATGATTCTTACATTTTTACATTGGTCTGGACTTCTCATAAAAACACTTTTTTTAAGAAGGTTGAATGGTGGCGCCATTTTCATTTACGAAGAGTTAAAAAGAGACTAAACTGCTTGGAACTGGAATTTACACACAAAATTGGGAGAAAACACAGAAAATTTATTACGATCAATGGTAATTTTACGGGCTTTCCTCTGACTCAAAGTTCGAAATAATATTATAAACCTGTAGAAAATTTATATCCCTTTCCTACATTTGTTTAAGAAAGTAGAATGTCGGTCTGTTTTTCAGTGGTGAACGGTACTTTGAAATGGAGCGCACATTTTGATAGTTGTTCCCACAGTGCACAAATTAATGGCTGCATGGAAGCTTGAAAAGGAGCGCTTACAAATTGATATGAGAAGATATTTGTAATGGTGAATGTGATTTTCAATTACTATAAGGATAATTTTTATAGTATGGTAATTTGTGCTACTGTGCATTATTTTAGGTTTTTAACCCCTTCAGGTCGGAGGACATCCATAGCAGTCCCCCGTCATGGCCTGAGAATATTCATAATTGCTTTGTTATTTCCATTGAAATCATAGAGCTATATTAAAATTACTAGAGCGCTAGCTCCGTGTAAAAAGTGATGCCTGCTGGGCGCGTCCATGTTTGTGCACAAACCTATGGAAAGCCCACAATTTTGTACGTTTTTTGTACGTTCATTTGCATACCTGCGTTGTGTTCTATACAGGTGCATTATCGAAGCCAAATACGCCCAAAATCCGACACACCTTTGTTAAAGTCCCGTTTCATTTATCACCCTGCGCACGCACGCTCTGCACTTCAGTCACGCAATGATTGCAAGCGTCATCAAGACGTGCTACCGGTATACTGTTCGCGCATACTTGCGCGTTGCATATAGAGTGCACTCTTCGAATGGCATTCCAGTCAAAGTGTTCTTGTTCCACAGACACACACTCAAATTCAAAATGACTGCGCCCAGAACGGCTTCAAATCGTCTACGCGCGGAGAACGCGGAGCTAGTGCTCTAGTAATTTTAATATAGCTCTATGATTGAAATGCATTGAATGGGGGCAATGTCTTGAACAAGAGGTTCTGGGAACCTTTATTGTCCACAAAGATACGCTCATTGTGGTACATTCACCTCCATAATTTGCATTTGAAAAGATCTGCATTTTCGAGTGGACTGCAATCTCTGAGTTCCAAACATCTGGGCGTGAACAGATAAGAGTGCGCCTTGAATGTGATCTTTTGTGCGATGCTCATCAACCAATGCATGCCTGCATTGTTTACGCCGAGCACCCTGCACACAAAGCTGGGCCAGATGACCTCTATTGTTGCCGGTGGCTGATAATGAGGTCGGAACAAGCAGGGCTGAAAATAATCCCGGGCTGAAGGGGTTAAATAAATATTGTATTTTCTTGTACAGTTATTTATTAAACTGCTACTGTGTAAAATAATTATATTAGGTGTTAAAACTTATTATATTTTAAAATGAAACTTAACATTTTTAGGTGGTGGTACATTGATGATGTATTCTTTATCTAGACAAGTGATGAGAATAGTTTAAGCTCTTTCATTAACCACACCAATTGTTTTCACAGGACTAACAAATTCACAGCAGAAGTCTCCCACCATGAGGCCCACTTCCTTGATGTCACCATCCGCAAGGAAGAGGACACACTAATCACTGACCTGTATTCTAAGCCCACATATACCCACCAGTACCACCATGCCACCAGCTGCCACCCCAAGCATTGCAAGACTGGTATAGCATATAGTCAGGCCCTCAGACTCAGACGAATCTGTTCTAATGATTCTGATTTCTCCAAACACACACAGGAACTGAAGAAACACTTAGTTGCAAGAGGCCACAGCTCTCGCAGGGTGCAGAGTGCCATTGAGAGAACTCGTGCTCTTCCCAGAGCGGCAGTTCTCCAAGAGAAAGCCCCCAGCGATGATACTTGTACTAATAACAAAGTTGCTCTAGTGACTACTTTCCATCCCTCTCTTCCCCTGTTACGCAGAATCACTAATGATAGCCATCACATTCTTCACAACTCGGACCGTCTCCTCAGCGCCATCCCAGAAAAGCCCATCTTGGCCTACAGACGTCCCCGTAACCTCCGCGACTTGATTGTCAGGGCTGAGGTTCCACCAACTAATAATGTCTCTCACCCTGTCACGGTGTCACCCATCCAGCATGGGACATTCAAATGTAACTCGAGATGCATAGTCTGCCAGCACCATATCCATGAGTCTGATTCTTTCACAGGCAATGGCTCCACCCATAAGACCAAAGGGAACATCACCTGCACTACATCTAATGTCATTTATCTCATCTCTTGCAGGGTATGCAACATTCAGTATGTCGGTGAAACCAAGAATACCCTTATAAGAAACGATTCTATGGTCACAGGTTAACAGTCAAAGCTCAGAAACCCGACACCCCAGTGGGTCTCCACTTCAATCTCCCTAATCACAATTTCTGATATGGTCTTGCAGGGCACTGAATCACTTGTCCACCGCAGGGACTTGGTCCGGCTGAGCAGGGAGAAAGTTTAGATTAAAATATTACAAACTATACAGCCTCACGGACTAAATCTCCAGGAAGGAAATTACTAATATTCTTGTTTGGTTATCTCCTTTTCATTCATCTACAGGTGCTCTATAATCCCTCCTGCTTTTTATACTCTACTTCTCCATCTTGATCTCTAATCCTCTAATTACCTTCTTTCTTAATCCCTATTCCCAAGCCCCATTCTTCTCAACCCCTTTGTAGTCTGGCAACTTTGATCTGGCCTACCTGTTCCCTCTTTGTCTAACCAATCCCCCATCTATTGTCCTGATCCCCTTATCCATTAATTTGTGTTTCTATTCACTTGCATGTTCTTGTCCTTCATCATTTAGCCTTTGAGAAAGATCCTGCTAGGATCGAAACATGTCAGGCCCTCCTAACTCTAAGCATTTAACAGTTTTAGCAGGGGAGCTAAGATAATTAGCTGTTTCGCATGCAACGGAACAGCTTTTGTTTTTCTTATTTTTTTTTTCTTTTTACCTTTTTTTAGCTGTTTCGCATGCAGCGGAACAGCTTTTGTTTTTCTTATTAGCTGTTTCGCATGCAGCGGAACAGCTTTTGTTTTTCTTATTTTTTTTTTCTTTTTTTTTTTTTTATTCCACTTTTTTCCCATAGACATAACACAGGGTTTTTATACAAGTCACTTCTACCCTTATGCTAATTCCGATCAACTTCATACTTGGCACATAGTTAGACCACCACCCCGAATAGTGCCCCGCGTATGTACGTCATCATGACGTCATCACGTGCACAGTTACGTAATCATAAAAGTGCAAATTTTAGGGCTCTTTATCTCCGGAACGGCAAGTCCGATGCAACTCAAACTTGGTATGTAAGTATATGGGGACGTGTTATAGACAAAAATTGCAGTCACGTGTCGATGACGTCATCGTGTGATTTTATACGAATTATTCAATTTTTGGACCTTTTCTTTATATCTCCTGAACGACAAATCGCAATTTCGAAATTCTTTCGGTAAAATGTTTGTTATGTTACAGGCATATGCCACAAAATACCAAAAAGTGGTGACGTCATGATGACGTCATCAAAAAGCCGATTTTCTGATTCACATATAAGGGAATATCCGATGGTGATGAAACTTGGTGGATAGGTAGGGAATGGTACTAGTATCCTAAATCTAAAGTGACGTCACGATGACGTCATCGGCTGATTTTTTATTGATTTTTGAATAATTAATTCTGCCATTTTTTCACGGAAACACATAGAAGCGAATATCCGATCGAAATGAAACTTGGTGGGTAGGTAGGAAATGGTACTTGTATCCCTTATATGAAGTGACGTCACGATGACGTCATCGATTGAATTTTTATTGATTTTTTTTAATCATTAATTTTGCCATTTAGAGTCAAACATAACACAAAACACGGGCCTTGGAAATTCTTGGACCGCTGATATGGCTATCCATAGTAGTGGGCCAATTGTGTACATGTTAACGTAGTACGACGAGCTAGGAAATCAGTCATTTTGCTGTTTCCACCGCCCATGCACAACCATACATACTCTGCGTGCTGGCCTATAGTAGACTCTGCCCGCATTTCTGTGTTTCTCATGGTCGTGTGTATGTACATGTACCTTTATGTATATTTATGGACGAGTGACGACGCTCCTTATAGTTGTTTACGACTATTAAAACACCGCAATTTCTCTGTACTGGGACAATTGCGTTCATGTTTGTTCTTCATATTATTTATAAAAACATACGCGAAACAGCTCAGTGTTTGTCAACAAACACATCTAGTTTTTTTTTTCTTATTATTATTTTTTTTTATTCCACTTTTTTCCCATAGACATAACACAGGGATTTTCTACAAGTCACTTCTACCATTATGCAAATTCCGATCAACTTCATACTTGGCACATAGTTAGACCACCACCCCGAATAGTGTCCCGTGTAAGTACGTCATCGTGACGTCATCACGTGCACAATTACGTCATCATAAAAGTGCAAATTTTAAGGCTCTTTATCTCCGGAACGGCAAGTCGGATGCAACTCAAACTTGGTATTTAAGTATATGGGGACGTGCTATAGACAAAAATTGCAGTCACGTGTTGATGACCTCATCATGTGATTTTATACGAATTATTCAATTTTTGTACCTTTTCTTTATATCTCATGAACGACAAATCATATTTTCAAAATTCTTTCGGTATTAATGTTTGTTAGTTATAGGCATATGCCACAATTTACCAAAAAGGTGTGACGTCATGATGACGTCATCAAAAAGCCGATTTTCAGGTTCACACATATATATATAAGGGAATATCCGATGGTGTTGAAACTTGGTGGGTAGGTAGGGAATGGTACTAGTATCAAAAATATGAAGTGACGTCACGATGACGTCATCGGCTGATTTTTTATCGATTTTTGAATATTTCATTTTGCCATTTTTCCCCAGAAACACATATAAGCGAATATCCGATCGTAATGAAACTTGGTGGGTAGGTAGGAAATGGTATAATTAGTATCCCTAATGTGAAGTGACGTCACAATGACGTCATAAACTGATTTTTTTAATAATTAATTTAGCCATTTAGAGTCAAACATACATAACACAAAACACGGGCTTTGGAACTTTTTGGACCGCTGATATGGCTATTGGCTATCCATAGTAGTGGGCCAATTGAATACACGTAAACGTAGCACGACAACCTAGAAAATCAGTCATTTTGCTGTTTTCGCCGCCCATAAGCACAACCATACATACTATGCGCACTGGCATATAGTAGACTTTGCCATTTCTGTGTTTCTCATGGCCGTGTGTATACCTCTATCTGTATATGTGTATTGATGGATGAGTGACGACGCTCCTGGTAGTTGTTTAGAATCATAAGACACCGCTGATAAACTATTTCTCTGTCCTGGGTAAATTTTATATATATTATATGTATTTTGTAAAACATACGCGAAACAGCTCAGTGTTTGTTAACTACAAACACAGGTCTAGTTTTTCTTTTTTTTTTTCTTTTTCCACTTTTTTCCCATAGACATAACACAGGGGTTTTCTAAGAGCCACTTCTACCATCATGCCAATTCCAATCAACTTCATACTTGGCACGTAGTTAGACCAACACCCCGAATAGTGTCCCGCGTATGAACGTCATCGTGACGTCATCACGTGCACAATTACGTCATCATAAAAGTGCAAATTTTAGGGCTCTTTATCTCCGGAACGGCAATTCCGATGCAGCTCAAACTTGGTATGTAAGTATATGGGGACGTGTTATACACAAAAATTGCAGTCACGTGTTGATGACGTCATCATGTGATTTTATACGAATTATTCAATTTTTGGACCTTTTCTTTATATCTCATGAACGACAAATCGTATTTTCGAAATTCTTTCGGCAAAATGTTTGTTAGGCTATAGGCACATGCCACAAAATACCAAAAAGGTGTGACGTCATGATGACGTCATCAAAAAGCCGATTTTCAGATTCACATACACTGTATAAGGGAATATCCGATGGTGTTGAAACTTGGTGGGTAGGTAGGGAATGGTATTAGTATCCCAAATGCAAAGTGACGTCACGATGACCTCATCAACTGATTTTTGATTTTTTAAATAATTAATTTAACCATTTAGAGTCAAAAATAACACAAAACACGGGCTTCGGAACTTTTGGACCGCTGATATGGCTATCCATAGTAGTCGGCCAATTGTGTACACGTAAACGTAGCACGACAACCTAGAAAATCAGTCATTTTGCTGTTTCCGCCGCCCATAAGCACAACCATACATACTATGCGCGCTGGCCTATAGTAGACTGCCATTTCTGTGTTTTTCATGGCCGTGTGTATGTACTGAACTGACCATATCTGTATACGTGTACTGATGGATGAGTGACGCTCCTGGTAGTTGTTTAGGACAATTAATACACCGCTGATAAACTATTTCTCTGTCCTGGGTCAATTTTATATATATTATATATATTTTCTAAAACATGACACGAAACAGCTCAGTGTTTGTTAACTACAAACACAGGTCTAGTTTCTATTGTGTTTTTTAAATGCAAATAGCAATAAATAAATGAATGAATAAATGAATATAGGGGAAAACATTTGACTAATGTATAATTTGCTTAATTATACTGAAAACAATCAAAATCCCGGTTTGTCTCCCATGATTTTATTTTTAAAATTTTGGACCTGTTTAATTTTGATCATCATTCTATTCAGAAATGGTTTCAGGTGTTATATAAGCGCTAAGGCCTCTGTGCTAGTTAATTTTTTTCATAGTCTTGGTTCAAGACTGTATTGGTGTGGATACTCGAACCGCACTGACCATACGTGTGTACGTACAGGTAATCCGCACACACGTACGCACGGAACTATCACTAATACAGTCTTGGGAATCGTGTAAAATCTCCCCCGAAATCGGGGGGAAACACACTGCGCATGCGTTGCATCTAAAGTCGGGCGCTGCCCATTTTCTGCTCACGCACGTGCATACACGTAAACAAGGCACCCCATGAAGTTACACAATAGTATGGTACTGTACAGTATACGTGCCTTTTGGTGAAAATTTCGACGATGTGACTTGGCGAAAGTTGGGGAGATATATGACTGTGTATTTCAGTGCCTAATTTACAACATAATGTAGAAATCCACGGTTGCTGAATTATTGTACCTTGTAATACTATAATTCCATTGCATTTGGTAAAAACAAACACGAAGCAAGGAGTTTTAAACGTGGTATTTAAGTATTATTTAGCCTGAGGCCTACAGTGAAACACTCCATTTTAAGTTACATGTAGGCATGTAGGCCTATAAACAAAAACATTTACACTGTTCATAATTTGTAGCTCTTTGATAATTCACACTGTATACAACGTGCATGGTACATACACCTGTACACCGCATACATAGCAATACCCACAGGTCGGCCGTGGGAATGCAGCGATCTCTGCATTGTTTGACCCGGGCGTTGCCATGGGAGCTGACCACAGGCCTCGAAGTTCAGGTTTTGCCTATGGGGAATGACCATCTATGACCAGCGTCATTCTTATATATCATACATTTTCAACAGTGTGCCATGGTGACGAAGTAGCGCGCTACATACATTATACTAACGAGGTGCACGCGCAACTCACAGCCCTTACACGATTCCCAAGACTACATGTATGTTATAGTAGGCCTTTACGAATGGGTGTACGTACGTGCGTGTCAGTGCGGATAATCGGTTCGTACGTTCGAGTACGGTAATAACATAGTCGTGGACCAAGACTATTTTTTTAATTGAAAAGTGAATAAAGAAAAATTGACTGGAGCGGGATTCAAACCGGCGACCTCCTGAATACCGTACAGGCGCTCTACCAACTGAGCCATCCAGCCCTACGTTGGTGGTGACCCCAATAGTCAACTATCTTTGTTCGTTTGGCAGTCAGAAGCCATGAAACCACGCACACACCGCCACACCCCAGGGATCGTTTCAATGATACACGCAACAATGCTGCAAATGGTTTTTTTGTCAGAATCTTTTCCTGTTGAGCAAGGTTGCAGGCAGGGGGAATGGTTAAAGTCCTTATTTGTTTCTTTTGTGTGCTGAAATTCTGTTGAAAATGGTCAGCAGAGATAATATTTTGAAGGGATCAGAATTCAGGCTTTCACAATATGCAGATAAAACTGTGTTTTTCTTAGACGGTTCAGAAACTTCTTTAACTAGAGCCTTTAAACTTTTAGTGAATTTTGCTAGTATGTCTGGCCTAAAAGTTAACATGCAAAAGACTAACGCAATGTGGATTGGGAGTAACAAGGGAAGACAAAAAAGGTATTTGCTCTGGTATTGAGTTGAATTGGGTCGACCATCAGGGTAGCTTCAGAGCTCTTGGCATTGATTTTGCTATCAATCTTGAGAGTATGGTTGATATTAACTACAACAAGGTTTTTGGTTCTATACACACTGGGCAATGGTCAAAACGTAACCTGACAGTGCTGGGCAGAATTACCATAGTTAAATCTCTTATTTTGTCGAAGCTTACATTTCTTGTTTTAACCCTTCCAGACCCTTCAAAATTGTTTATCAAGAACCTAGATTCTCTGTTGTTCAATTTCATTTGGAAAGGGGTTACTAGACAGGGTTACAAGGAATCAAATAATTCAGAATTATAGCCAAGGAGGGGTTAAAATGGTGGAAGTTCGATCCTATATCAGTGCTCTGAAGTGTACATGGATACGCAACCTCGGGTTGGAGATTTCTATTTCTGAAACTATCCAACATTCAGAACTTGCTTTTCCTTGATGGGGGCCATGTCCATAATGCTCAAACACTCCAGAGGTCTGCTCATCCTAATGGTTTTTGGATAGACGTTCTTCTTCCTGATTGAGCTCTTTTGTACAAAATCACCAGACGATTGAACAAAATGATTCCCAAACTACATGTACTAATTTGGACAAAGTATTTGCTTCCCTTTTATTCCATTCAACTTAAGGTTTTTGCTGCGGGACGAAAAAGGTTCTAGCCATATTTGCAACTGTCTTTACTCCTCTAAAAAAGTTTCATATAACTTTATAGTCAAATTGGAAACCAAACTGAATGTTAGCCTTACAAATTTAAATTGGGTGATTTTGTGTAATATTCCTTTTAGCAGTACAAATGATACCAGATTAAGGTGGTTCCAGTAAAGACTAGTTCACAGAATTCTTGGTGTGAACTCCTTTTTGGCTAAAATTGGTAAAAAAGATACTGCTCTGTGTACTTTCTGTAAAGCAGAAAATGAAACACTTATTCATCTATTTTGCAAGTGTGAAATATCGTCTAGGTTTTGGTCAAGTTAAGGACTGGTTTGAAAAGGCTCTGAATTTTTTCTTTTATTTAGATGATACGGCTATTGTATTCGGTGTACGTAGAAAATTATAGAGTGCTCTAAACCTGGTCCTTTTATTATGTCGCTTTCACATAGAGATGAAGATGATGAATAGCAAACCTTCCCTTTACACTGTTAAAAGACGTTCTATGCAATATTATGTTAAAGAAAAGTACATTTAATGGTAAATGGGACGCCTTTGAAGCACTGTGTTAAAATCAATGTTATGTTTTATTGAAAACAAATATATATTTCAGAATTTAGGACTGGTAAGCGAAATGGCTCTAAAGTAATTTCTGTATTAAATGAAAGTGAGAAGTTTATGATTAAATAAAACATTCCTCCGGGGAAAACAATTATCCAAGGCAGATTACAAAAGGCTCTTTCCTAATGAGCAGTTGTAGTCAACACATACCAAGCTACAAACCTACACAGGTGAGAAAATTGTGCCCGAAGGTCTGCTGAATGTGAATGTGCAACTGGTACAAAGATCAGCAACATACCGGCAAGATATCATCAATGGCACAAGTACACCACTTTTGGCTATTGGCTATTGGAGATTGGCTATCCCACATCAAATTGAATTGGCCAAACCTTTTTGTCATGACGACTGCCCCATCATCGATAAGTGGGCAAAACCAAAGAAAAGCTACAACCAAAAGTGGAAGCCTGTAGAAACCAGTGATTGGGCAACTCAAATTGTCTCTGTAGGGCAGTTCCGTAGTTGCGGACGTGCGTTTCAGAGAATTTGAGAACCCAGAACTTCAAATTTATTGAGGCTTTTGGATTTTGAGCAGTTGCATTTTAAGTATCTCCGATAGAAGTATAAAACCTGAACATGACCTGAATATTCCAATCCCATTCTCTGTTTGCGCAGCACATCACAAAAACACCCCCGTTGCGGTTGTATTCACAGAAAGTGTACTTTTTCAGGTGCTTGTGTTTTCATTGCGTGTACAGTACAGACCTTTGATCACAACTGATAGAGTTTTGTTTGGAAGAGGAACCAAACTAAAGAAAACCAGCAGAGAAATTAACCTCAACCTTTACCTTCAGGTTAGAATTTCTCAATGTTAATTGTTGCGGATGTACGTTGCGGATGTGCACTGTGAAAAATATTCAATTTGTACGTCCACTAACGATAAAATGACATCATTTCTGAATACTGAATAGGTGGAAAGTAAAGTTATATCAAACAGAGACACTCAGTTACCACCTTTCAAAAAATGTAATTTTATTTGTTTGAAATAAAAAGAAGACTCTGAGGAAGGTCATTGAACTTGGAAGTTTTGGAAGTGTACATCCGCAACAAAAATCTTATGTACTTTTTGCTCAAAAAATTTGTATTTTGACTCATTTTGAGTCATTACAGCCTAAAAAATGAGAAAACATGAATGTTTTATAAAAACGCATATAATTATAAGAATCTAGATGCTTTGATCTGAAATTAAGGTATTTTAACGATTTTTTTATTTTTGACCATTTGGTTGACATAATTACGGAACTGCCCTGTAGCCAAACCCAACGGGGATGTATGCATCTGTGGAGATTTCAAGGTGACGGTTAACCCTAACTGGAACATTGACCACTTCCCACTTCCCAGAGTGGAAGATGTCTTCGCAAATCTCTCTGGTGGCCAACAATACAGTAAGCTTGACTTGCGTCAGGCGTACTTACATGCACACATGTCCATGGATAATGAGTCAAAAAAGTTGCTGACAATCAACACACACAAAGGTCTGTTTGCCTTCAATAGACTACCCTTTGGAACAAGCCATTTGCGAGATAAATCTGAATAGTAACTGGTACACAGGCTTCTTTCATTGCGTAGAAACACCCCAGTTTGAATTTTCCAGACTAAGGACTCTGTTGCTACATGTATATCACATGGTTCAGGGCAAGCTTTTGCTGAGCTACATAACAGACGTCTTGCACCAATGCACTGTTCATAATGGATAAGAATCCATGGCACAAAGGATCCAGTCCACTCCAGATATGGGTATCACTATGCAAAAGCTTGCCCCGAATCATGTGATATAGCAACAAAGTCTTTAGACTGGGAAATTCAAATTGGCGTGTTTATATGCAATGAAAGAAGTCTGCGTACCAGATTCTATTCAGATTTAACTTGCAAATGGCTTATTGGGTCAGCACTGGCCATATGGCAAAAAACAATGGAGCAAATCCTTCAAGGAATTCCTGATGTCCAATGTATCCTGGCGACATGATAATCACAGGCCGCAATGATGAAGAACACCCAAGCAACCTGAGGAGGGTACTTAATGTGCAGAAGGCCCGTGGCCTGCGCTTGAACAAAGCAAAATGTGAGTTCTTCAAGCATCTAGAGTGATCTTCTGCGGACATGAGATAACGTCCGCAGGACTGAAGAAAACCCACGACAAGATCGACGCATTCAAAAATGCTCCACGACCTACTATGGTGTCATGGGTGTGAGCCAACTATTTATTCCTTGGCCTAGTGAACTACTAGTACTACCATCGGTTCCTACCCAATCTGGCGACTAAACTGTGCCCACTGAATGAACTTCCGCAAAGGCGTTCAAGACGGCAAGTCCTTCGATCAAGTCCTAGATCACAGCAGACAAAGTCCTGACACATTATGATCCATAACTTCCAGTTAATACAGTAGCATGCGATGCGTCACCCTATGGACTTAACGCTGTAATGTCGCATGTCAAGTCTGATGGTTCTGAATGCTGTGGTGCATCATATGCACCCTGAAGACTGCAGAACAGAAGTACTCCCAAATTGACAAGGAGGCCATTGCTTTGGTGTGGGGAGTGAAGAAGTTCAATCTGTACGTCTGTGGGCAGAATTTCACTCTAGTGATAGATCCTCAAGCATTTACTTCTATCTTCAATCCCACCAAAGACTTCAACTGCTTCTGCACAACTGGCAAGACATGCAATTTGCCTTGGCAGTCATGATTACATCATTGAGTATTAAAACACTGCAAAGCACAGCAATGCAGATGGTATATCCATACCACCCTTGAGCCATACCACCCTGCAATGCTTGCCAAGGTGTTTGAGTATATGATGAGAAGATGGCCGTCAAACATCGATCCAAATGTGGCAGTTTACCACAGTCGCTATTCTGGCCATTCTCCAGCATTCCTTCTCATGGGACGAAACCTCCGATCAAGACTTGACATCATCAAACCAGACATCCGTCAATGAGTGTCTCATAAACAACTGGAACAGTCACCCCATCACAGATCAGGAAAGACCAAACCATTACAAAACTTCATTTGTTTCATCCCATGTCTAAACTGGATTATTAACATCATGGACTTTTGGACATTGGATTCATGGACAATTGGACATTTATTGGATTTATTGGAACTGTTTATATACATGTAGTGGGAAGGAAGTTAATTATAATACCAGAGATATAAATCTTTTATAAAGAGTGTTTATAAAAGAATAACCACCTTCCAAGATGGCAGAATAAAAGCAGGTGAGCTTGATAGAATATTTCTGTCTAGATAACTCACTCAATACATTACACTTTTTACAGCAAGCTTTCACAATCTTATGAGGTGATCCTTATGCAAACAAAATTTGCGTTTGAATTTTTGATGGCCCTATTCATCATTCATGTGATGGCAGCCCCCAGTCAGAACCCACATATTGAATGTGTGTTGAATCTATCGGTATATCTATGATAAACACATGCATATGTATTGTATCCCAGAATTCATTGTTTCTTTTGAGTCTACAAAAAAATACATGTTCATGACTTTGGTAACCAAAACCAGGTCACTTGGACAAAACATTAGATCCATTCCAACATTTGACATGAGTAGATATCACAAAAGATTATTTTTTTTCCTGATCCTCATACATCGGTTATGCTTGTGCAGTCTTATTTTTGTAATTGATCCACAACTTTTCGAGAAAAAATTTGACTGTCTGTGTCACTCCGCCTGCCGAAATGTCCGATGTTTACCTGCTGCTTGAAGTGGTCTAGTCCGCATGCGCATTATTGAATCTACCATTTTCTGAAGGGGTGCAACTTGACTTCACTGGTTCCCCCGGTTTCTGCTTGCATTGAAATGGGTCTGCATGTGCGTGGATACCAGTTGTTGAGGCTTTATCTTTTTTATTGAGGCTGGCTCCCACTTACTGTGTGGTGTGCATGTGGCATGCGTGATTTTCATGTCTCCTTCAATAAGCACACCCCTATACAATAATGCTTTTGCCCATACTATAAAATTTATGAATGAACTCGAAATTATAAATCTTTCCTGAAGTGGAGTGGCACAGAAAGTCGAATTTTTTCTCGAAAAGTTGTGGATCAATCGCAAAAATGAGACTGCACAAGCATAACGGATGTATGAGGATCAAGAAAAAAAATAATTCAGGGGAATTCACGATCTAGGAGTGGCGGTAGGTGCTGCAATGTTTCACCAAAATTTCATCTATCAATTGTTGTTTTCAAAACAACGTTATGGCACCCCAAAAAGTTAGAGTGCTAGAAGGCTCACGGAGTAGCCTTCTAAATCTAGAAGTAGCCTCATGCGCGCCATCAAACAGGTTATTTTCAAGTTTGCAAGAAGCGCGTAAGAAAATTGCATTTTTACACTGAAAATCTGAAATGTTGCAAACATTTCTTCAATCTAGGCTCAGTTTTGAGACCCAGGAACATTTGCTGAAAGTCAAAAGTATCATGTTTGAGGAGTAGAAGCTACTGTATTTAAGGGCTAACATAATCATGGTGTTTTGGGGATCACGTCTTATCACAATCCCCAAAATGGTGCTCAACATCAACACACAACCGGGGTTAGTGTAGTTTACGCCACCCATATTATTTTCAGTATTTATTTACCTTCTTCTGTTCCAAAATGGGATTCGTTACTTAAAGCAAATTTATTCATGGGTCCTGAAAACCCTAAAATGAACTTATTGCGGCAATATTTCAGTGAAAACAAAACAGTTTCTTACCTAAATAAATACTGAAAATAATATGGGTTGCGTAAACTACACTATTGCCACATAACCAATGTCTTACCTGTAGCTGTACTACTAGTACTAGTACTAGTAGGCCTACATGTACCTTCATTGCATGCCATGTCAATTTCGTTCAGCTGGCACTGTCACACACGAGTAGTACTAGTTGTTTCGTGCTTATTATTTTACCCGATTTCACTTGTTCACAACTCACAATCGGCAATTGACACAATTGTGTTTGCACAATGTACACGTGAAATGTACAGATACCTGACAGAAATGTCCATAAAATAAATCCACTGAAATCAGCCGCGCAAGTACACATGACAGCGCAGCATGACACATGCATGTAGTATATTAAAAACAAACTTGACATGAAAAAGCGACCTCAAGAGGTGATGAGTGGTAAGCAGTTCATGCAAGTAGACCTAGGCCCTTTTCCAAACCTCGGCTCCGGCTCAGGCTCCGGCTCCAGCTCTGTCATGCATATGCTGAAAATATGGGTTGTGGCTTTTCATTGAGGCTGAATCTCTGTTTTCTTGTTCAAAATAGAGTATCTACTTCCAAACCGTAGCCAAAAGCCTCTATTTTGATATCCGTTATTTCAAAATGGATTCACAAAATGGAGATGGAGCCGGAGCCTGAGCCGGAGCCGAGGTTTGGAAAAGGGCCTTAGATCAGTGGTAGACTTGCACCCGTCGCATGTCATTTTAGGTTAAAATTGGCTTTACGGAAGCCGGTTAGTGCCAATGTAGCCAAAGATCCTAAATACAGGATCTTTGATGTAAAGGTAGACTACGGTAAACCCGCAGCCGATTTCACGAAACTTTACGCCATGACGTTAGTCCACTTACGCCACAAATGATGAAATTACGTAAACCTAACAAATGCTCTACGGCTGCTTTTGCATCCTTCTCCCTAAATTTCCATTTCATCTTTTCTTTTCCCTCTGCGCCTATGAATAGTTATAATTATGGCGCATTATAAATGCTTCATTTTTTTTTCTCCGGGTCATACCTGTCTGTAGTGTAAAAAAGAGTCAAATCTGGGTGATATATGTATTCCTCAATTTAATACATGGCTAACTGGTAACATATGCATACTATGGGCACGCGGTCAATTCAAAAGCACGAGTACGGTGTTCTTAAGACGCCATATCTGCGTTGCGTCGTGCCGTCGCGTCGTGCCGTCGCGTCGTGCCAACGCCCCTCGCATCGTGAGTTGCGTCGTGCCGTCACGTCGTGCCGTCGCCTGTTAAATTATCGTTTCTATTAAGTACGTACACCACATGAGAGAGAGACGCTCAATGCAGTTGTCCGTCACGTCGTGCCGACGTGCCGTTGCCTGTTACATTGGCGCTTCTAGATTGCTTGCAGAGGCGACGCACACATTGCCTGTATCTTCCTTAGCAATAGGTGGCGCTTTCATTCTATTTTTATGTGCACGCGTCAAAAAACGTCAAGCCATGCCTTATGAGAAACGCCTGAAATCCCTTAACTGGATCAGTCTGGACCATAGAAGACAATATAATATAATTATGTACAGTGTCAAGTCTTTGTTTGGTCTCATTGATTGTCAAGCCATTAAACGTAACACCCTCATCAACACCCGCCATCTAGACTATGTCACTTTTCACCATCACTATGCCAGGACCCAAGCTCTTAAATTCACACCTATAAATAATTTCCCCCGGTTATGGAGCGATTTACCACTACACATTAAAGACTTTGGATAAGTCTTGGATTAAAGATTTTGGATAAGTTTAAAGTTTTTTTTTTGTAAACTCCTTTCTTCTTATTTTCACAACAAGGATTCAGTTTGTTAGCTACCTTTATTTACCTTGGTCATCTCTAGCATCCCTATGATTTTTTTGAACTCAGTTTACAGTATATTTATCGCTTATTAATTTATTATTTACTGATTGATTTATCTATTATTATTTATTTATTTATTTATTTCAGTGTTGTATACAGTATTCATGATTGTTTTCGCCTCGTACTGCCTTATTGTTGTTTTCCAAAGTGAGAAATCTTGATCAGGGAGATGGGGGAGGGGCAGTCATCGAAGTTTCACTTTGATGATTGATTTTCCCTTATCTCCTTGTTCATGATTATTTGTCATTTATTTATGTGTAGATTGAATTTATTTATATGTATTCTCTATATCAAATTATTTATTTTGTCTCTTTTGTGAGTGGATCAACAGGCTCTTGAGCTACAGTGTTTCATTATACTTGTGTTGATCCTGGCCATCATAATTAGTGTTGTTCCTATATAAGTTGTATGTTGTTTAGTTATTATATGAACTGTATTTTGCTGCTGTCTTCTTGCTTTAATTGTCTTTTACTTGTTTGTTTACTTTTATTTATTTATTTGCAGATTGAATTTATTTATATGTCCATGTATATATATCGAACTATTTTTTTATGTCTCTTTTTGTGAGTGGATCAACAGGCTCTCGAGCTACAGTGTTTCATTATACTTGTGTTGATCCTGGCCATCAAAATTAGTGTTGTTCCTGTATGTTGTTTATTTAATGTGAACTGTATTTTTTGTCTTCTTGCTTTTATAGTCTTGTACTTGTTTACTTTATTCATTTGCTGTGTAATTCTGGCCGAATAAATAATGATCATGATAATGATGATGATAATATGGTTTTAGCGAGTTGAGCGAGCTGAATTTTCTGTTGAAACGAATGGCATATCAAGAGCTCCGTACATAATGATCACAGACTTTGAGTGGCGCATGGCGAACTATCGAATGGACGGAAATCATGGATGTAAAGTGTGCCAGATGTGGCATCCCCCGAAGGATCATGAAACGATGTGTGTGTTGTAAAAGTGTTGTTTACTGGTTAGTATGATTTCTTCCTCCATGGTAAGATTAAAACATTCAGAAAGAATTCCACTGACGGTCATTACGGAAAATGGGTCATGCAAACCAAAGATTCCGCTTGCGGAAACTTCTGACGTTGGCTTCTAAGGGCCTGTTTGTTTCACGCAAAGGATCATGAATCCTTCGGATCCGGATCCCATTTTAGCGTACCCTGCATAGGAGAAGGATCCGAAAAATGGGATCCAGATCCGAAGATTCGTCCGAAACAAACAGGCCCCTTGGTCTTACAGTCTTAACGTTAGTCTTATAGTTTAGGCCCAGAGGCCTAGGCCTACTTCTTTACTAGTAAAATACAACAAGTCTCAATAGGCCTACTGCCACAAGTTCCTACAACTACTATACATTGTACTTGTAGGCCTGTTACTGGTGCCAGTCAACTCGGTCCGTAACCAACTCGGTCCGTAACCAACTCGGACCGAGGCAAACTCGGTCCGAGGCCAACTCGGTCCGTGACCAACTCTGTCCGTGACCAACTCTCGGTCCGTGGCCAACTCCTACAACTACTATACATTGTACTTGTAGGCCTGTTACGGGTGCCAGTCAACTCAGTCTGTAACCAACTCGGTCCGAGTCAACACGGTCCGTGACCAACTCGGTCCGAGGCCAACTCGGTCCGAGGCCAACTCGGTCCGTGGCCAACTCGGTCCGTGGCCAACTCGGTCCGTGGCCAACTCGGTCCGAGGCCAACTCGGTCCATGGCCAACTCGGTCCCTATGGGAAAATGTACACAAAAAAGAATCCAGTTTGCAGCAGTGTACTACATGTTGCATTAATGTTATTTAATGTCATCATACAGTGTAACAGATATAGGCCTATTGTGCTTGTGGCTAAAACCGTGAAGAAATTTAATTATTTATTATTAATTTGATACCATAATTATTTGATAAAATAATTGGGAAAACAGAATAGCACAATACATTTTAATTAAAATATCAATCAAATATTATACACGGAGTCAAATGCCTTATGAAAACGTACTTTTTATGTTTAAAATTAAGAAATCAATTAATGAATAATAATGATGATTGTTTTGTGTGTTTTTTAAATATATTTTTTAGCTTTGTTTTAATTAATCTGTGTATATACATATATACAATTTTTGATTGGCAGGTGTTTGGGATTGAAGACACATCTTTTTATGACAGGTTTTTTGTTTTAACTTTTGTCATCCCTGATGGGCAGCACCTACTAATATGTTTTTTATTCTTATACTGTTTTTAGAATAAGATTTAAAATAATAAATGAATAAATAAATAGTTAAATTCACGCAATTCACGAGGCTAGTACAGGCTACGTACTCGTTTTGCTGCAACAAAATTACCAGACGTTTTTGCGTGCATTTTCCCATAGGGACCGAGTTGGTCACGGACCGAGTTGGTTACGGACCGAGTTGGCCTCGGACTGAGTTGGTTACGGACCGAGTTGGTCATGGATCGAGTTGGTCACGGACCGAGTTGGTCATGGACCGAGTTGACTCGGACCGAGTTGGTTACGGACCGAGTTGACCTGAAACCCCTGTTACATCCCAACTGTGGCCAATGCCCCAACTGTGTTCAGGCCATAGCATACCCAACTTAAGTTGGGCACAAATGATGTAGGTGTACGTGTGGGAGGGTCTTAGGCCTAAATAATTTTCTATCTTACCAATCCTCATTCAATTTTGAAAATGGAAAAGTGTTGGCTAAAAACTTGTTTTCTGGGTGTCTGACTTTATTTGGCTTGCATACATGGGGATCTCACGATAATAAACACAATTCCTCTTCAATCTCCACATTTTTTTTGGCCAAATATCAAATTCAAAGCTTATGTTTGTTCTGATTTTTTTCTTCATGTTCTTTCTTCTTCTTAATTTCTTCATAGAGCTCATAGACTTTGCACCGCATGTTTTGTTCTGGCAGCCACTTTGGTCATTAAACTTTGTTGCACATCGTTCAAAGTTTGCATAGGCATAGTCCATACAGCATCTAGATATGTCAGATGTGTCCGGGTGAACTACATCATAATGACGCCATCAGGTGTCAAATTACAAGCGATTTGCATTTAATAAACAAAATAAAAAAACAAAAATTCTTTTGACAGAAGCCATGATAAGGCATGGTCTTTCTTTGTGATACATTGCTTGACCTCTGTGACCTCTACTTCCGGTCAAACAGGAAGTAGCTCCTCATTTAAAAGTGGTAAGAGCTAGGATCATGATTCTTTCACCAAATATCAATGTTAGGCAAGGTCTTTCTTTGTAAAACATTGCTTGACATAGCCCTCTACTTCCGGTCAAATAGGAAGTAGCTCCTCATTTTTGCTGCTTTTGACACCATTGACCACAACATCTTATTGCATAGGCTGCGATATAGGTTTCAAATTACTGGTTCTGTGTTTGACTGGATGAAGTCCTACCTACAAGGACGAACACAGCAAACTTGTGCGTGTTGGGTCAGTGGTGTCTAGAGCAATGCCTCTTAATTGTGGTGTCCCCCAGGGCTCTGTTTTGGGACCTGTACTGTCTTTATACTGCACCACTTGAAGATATAATATTACGTCATGGGCTGAATTGCATGATGTATGCTGATGATACCCAACTGTACTTGACCTTGAATTATGTGTGCTTAAATATTGTTACCGACTTTTTAATACATCTGTATAATTGCTCATAATTAGATGTCTTTAACTGTACAGCGCTTTGTGATGTCTTCGACATGGAAAGCGTTTTTAAGTATTTATAATCATAATTATTATTTAAAAGAGGTACTGTACGAGCTAGGACTAGCTAGGATTCTTTTATCAATTGTCCATATTAGGAATGGTCTTTCTTTGTGACACATACAGTAGTACAGTATATTTAGATTAAATGTTGCAGATACAGGTACATGATTTAATTTAAAACAAACATGTTGAGGAAAAGCCCTATTGTATCTCATCTGAATGTGAACAGCAGACCTGAATAGCATAAGGACAGTACTGTATCTCATCTGAATGTGAACAGCAGACCTGAATAGCATACGGACAGTACTGTATCTCATCTGAATGTGAACAGCAGACCTGAATAGCATAAGGACAGTACTGTATCTCATCTCAATGTGAACAGCAGACCTGAATAACATTAGGACAGTACTGTATCTCATCTGAATGTGAACAGCAGACCTGAATAACATTATGACAGTACCGTATCTCATCTGAATGTGAACAGCAGACCTGAATAGCATTAGGACAGTACCGTATCTCATCTGAATGTGAACAGCAGACCTGAATAGTATTAGGACCGAACCGTATCTTATCTGAATGTGAACAGCAGACCTGAATAGTATTAGGACCGAACCGTATCTCATCTGAATGTGAACAGCAGACCTGAATAGCATTAGGACAGTACCGTATCTCATCTGAATGTGCACAGCAGACCTGAATAGCATTAGGACAGTACCGTATCTCATCTGAATGTGAACAGCAGACCTGAATAACATTAGGACAGTACCGTGTCTCATCTGCATCTGAATGTGAACAGCAGACCTGAATAACATTAGGACAGTACCGTGTCTCATCTGCATCTGAATGTGAACTGCAGACCTGAATAGCATTAGGACAGTACTGTTTCTCATCTGAATGTGAACTGCAGACCTGAATAACATTAGGACCGAACCGTATCTCATCTAAATGTGAACAGCAGACCTGAACAACATTAGGACAGTACCGTGTCTCATCTGCATCTGAATGTGAACTGCAGACCTGAATAGCATTAGGACAGTACCGTATCTCATCTGAATGTGAACAGCAGACCTGAATAGCATTAGCAGAGTAATAAATCTCTTCTGAATGTGAACAGCAGACCTGAAATAACATTATCTCCGTATCTCAGGTGTGCTGTTCAAATTCAGATGACATACGGTACTGTCCTAAAATTTTAATTTCATTCATTTATTTTATGAGCTCTCGTCGGTAGGCCTTACTTGTTTTAACATACCGGTACAGAGAAAATAGTATTAGCATTTTCGTTCTTCCCTGTTTTTATTGACATAATATCTTTAGAGATAAGCCTCGATTTTGGAATTCCCATCCTTGTTGGACTAGGGCTTTAACTCTTCGTTCTTTTTTTTTTAGCTTTAAAAGATCAACAAATGTTGGTCACTGGTTTTTACTCTTTTCTGGATAAATACAGCATTTCGGTCAGAACAATTTTAACGGTAGTGTTTCTACCGTCACCATATTTATACTCTGTAAGTTGAAGGTGAATCTGTGAAGAATTCTGTTCCAGTATACTGGAATTATGCTAACAAAGTATGATAGTACCTTTAACATGAATAATTGGCCCATCACCAATTCTTACTATATATTTATACTGCAGGTTCATCTTCAAAGTTTGTCTGTTGAATGTGGGAGCAAAATATTGGGCGGATCGTCCTAATTTAGATGCCTTGTTTCAAAATGAAGTTGTTTTTGAAACCATGCATGGTCCATGTTTTTTGTCTTACTGATTTTGTCTTTGGTTTGTCTAATTTTCAGTTCAAGACAGTGCCAAATTCAAGACTGGCCCAGGCACAAATTACAGTGCTTCATTGCTTCATCATCATGTACTACTAGTACCACAGAGAATACATCAGTGGGATTCAATGCTAATGCTGTAAGTAGGGTTGATGAAGAGCATCGCATGAAGTCATCAACATATTCACCAGGTAAAGATCAGCGTAACCAAATGAACTACACAGACGTGGAGCAGTCACCCAGGAGAAATGAACAAGAAATACAGCCTAACAGTTCAATAAATCAAGAACCAATCTGCAACATTGTTGTCAAATGCCAACGAGATAAACATTCTATTCATATTAACTTGAAATGGGAGGCATCTCAAATGTTATCCCACATTTCTGACAGAATACATATTCCATTGGAAAAACTAAAACTTGTGCATAAAGGGAAACTTGTAGATGAAGGAAATGTACAAGGTTTTCTAAAGAACAAAGCCTTGTTCCAAGCTATAGGTGAAGTGTCAGAGAGCGAGTATGGTTTAGACACTACTCAAGTTGACTGTGTGGTGTCAAAACTAGGAGTGGACAGGAATGAAGCAGTACGGGCTCTAAGGTTGAAGGGAGATGTTATTGATGCAATACTCTACCTTGGTAATAAATAGTCAAATATTAGTTTCAGTTCCGTCCCTTTTAGGAATGCTGATATCTACATGACTTGTGTAATGGCACTGGACAAAGAAATTAGCTAGCTCTTTGGAAAAGATAGCGGTATGCACAACTTTAACCATCAGGACCAGGGCAAACCCCTCTGGTCCTCGTGTATAAAGAAATCATGATTGCAATAAATATCATAGATGATAGACAGCCAAGTGAAAGAATTTTGTGTCATCAGCTCGCATATTTTATATTTTGAAGCTTTCCTCAAGAACCACCCACATATACCGGGAGACGATAATGATAAGCTGTTCCGACATTTCCGATGTTGGAACAGGTTTAGTTTTCATTTCGTTTTGAGTTTTCATTATACTTTATTGGTAGGGCTCCCATAGCTTTGTGCAGTAAGTTTGTTTATCTTGTCTAATCTTCTTCAGATAAGCTTAGATGAGGCATCTTATGAAAGCTAAGGATCACTGTGACACATGAGTTGTAAAAATGCTTAATTAATTAATTAGGCACGTGACAGTCATTTGAATATCTAATTAGTAAATTTTATTTGCAGCATATCTCGAGAATCACAAATGCTTAACTTTGTTACATCATGTAGTTGTGCATGCTGTCACGAATTTTACCGTGACGTCATCAAAAATGCTGATTCTTTTGTTAGCAGTATATCCCGAGAACGGTAAGTGCTACGGTAATGGTTCTTTTTGTAAAAGCTTTGTAAGATCCTGTCAATGTGCATGCTGCTGTGAAATTAATTGTGACGTCATCAAAAAGGCTTAATTTTAGTCCATATAATAAACAATGTATAATCGTCACGAAACTTAGTAGGTGTGATGTCTATGCTACTCCAAGAATGGCATTGAATTATCAGAAATAATTTTTTTAATGTCAAAACAGTGATGTTTATTTCGAAAAATGGAATTTTATAAATGAAATTCAAAATTGTTCATTAAAACACGGCATAATTAGGACTCAAAGCCTCCAAAAGTAAAGGAAAACAACCGTTTCACGTCGTGCTTCCATTGTTAACCATAGTTTCGGATACAACCATACAGTTCGACGTTGAAAACCATAGAACCCATTGTTTGAAGGGTGTTCAAATTAGAGCTGAATTTCATGACTCCAGTAACTGCTATTTTTGTTGCCTTATAAAGCCCTTTTCACACGACGCCAAAAAAACTCTCAACCATTGAGACATTTTCTCATGTTTGCGAAATCTTAAAAAACGGTTTACGCTGGCCGTTTGTGCGTCCTTTCACACGGCACAGTGTAACATTTAGTCTTGTCCAAGACGTTGATTCTACCTCGACATCACCTAGCACTTCGGACTTACTTGAGATTGCACCTGCCACCGGTATTTCAACGTCACACTTGAGAGAGCTCATTGTTAAAAGCAAGGAGCATGCCCTTTATAAGGCCACCCCACTACCCATGCATCAGTGCATTTTTTGTGATCGGTATCATCAACATGTCTTTGGAGCCCAGCCTACTCGATTTACTTAGTATCCCCTCGGACAGCGAGGCTATGATGTCGCAGCTTGACCCAGGCGCGGGTCCCTCGGGCTCCGTTGCTGACAGCAATCTGCCAGCGACTGGTTCTTCGGGTAAACCGAAACAGAAAAGAACCGCAAAAGCAACCAATGTTGTTCGCCGAGAAGAATTCTCGGATATGCAAGAGAAAATGGGATCAATCGCCGAGGCCCTACAGACACTGCAGTCTACAGTGCTGTCTGCCATGGATGGCAGGCCAGTAAAACGTCAGAAAACTGATGAGACTGTCTCGTCTAGTGACGAGTCTATCACTACGGCCACGGCGATTGACCAGCTACTTCGGCCATCAGAGCAAGCCGAAGCAGGTTCATCTGCAGGAGTCCTCGACGCCATTGAGCAGCTTTACTGCGAGGACGATTTGGGCGAGAAAGTGGACGATAAGCTCGCGTCACTGGTGACCAAAGTGGTCCGTAATAAACCGTCAGACACGAAAATGACGGATAAGCTCAATAGCTTTAAGCGCCCATCCAACATTCAGGGACTTGAATGTACTCGGGTTAACCCCGAGATCTGGAGTACTTTGCAACCAAAAACCAGATCAGCAGATATAAAGCTACAAAAGGTAGAGCAGGCCCTGCTAAAGAGCATTGTGCCTATTGTTTCAGGTATGCAGTCCCTAATGGGAAATACCACCATTGACAACAAAACTCTGATCACGCAACTGTGCGACTCAATAGCCATAATTGGCTATGCACGATACGAGCTTAATTTGCGTCGTCGTGAATGCATTTAAGCCTGACCTCAACCAACAATTCGCCAGTCTCTGTTCTGCACAAACCCCCGTAACTGGGCTATTGTTCGGAGACAACCTGTCACAGCAATGCAAAGACATACAGGAGACGAATAAATTGGGCCAAAAATTTGGCAAGCGTGCAGGGTCTTTCTCCAACCCGAAACAGGGTCATGGAAAGCAGCCCTATAGACGAGGTGGGCAGTCGACCCGCCAATCGGGTCAGTCGGGTTATTTAAACTCCTCGCGCCCCAGAAACTGGCAGAGGAAGAAACCCTCAGACGGGCAACGCCCGGCTGTGACCAAGTAGAAACCAAGAACCTATCGGTAAGTAAACAAGAATACGGTTTTACTGGTCCTAATCATATGGCAGAGGTTTTCCAGGCAGGTAGACTGGCACACTTTGTCGCCAAATGGCGTACAGTCACGTCTGATGAATGGGTTTTGGACACTGTCCAGCATTACCATATTGAATTTGCCCAATGGCCTTTTCAAACACACGTTCCTAAAGGGATACGGTTTTCCGATATGGAATCTGCCCTGATAACCCAAGAGGTTGAAATTATGCTCCAAAAGGGAGCTATTGTTGAGACATCCCACACAGATGGGCAATTTCTGTCCAACATTTTTCTGAGACCTAAAAAAGACGGGTCCTTCCGCCCCATCATAAATCTACGGGGTTTGAATGCGTTCGTGGCTTATCACCATTTCAAAATGGAGACCATTCGTAACGCCTTGCGATTAACGCAGTGGCTATCGTTACGGCAGCCGTAACGCATTTCCCAATGGCTATAGTTACGGCACTGCAACTGCGCACGCGCGATGAAGGCCTGAGTTATAGCTAGGGGCCAATTTCACGGCGCTGCTAAGCACAAAAATTTGCTAAGCACAAAAATGTCTTGCCCAATAAAACAAACCACAGTTATAAATTCCATTAGATAGTCATGGTCTGTCACTCCAACAACAGCCAAAGAACAATCACAAGCGATGCACAACACATGGATATTTGGTTGTTAACCCTGTTTTTATTAAGACTGAAATGTCATGCTTAGCAAATTTTTCTGCTAAGCAGCGCCGTGAAATTGGCCCTAGCCGTAACCTTAACATCTATAGTTACGGCAGTAGCACTGTGCAAAGGAACCAGAGTAATTTGGTCTTCTCAACTTTTCATTTGATTTTTCTCTTTTCCGTTTAACGTTAGACCCATGCCTAGACTATTTGTTTGTTTTGTTTTGGGTGTTTTTGGTAAAACATGGAGGAAAGAAAGTCTTTTCCATGGGCCGGGTAGCATGGACGAATAAAATCAATAAATGCAGATTCATGGGGAAAAATAATCAAGGAAAGATACAGCAACAGCCATCTCAGTGTGAAATCTCAGTCCCATACGGTGCTCATTGTACTTTTACACAAGTTTTCTTTGACCGGACATGATAACTCTTTGCAATGTATGTTTTCTTTTAAACAAATTGACTCGGATTATTAGTTGAAATAAACATAAATGGAACTACATGTACATATATATGACAATTCCCCAAAAGAGGCAAATTCTGCGCCAACAACGAGAGAATTTACCATGTCTCTTTGGCTACACGTCAAACCTCGTCCGCGCGACGTAAATGAAAAGTCATGCATGCATCCCACGCGTACCGTACCCACACGTGTACAAAACACGCTAGCTTCGAAGCAATCGCGCGTGCGCAGTTGCAGTGCCGTAACTATAGCCATTGGGAAATGCGTTACGGCTGCCGTAACGATAGCCACTGCGTTTGCGTACAATTAATACGGCCTAATGATTACATGGCCTCAATTGATTTGAAGGATGCATACTTTGCTATCCCTATCGCCAAAGAGCACAGAGAATTCCTGCGCTTTATATGGCAAGACAAAGTGTACGAGTTTACATGCCTGCCTTTTGGTTTAGCGTGTGCCCCTCGGGTTTTCACCAAAGTGATGAAACCTTTAATAGCTTCACTGAGGCAATTGGGCCATGAATCATGTGATTATACATAGATGACTCGTTACTTCTAGGGCGAACAGCCCAAGAATGCATTGAGAATATTCAGGGAAGAATTACTCTTGCTCAAAACCTTGGGTTTACGATCAATACCAAGAAATCAGTCTTGACACCCTCACAAAATATTGTGTTT
This sequence comes from Astropecten irregularis, assembly GCA_963971285.1. Classification (NCBI taxonomy): domain Eukaryota; kingdom Metazoa; phylum Echinodermata; class Asteroidea; order Paxillosida; family Astropectinidae; genus Astropecten; species Astropecten irregularis. Next base: position 9,093,255 of record OZ020256.1, read on the forward strand.
CTGGGATTTAACTTAAATTCTGTTACAATGACTGTCTCAATACCTTCAACAAAAGTTGAATATGCTGTTAAGACAATTCAGAAACTTATTGAGACAAAATCACCGAAAATTCGGAATGTTGCTAGCATTGTTGGCCTCTTGGTTTCATGCGAACTTGCTGTACCACATGGCCCCATGTATAGACATGCAGTAGAGAAAGAGAAAAATTCAATGCTAGCTGAGAATGGTGGCAATTTTGATGCCAATATGGTTCTGTCTGAACAGGCCATTTGTGACTTACGTTGGTGGTTAAAAACCCTACCAACATCTGCGGCCCCAATGCACAGGCAAACGCCTGATTATGTAATAGAAACTGATGCCTCAATGGAAGGCTGGGGTGCTTACTGTAATGACCGCACAACTGGGGGACAATGGTCCCGCCAGGAAGCCAAACACCACATTAATTACCTTGAGCTAAAGGCATGCTTTTTGGCCCTAAAGTCATTCTTTACGGGCAACAATGGCACTCAAATCCATCTGAAATCAGACAATACCACAGCAGTAGCCTATCTTAAACACTTCGATGGCTCAAAATCAGATTCACTGAACTCCCTAACTAGGGAAATTTGGTCATGGTGTATACACCGTAATATTTGGCTTACGGTATCCCATCTCCCGGGGTCCAAAAACACCCGAGCCGACTATGCGTCTCGACATTTCGGAGACGATTTGGAATGGCGACTTGACTCTTGTGTTTTTCAGAGAATAACCAAAATGTTTCTTATGCCAGATGTTGATTTATTCGCATCTCGGCTTAATCACCAAGTGAGTTCATATGTGTCTTGGCGGCCAGACCCAGGTTCTGTACACATAGATGCGTTTACCCTAGACTGGTCTGGGTTTACATGTTTCTATGCCTTCCCGCCGTTTTGTCTTATTGACAGGGTGCTGACAAAAGTTGAGCACGATGGTGCTAAAGGTATTCTAATCGCACCTTTGTGGCATACCCAACCGTGGTTCCCTAAAATGCTAAAACTTCTTGTGAGGAAGCCTTGCATTTTGCCTGCTCGTCATGACCTACTTTCCCTTCCTTTTTCAGACTCCACCCTTTAAGGGATCGCCTTCGGCTGATTGTCTGCCTCTTATCGGGGAAACACTCCGAAAACAAGGAGTTTCAAGGGAAGCTTCCCAGATCATCCTTTCATCCTGGAGAACCTCTACCAGGAAGTGCTACAGATCAGCGATACAGAAATGGATTCATTTCTGTAGTAAGACAGGGACTGATCCAGTTCGACCAGATGTAATCTCTGTCGTCAACTTTCTGGCTGAAGAATTTCACAAAGGAAATTGCTACAGCACTCTCAATACACTGCGAAGTGCCATATCAGCAGTTACTCTACCAATAGAGGGCGTGACCATGGGCTCACAACCGCTAGTCAAAAGACTGTTGGCAGGTATATTTAACCTCAGACCACCGGCACCTCGGTACTCGCACACCTGGGATGTGGACGATGTGCTACGTTTCCTCAAGACCCTTGGGTCCAACGAGGATCTTTCTATGAAAGACTTAACCATGAAATTGGTCATGTTGATTGCTTTGGTGTCAGGGCAGCATTGTCAATCACTTTCATTAATCAATTTAGATTATTCTGACGTCACCACCACTGGTGTCACGTTTACAATTGACAAACTCACCAAAACCAGCAAAGCGGGCAAGCCCCGCACTAGCATATCCCTGACATCATACCCACATGACAATGTGCTTTGTGTTGTAAATTGCTTAAGAGCATATCTGGAAAGAACAAGAGCCGTAAGAGGCAACAATAGAAGATTGTTTCTAAGTTATGTTCCACCACACAAGGCTATAGGTGCTGAAACTATAGGCCGCTGGATTAAAGGTACTTTGAAGGCAGCAGGTGTCAATACTGATCGTTTTACTGCTCACAGTACTAGATCTGCATCATGCAGTAAGGCATATATGCACAAGGTGCCACTAGATGCAATTATGAGAACAGCCGGTTGGTCTAATAGTTCAACGTTTCCTAAATATTACAATAAATGCATCGTTGATAACTGTGTGTTTGCTAATGCCGTTCTGAATACGAATTAAGCCTTATTTGATTTGTATGAGTGCTTGTGTGCAAACTGACACATGGCTTTATTTTCCAAGATTTAATTCTACTGTGTAGATAACAGTAGAGCGAAGTCGCAAATGGAAGTTGCGGGAAACGCAAGATCATGAAATATGAGTTCTATGTGTTGATATTAATAAAGTTCACTGTGAGAATATAGTGAGTATGCAAAGATGAATTTCTTTTTCATGTAGTCAACATCCTTTGGTATGAATGACGTACACATGTACTTAACATGCCTTCGGAAGGGTTTTTTGCAGTCTAAGGGGCTCTAAACATCTCAAGTAAGTCCGAAGTGCTAGGTGATGTCGAGGTAGAATTTAAAAATTAAACGAAATGAAATTGAAGTTTAATTATGATTCTACCGAGACATCACTAGCACTGAAGGACTTACGTCTCCCCCCCTTTACATGGTTTTTCATTGAGGTTATGACTGGTACCCTCCCTTTGGTTGACTGCAAACACCTCTCTATGCACAAAAAATACACTGATGCATGGGTAGTGGGGTGGCCTTATAAAGGGCATGCTCCTTGCTTTTAACAATGAGCTCTCTCAAGTGTGACGTTGAAATACCGGTGGCAGGTGCAATCTCAAGTAAGTCCTTCAGTGCTAGTGATGTCTCGGTAGAATCATAATTAAACTTCAATTTCATTTCGTTTAATTTTTAAATTATGCGCTAGTCCCTCCAAACAATTACCCGACCCACGTGAACAAAGTGGACCATTCCACCGCCCTACGAAAAAACACCGTCTTGTCTATTTGCTCTGGTGTCACGTGACAAAGACTGAGCCATGACCCCTGTGGGCAAAAATTGCATATTCATTGAGGTCAACAACGGGGTGCAATGCGCTGTTTTGGTCAGCGTCCAATCCACGCACGTGTTTTGGCGTGATACCGTGTGCATAGCACGTAATGACGGCGGTCGTTTGAAACTCAGTAGCAACCGTTATTGCCATGGAGCAATAACAACATAATAGCTCCATGGTCATTACCAAGGCCTTGGCTTGATTATACTTCGATCAACTTTCATGCGGCACAAAAAGATTTCGAGAAATTGTAGGATATGAATAAGCCGTATTTTACAGCTTTTTGGGGTATCCTCGGGCTTTTGTTATTCGTTATTTATTGTGTATTTCATATGTAAAGTACTTTTGTATGTTGCCAAAATAAATGAATGAATGAAGGGATGAATTAAATAATTTCACTGAATTATGATACCATGGAGTCTGTTCCCGGGCTCCATGAAGACACGGAATGATTTCGAGGGGCACGGTTAGTAAATTTATTCCATTCCCAAGTTGTCTAAGAGCCTTGTTGTTCTCCGGAAAACTCTCGAATCCCCGACATTTGTGTTGCAAAATCCAAGGCCTCCAAATTCAATACGATCCGTCCGTCAGCAGCCATGGTACGATATCAATGTAGGCCTACATGTACGGCACATGTAATTTACAAGTACTGTAAATACACGTGTGTATGCGTACTGTATATAATGCTTGCGACGTCGTTGCGGTACTAGACTTCATCCCTATGCAAATTTTCTAAATATATTAATGCAAATAAGGCTACGCATGATGCGCCGACTTCGCGGGGGGTTATTGCCCGGAATTTTCCGGGCAGTTTGGAGTAAATGGACAAGACGGTATTACAGGCTTGTGTGTGTGGCGTAGACGTTATTTCGGGTCGTTTGTTTTGTTGACACGTACACGTACGTGCGATCTGTTGGCCAGGTACAACTACGTAATACCGTCTTGAACAAGACTATGTAACATTTCGCAAGCCTCCCTTGAGACGGAACGCGGGTAATCGATAAACTATGCCTTTTATGAATGTAAAACGCTGCTAGTACCATCCATAGATATCAAAAGAATAAATAACTAGACCGGACGCGCGTTCACACGCGCCATTCACTGTGCACAAACCATTGATCTCCATTAGAAAGACTGGATAGGACACGCACACGCAGATGCATTGCACGGATTCGAGAACGCGTGGACAGCCTGGAGAGCGGGTTTGGCAGTGTTAATGCGCATGTAATTCAAGTGTGTGGTACGTGCGCGTGACGAACGCAACTTCAAACCGCGCTGTCAAACCCGCTGATCCAGCGCCCAGGCGGTTACGAAGATGGAGGGCGCAGTGTCCTATCCAGTCTTTCTAATGGAGATCAATGGCACAAACCAACTTGTTGTGTTCTCTATGGACGCGCTAAAAAGTCACGTGAATGAGGCGACGCCCAAAGATAACTGCTGAATGTGAGAAGGAAGCATAGGCCGATCACCAAAATAAGCGTGTAAATGATGCCCTCCGTTTTATAAAAACCAATAAGAAAACACTGTTTTTTATATGAACCAAAGAAAACAAAGCTGTTGTAAACTCATTTTGTTGTAAAGAGAACACAGTTTAATCTTCAAAGAATATTCCTGACCTACCCACGTACTTATGAGGCATACAATGATATTATTGCGTTCTATCATAATATTATTATTATTTGTGGTTTATTAAAACACTGCTTATAGCAGCCCACAGGCTGAATTGCAAGTCAGTTTACATACAAATTTCAATAAAAATGTATATACTTTCTTGGGAGATAGCAATGTTCTTCAAAAATGCCTTGTGCATAATTATTCTCTTTTCCACGACAAACTAATCGTCCTGATGCGAGCTACTGCAAGAATTACGGAAACATTTTATTCTGCCCAACAAGCCGAAAATTACCGCAACAAAACTACAGTGAGACGGTTGAGTAATACGATGGGCATGCACAACAAATTATTATATAATTAGTTGAGGGCGGAATTTATTTACGAATGGGCTCTCTCAACATTATCTCCTGCACGAAAATCACCGTTATACAAACATTGGCTGATGCTCCAGGAAATAGTAACCAGGAATTACGCAAAATCTAGAAGTTTACCTGAGGGGGATTTGGCCTCAACTATGCACCCAGTCCATGAACCCTGAGGTTGATAATAGAGGGTTACTCGGCCTATAAACATTGCTTTCTGCTGTTCTCATTGACCTTTGAATAGAACCAGCTTAGAGTACAGTCTTCTTATCTTTTGACCTTGAAGTTCCTCGGTATATAGTTTTCTTGCCGAAGTCAAATGACCCAATTTGCGGATATTGCCCGGCAACTTGGCGTATCAGGGTGATGCCATGACCAGCTTCGCCCGTGGATGCGTCGGAAGCATGGTCAGTAGACAGGAACACACCACTTCCGATCAATTCCCCCATTGTACGGACTTTCATTGTGGCCAGTATAGCCCGGACATCGGGGATGGATGGTTGTTGTTGTACATCCGAAACACGCTCTCTGCAACTTTACATACTGCCTCAATACGAGACCTCCATTTTCTCTGAGATGAAATAGGTACAGGTCAGGCGGGGAAGGTGCAAGGACATCGTTGTTGGGTGCCGCACAAGTGCCTCCATGCATTTCGAACACTTGACATAATTTAACAGCTTCTTGACAACATACCCAGCAATGTTGCACCACATCATACAGCTGAATTGGCTGAGAACTTTAGGCACAGATGGGATTTATTATTTTTTTTTTTATGAAAAATCGCCAATCACAAGGCCCAAAACAGGCCACTCGAGGTGATGGCTAAAACGAGGAGAAAAGTGAACAAAGAAGATATCATGGGGTAGAAAGATAACTACATGTATTGATGTTGCACTTAAATTGAGACAAATTGTAAGTGGAAGGGAAGCAGGATGCAGGGAGTGAATTCCACAGCAAGGCGGTACGCGGGAAGAAACAGGATGAGTATCCCCGAGTATTTGACTTGGGGACCACCACAGTGTAAGAATGTGACTGAGCAGAGAAACGTGTGGTGCGACCAAAGGTACGGTTGGGTGGAACAACCAGTGAGAGTCCATTGGAGCACCTACCAAAAAAGTATCTGTAAAAGAGGTTCAAAGAGGCTACAGAACGACGGAGAGATAGGGGTTCCAGAGTTGAAGCCAAGTCATCTCCAACTAGATTTGAAATACGTCGTTGAATTTTATCAAGCAGGGACAGACTGCAAGCTGGAGCACCAGCCCAAATATGACAGCAGTACTCCATGACAGGACGTATTGTGGATTTGTACAAATAGAGCAAAGCAGCTGGGGGAAGATATTGCCTTGCACGATACAAGCAGCCTACCCGCTGTGAAGCCCTTTTGGCAATGCTACGAATGTACTTATCCCAGGATAAGTTAGAGGTGAAATCAAGACCTAGCAGCCGGATGTCAGCAAGCTCCTGTAGTGGTATTGAATTCATCTCCAAGGTAGAAAAGTGAGGAGATCTGGACCTGGACAAAGACAACAAATGAGTCTTCTTTTGATTGAATGTGACAAGCCAATCGTTACCCCAGTTAATGACATTCTCAAGGTCCTGGTTGAGAACAATACTGGCCTTTGTACATGATGGAGCAGACAGGGGACCAGGGTAAGTGGTATACACTGTTGAGTCATCAGCATACATGGCTAACTGTGATGAGACAGAGTCGGGCAGATCATTAATATATAGAAGAAATAATGATGGGCCCAGAACAGAGCCCTGGGGAACACCTGCATTAATACGATGAATGGAGGAGGAATAGCCCTCGAGCACCACAGAGAACTGACGTTCAATGAGAAAGCTAGAAATTAGATTTAACAGATTGCCAAAAATGCCATAAGACTTCAATTTATGGATGAGCCCTCTGTGCCAAACTTTGTCAAAGGCCTTTGATATGTCAAGGTCAACAAGCCTTGCTTCACCACGTCGATCTAAAGCTCTATTGATGTGTTCCGTTATCAGGGATATGATGTCTGCTGTTGACCGTGAATGACGGAAGCCATACTGAACATCTGTCAGGAGCTCGTGTTCTTCAAGATAATCTATGAGTTGCTGGTTAATCAGGCTTTCAAAAACCTTACTCATAATGGGAAGAAGGCTTATGGGCCGATAGTTGGAGGGGTCAGACTTCTCACCCGAGCCCTTGAAAACAGGAACAACAGAGGCCAGCTTCCAATTAGATGGAAACACTGAATGTGTTAGGCAAATATTGTACAGTTTGGAGAGGATAGAGGAAAGTTCTGGTGAACACATCTTCAGTACAATTGCAGGGATTCGGTCAGGTCCTGAGGCTTTTGAGGTGTCAAGATGATTGATGACTTTAGCTACCATCTTAGGTGTGATGTTAATCCTAGATAAACTGCTGTCGACACGAGAAGGACAGTCGGGCAGGTTTCGGCCTTGGTCATGTGGAGTTTGCTGCAAAACGATCAGCAAAAAGATTGATTTTATCAGAGGGAGAGGTGAGGACTTCAGGCCCATTAAAGAGAACAGGAATAGTGGACTTGCTTCTATTAAGGACGCTGTTTGCAATTCTCCAAAAATCTCTGGAGCCAAGACGTTGAGTTGAGATGGACTCCTGAACAGAATCTGCATAATGACGTTTGGCGTTTTCCAATACCTTCTTGCAGTTGTTTCTAGCAAGGCGAAATTGATGGAGGGTCTCCCTTGATCCATCTCTATGAAATTGATGGAAATAATGGTTTCGATGGCAGATAGCAGCAGCACATGCAGGAGTGAACCATGGCTAGGAGTGTGGTTGCACTTGGAAGGTACGGGAAGGTATAAAGAGATCCATTCCAACCTGGATCCAATCCGTCACTTCATCAGCTGCCTCAGATGGACTTAGGCAAAATACTGAGTTCCAAGGGACATCACCAAGGAAAGAACGAAATCCATCCCAATCAGCACTGTCGTACTGGAAAACAGTCCGATGATATGGATGTGAAGAAGTCGTTGGTTGGGCACAACTAACCTGGACCTCAATGTTGGCATGATCAGAATTTCCTATCGGGGCTAGGATTGAGGACGTACAAGCGTTAGGATTTGAGCACAGAAACAGATCAAGAAGATACCTGTTATCAGTCACACGATCAGGGATACGCGTCGGAGCTGAGATGATCTGAGTAAGGTCCTGAGAAAAAGCAAAATTGAAAGCACTAACACCGGAAGCATCTGTGCTGTGAGAGTGGACAAGCCATTCCTTGTGGTGAACATTGAAATCACCAAAAACCATGATCTCTGCAGTAGGATGACGAGAAAGCGCCAAGTCAATGCTGTTGGATATCGCACCAAAGATATCACTATTTTGTGATGATGGAGAGCGGTAGAGAAAGTAAAGATATAAGGTGGAATGTAGAAGTGCAAGGCGAAAACACATGTATTCTTGTGTCACATCCTCAAGCGTGATCTCACGGCCAAGAGGGAGGGTGTCCTTTGCAAAAACACAAAGACCATGACAAGGAGGAGCGTCAAGTCTATGTATGACATAACCAGGTACGGTCAATGAAGTAGACATAATACTGCTGTCTAGGCGAGACTCACATAAAGCAAGAAGGTCTGGGGAATTCAGCTGAAGGAAAGACTGAATCGCAGTGAAATTTCCCCTTGCCCCTCTTGCATTGGCAAAACATAAATGTAGGGCTTTTGACTTTTTAGCCATAGAAGGCGGGGTTTTAGATGCAGGTTGAACTCGTGTTGCATTATATTGTACTGTCATAATTGATTGGGTAAGAGAAAGAGAAAAGGGCCAAGTTTGCTGAGCTTCAAAGCTTGTTCGATACCCAAGGAAGACATCAAGAGACTCAACGAACCCAACTGCCAAAACAGCAGTTTCACTCTGATGGCCTCGGAAAAGCAACTGGAAATAGATGCATGGACCGCCATCCATGCATGTCCATGGCAGTACAGCTACCCCAGCATTTTACACCCGCTGATAGATCAGCCTCTTCATGCATTACCACCAAGTTCGGGATCCTATACTATCGGGCGGCCACGACCTGCAGCGTGTTTTTGACCTGTACTCTTCAGAGTGGTAGGTCAAATGTTGTCGATACAAGAGGCTTAGGGAACAGGAAGTGAAGGAGCAAGCCAAGGCACCTTAAAACGGAAGAACCAGCCCCTTATACTGAAACAAGACAGGGTAAAAGAATATACACTGGTCTCTTTATAGTACAAAAAGGACTGGGAGGGGTAAACGAGCCGTGTTAAGACAGTTAAAAACTGTCTCCACCCCTATTGGAGGCAGACAGTCGACCAAGACTGACGAGCTCTGCCTGCCCGGGTTTGGAATAAAAGTTGTCCTTCTTTTAGGTAGACAGCCAACCAAGGTTAATGAGCTCCACCTGCCCAGGTTTTGGATCGGAGTTGTCCCTCTCCTAGGTAGACAGCCAACCAAGACTTATGAGCTCTACCTGCCCAGAAAGTGAAAATGAAAACAGATTGAAAAGTAGAAAAAGAAAAAGACAGGACACCAAGCCAGAACCCAAACCGAAGTATGGGGATACGCCTTTCCCGTCATCAGGGGATCTGTGTGTATGTACCCCCGATGACATCATTGATGTTTCGATCATTCCAGGAGTCAGGCGCCTCTAACCCTACCTAAGCTAATGGGGAATGAAAAAACATTTCCGACAAGGTGTCCCTAGAAAAGGGGTGGGGAAGAAGGGAGAAGGTGGCATAGAAAAGGTAAGTATGAAGAAACAGCAAGATGAAGAAAAAGGAAAGACAGCTGAGAAGGTAGAGGATGCTTATACCCTCACTCTGGTGTAGACCAGTCTCTCACCTTGGTGGTACATGTAGGATGAGTGGAATGTGAGGGAGCTCGGAGCTCGGTGTCATCTTGTACAGTCGCATTGGTGTTTGAAGACGCACAGAAATGGCATTTCAGGAGCTGTCGATATGCACGTCTGCAAGTTAAAAAAAAATTATAAAGTTATACAAAGTTCAGCAGACCCATGGCACATTTCACGGCGCACTTCCAAATACAGTTAATCTTCCTTGACATGGTAAAGAAAAATAAGAAATATACTAGGCCTAATAGGTTATAGACCTAATCATACATGTAGGTGTGTGTTCAGGAGTGGATTATGTTACTTTCCTCAAGCTAGCCCTTCAAGCAATGCAGCATTCTCCACACCCAACTGTTGCACTAATCACCATTGGTGTCGCGCATTAATGTATCCTGACCACATCGCGTGCTTGAAACTATCTTCTTCGAAAATACGGTCCGAAAAGGTCAATTTTATGTATTAAGGTACTCACACATGAAATGTTAGCTTCTTGAGCAACTGTCCTCCAGGACCCCTCCTCCGTTTTCTATTTTGGCACCTTGCTGTTGCACAATTTGACTCCATTATGGGCCCCATGAAGGTTCATGACCAGCAGAAATACTAGCATTCTACAAAGTGATCGCCACGCTGACAAAATGCGCGTTTCAAATTTTTGCCTCATTCACGTGACTAATGGCGGCGCCCTGTTAAAACGCGCGTATCAGACGCGCGTCCGATCTAGTTTTTATTATTCTATATCTATGGTACCATCACGGCGCTGAGGTTGCGCGTTAAGCACGCGGGCGTGTGCGCGGTCTACAAAGGCCATGAAACAGAGAAAATACAAGCATGCGCATTGCAAAGCACTTCGCAAAGGACCCTTGAGAAATTTTGTCGTAGGTCTGGACCTCGGTCAAAATCTCTCAAGGATTCACCAGGGACGTCGGTCACTCTCAAGCATTGGTGTCCTTTCACACGATGACACTTTTGTAAGATTTCGCAATCTTGAGAAAATGTCTCAATGGTTGAGAGTTTTTTTGGCGTCGTGTGAAAAGGGCTTCAATGTGTCAGTTTGATCAATTAATTAAGCACAGGACAGCTCATTTGAATATTTAATTATTCAATTTTGTTCGCAGCGTATCTTCGAACGGCAACTGCTACGGAAATGATTCTTTTTGCAAAAGCTTTGCTACATCACGTAGTTGTGCATGCTGCTACGAAAATGACCATGACGTCATTTAAAAGGCTGATTTTTTGTTAGCAGCATGTCTCGAGAACGACAAATGCTATGTTAATGATTCTTTTTTGCAAAAGCTTTGTTACATCTTGTAGTTGTGCATGCTGCTACGAAAATGAACATGACGTCATGACGTAATCAAAAAGGCTGATTTTTGTTTGCAGCTTATCTCGAGAACGACAAATGCTATGGTAATGATTCCTTTTGCAAAAGCTTTGTTAGATCCTCTAGACATGCATGCTGCTTTGAAATTGTATGACGTCACGGACAAGTCCATAATGATAGCGTAACGGCAGCGGCGTAGCTACGGGGGGGCCTGGGGGGGCACGTGCCCCCCCACAAATTCGGCGTGCCCCCCCAAGTGCCCCCCCACAAAAAATCGTGGGTATAGAAAAAAAAAAGCGTTATCTGTAGGGTATGATAGCTATAAAGGAAATAAAAACAACTTAACAGCTTTAACTGTTCCAAAATGATATTTTTTACTTTCAGCAAATGTTCCTGAGTTCTTAAAACCCTATACAGTGAAGAAATCTGTGCAACATTTCAGTGTAAAAATGCAATTTTCTTACGCGCTTACGGGAACTTCAAAACAGCCCATCTGCCATTTTGTCTGGTTTGGCTATAGTTAGTCTGGTCCCCAGATTGAATTTCTCCCGCTCAAGAGTGTTGGATTAAAAAGAAATAAAGAAGTAATAATATAATGAATAAATTTATCGGAACAATTGCTTCCAAAATAAGGCTCAGATTGCACCAAAGAATATCTAGAACCCCTGAGCTTCCAGGGCCCTTAAGCGGGCCCTGGACCCCGGCCGCAAGTCCTTCGCGCTTATCCATGATTTTCCAGGGAGCGTGGAAATAAAATGCACCAATTCAATAGCGACGGATGCGTTTCACGGCGATCAAAGCTAGCTAATTTTGTCTCCCCCCCCCTTTTAAGCTCTTTTGGAGTCTTTCTGTTTCCCTTTTATTTTATTTTTTTCTTCTGTTTTTTGTTTTGTTTTTTGGCTTGAAGAAAAGGCTGCCCCACGCCTTCTGGATCTGCCCCCCCCCCCCCGCATTTCTCATATTTTGCAAATCTCCAGTTTTGAAAAAATTCCGGGTGCCCCCCCACAAAATTCCAAGGCCCCCCCAGTGCCCCCCTGCTGAAAAAATCCTAGCTACGCCGCTGCGTAACGGGCGTCTTAAGCTCAGTACAGTAGCACTGGTTAAACGCCAAACAATCTTACGTTGGGTTGGGAGGTCGAGTTGCCAGTAATTGACCTCATCTTCGGGATCACAAGCAGTTACCTGAAATGATAATAGAGTGTCCTATGCTGCCAGAGGATGGCGTAGATAAACCACTAGACAACGAGAGCCATCAAAACGTTTTGGAGAATGGGTCAAATTTGCTCCACCAACAAAATGTTTTTCAATTAACTCCACAAGATGCCCGGAAAAGACATCACTCCATGGACCGGCACAGGATATCACACGGGAAAGCAAGATCACCGACCTCACCTCACCGATCTTGAAGTCCAGCTGCGCGCCTAAAATGTTGAGAGTGCAGCCTGATCAGCTTGCAGTTGGCCCTGAACCGTCACGTCATCGAGCTGCATGGGGTGAAAACCACGTACAAATTTTGTCAGGGCACAAGTTACAATAAAAAAGAACGACTTGGGACGACACCTCACCAATTGCCACTCATCTATGAAAGGAACACCTCCAGCAACAGAGAAGGAGAAGACACCGCGTACATCCCTGGAGAGAGCTCGGAGTGTGGAGGTACCGAAAACAGCAGAAATGCACACACTACTTGTACTCCATCTGCATTGTCCCTGTGTCCAACAGCTGAGGACATGGATTTTGATGCATAAACAAGAGGTTCTTCTTACCAATTATTAAATACAGACGTCACCTCTGAGACACGTCACAAGTTAACAGAGACAACTACGGAGGGGCGAGTCTTCGAAGGTCGAGCATAGCGGCGTAGAACTGTGGAGATATACAACGAAGGTAGCCCGGTGGTGGAGATCCGACCGCGGAGGACTTCCTGGACACAATTTCACACAAACCTGGAACATTGGCTACCCGGGAGTGACCTTCATGACAGCCTTTTCCACCCTGTTGCGAACTTTTCTAAACTTTGATAAAATCTTTGTTTAATGTCGCTTTTTCGATAGTTGCTTGTTTCAAAAACGTTGAGTTTTTGTTTTTTGAAAAATCTGTTTACACGAATGTAAGACGAAGTCTTTCTCCGTGGGAGGGGATGATGTAAGATTTGCCACAAGGTGGAGCTGTCTGATTTTTGGTTCTGGGTACGGGTAGTAGGCAACAGCCGACAGTGGGTGGTGTCGGATGAGTGTGTGGAAAAAGAGGGGAAAGACTGAGAAGCTCTATATGCTGGAAACTCGACGGGTTTGAGTAGTCACTGAGATAACGCACAAAAAGTGAGAGAGATAGACCGAAAGTAAAGAGGAAAATTCTACAATGCAAGTAATAATTAGATAACAGAAATTGAACAAAATATGAATAGCTGTCTGGGGGGAAAATACGGGTTGGTACCGGTGCGTGGATGTCGCTTGCACGTGGCCGGGCCGAGCTCGATGTCGTATGAAGCGAGTGCCGGCGCATTGGCCAGTAGTGAGCCCACTAACACCTCCAAACAATGGCCCTCTACGTCCCTGCCCCCCAAAAAGTGCAAATAATAAATATATTCGTGAAATAACCACAAGGGAAACTGACTGAGTTTTTTAAATCATTGAAAAGTGAAATTTTCTTTGTTCACTTTTCAATGACAAATAATAAATAGATAACCTTTGAAAATCACTGAAGCGGAGAGAGGGGTTTTCCAGTTTGTGGATTTTGTTCACGAATGACCCAGGTTTATTCACTAGCTGCAGATTTACTTCCAACTAGTTGATTGCAAGCTCCAAACCTGGGGAAATTTACATGACTATTAAGGGCATTATTATAGACTACGGTAATTGAGCAGTCTTGTTACGCCAGGCGTATGGTGTTACACGGTACACCCTCCACCCCTTATGGAGTACGATTCCGTCCTATAGCTTGCACTCGGCTCTGATATGTACACAAGCTATGGGAATTGCTACCGAAATTGGACGGAGCAATCTGATTGGTAAAGAATACAGATGTATGAATATTCATGAGACAAGAAGTCCACGAGTATATAATTAGCATTATTTCATAAAGGTTGTCACAATTATTTTAGATTTTAAACATGCGCACACTACATCCTTTGAAGACCGTTCAGGTAATTCATGGTCGTTAACGGGAGACTCGTCGAAACGCGTCATAACTCCAAGCAAATATTAAAAAAGTGTCGAGGTTGTTATTGTCTGGTTCCCAGATCAGGAATCTCCGACTATAGTCTGTCAATTATAAGATTTCTAATAAGAGTCGTCGGGGAATCTTTGGGCAGGCAGCCATACTACTAAAGATTGTTAAACACGCATATTTTGCGGTTATGGATCCCTGCTCATATTTGAATAATTGCCGAATCATTTAATCATTGCGTTTGTATCTGCCTTGTACTGAAAAACAATTTCCAACCAATACGCACTTTGCCCAAGAACATTGTCAATAGTCTTCTGAGGGCCTCTTCTCGGTGTTCAACAATTACATGGCAACCAATACAAACGACAAGAAGAATTTTATTGAATAATTTTATTCTAAAAGTAAAATCATACTCAATTCAATTGTTTTTAATACGTTTAACATGTTTTGCATAGACACCTGTCCGTCCCACACTTTAACAATAATAATAATAATAACAACTAGATGTGTTTGTTGACAAACACTGAGCTGTTTCGCGTATGTTTTTATAAATAATATGAAAAACAAACATGAACGCAATTGTCCCAGTACAGAGAAATTGCGGTGTTTTAATTGTCGTAAACAACTATTTAAGGAGCGTCGTCACTCGTCCATACACACGGCCATGAGAGACACAGAAATGGCAGAGTCTACTATAGGCCAGCGCGTAAAGTATGTATGGTTGTGCATGGGCGGTGAAAACAGCAAAATGACTGATTTTCTAGCTCGTCGTACTACGTTTACATGTACACAATTGGCCCACTACTATGGATAGCCATATCAGCGGTCCAAGAATTTCCAAGGCCCGTACGTGTTTTGTGTTATGTTTGACTCTAAATGGCAACATTATTGATTAAAAATAATCAATAAAAATTCAATCGATGACGTCATCGTGACGACACTTCACATTAAGGATACTAGTACTATTTCCTACCTACCCACCAAGTTTCATTTCAATCGGATTCTCGCTTCTATGTGTTGCCGGGAAAAAATGGCAAAATTAATTATTCAAAAATCAATAAAAAATCAGCCGATGACGTCATCGTAACGTCATTTCACATTTTTAATACTAGTATAATTCCCTACCTATCCAATAAGTTTCATCACCATCGGATATTGCCTTATATGTTAATCTGAAAATCGGCTTTTTGATGACGTCATCATGACGTCACAACTTTTTTGTATTTTGTGGCATGTGCCTTTAGCCTAACAATCATTTTGCAGAAAGAATTTCGAAAATACCATTTGTCGTTCATGAAATATACAGAAAAGGTCCAAAAATTGAATAATTCGTATAAAATCACATGATGACGTCATCAACACGTGACTGCAATTTTTGTCTATAACACGTCCCCATATACTTACATACCAAGTTTGAGTTGCATCGGACATGCTGTTCCGGAGATAAAGAGCCCTAAAATTTGCACTTTTATGATGACGTAATTGTGCACGTGATGACGTCACGATGACGTACTTACGCGGGACACTATTCGGGGTGATGGTCTAACTATGTGCCAAGTATGAAGTTGATCGGAATTGGCATAATGGTAGAAGTGACTTGTAGAAAATCCCTGTGTAAAGTCTATGGGAAAAAAGTGGAAAAAGAAAAAAAAAAAAAAAAAAAGAAAGAAAAAAAAAAATAACAAAAACAAAAGCTGTTCCGCTGCATGCGAAACAGCTAATAATGGATACTTATAAGGCGCCGGTATCCGCCATGTTTGGCGATGATGGCGCACAATACACAAAATTACAATACAAAAACCCAACAGGAAATTAATCAGCATTAACAATACACTGGTACCAATTACAGTAGCGTAAGGTTTATATTTGAAACTGTCACAGATAATTATGTACGCACCCTCGATAAACAAAACAACTACCGGTATAGACACACACACAAGCACACCCCAAACACATTGTTGTTAAAAGAAAAAAAATTCCATATCCAAACATTGCAATTGATTTATCAAGACCGGCGAACAATTATTTTGAGAGAATGAAATCGTTTTTTTGTCAAGAAAAGGGATATTTCATTTTCAAGTGAACAATCGTCCCGGGGGCATTTTTATACCTAATTTCTAAATTAGCTGTCATCTCGGGTGCACCGTATTTTTCCTTGAATACAATGATATAGTTATAAAAATTATAGAAATACTTTTTCTATCTCAAATAAAATGAAGAGTCATGCTAGTCATTTTATGTGACCCTTTTCGCATTGCTCATGCCTGTATGCACTCGAATACCATGTAGGTAAATAATATAAGGGTTCATTGTAATGACAAACACATGATGGTAAACGCATGACCTATATGTTTGGCTTGCCTTTTCATCCATTAATAATAAACCACCATGATATGACACGTTTAGTTGGTCCAAGTACCGTTCATCTAAAAGTACCCATGCAGTTGCACTAAGTTGCAGTTGAACATTTGTATAGCTGTGGTTCTCGCGTGAGAAGAGAGACTGCTACATCTGAAGCTACACACACAATCACTGACTGTTATCTAGGAAGGACAAGTATTTAGGAAGACTACACTAAAATCACACAAAATGATGGACAAGGTATGTATGTTCATTTTGAAATTGTTATGAAACACCAGTTATACAAGAGAACAAGACATTCAGACATGGTGTCTCAGTAATTTGATGTACATGTACCTGCATTGTAAGCGTTAACAGACATCAGCTGTCTCGCATCAAGTGGTTTAAAACTTTTGTCGGACTGTAGGCCTAGATTTTAGTTTCGATCAAATTCGATGGTTATAATTATGATGCATGTCATTAATGTTGAATGAAGTCGGTACACGTGTGAAAGTTTTGAAGTGTGAAATGAATTCGCGGATAATCTGTCCTGTTCTTAAAAAAAATAATTCAAAGCTTGTTGTTTGGCGGGGCGGACATTTTGATTATTAAAAACAAAATTGACAATTCGTGTTTGTGTTGACAAAATCGGGTTCGACTTCATTGTGCGTTTTGCTGTAATAATTTTTTTTAAGCAGCAACCTACATATGACTTTGTATACATGTATTTGAAAGTGGTAATCTGTACAACCCTCATTTGCAGCCACATTTACTTCTCTTGGTGCGAATACATGTGGGTCAAAATAAATGTATTTCAAAACTGCAGATAAAACAAACCACGAGCTGCATTATTTCAAATAAATCATATTATTCATAAAGAAAAATAAGCCATTTCCCATCTTGCCGCCTTTAAAGATGCAACGGTTGTTTATACCATACGTTCTGGTTGGTTCATCTGAAAGTATTCAAACTTTCCAGATTTTATGGAATTGATGAATTCGTGAATGTGAGTCTTGTCATACATGTAGTAAGTAAATATCATTTGTACACAATACCTAATAACAAAATTAATCATAAAATACCACAATTATCAAATTGTTTATTTTCATCTTGGTAACAACACTGAGACGTGAATGTCAAAACCGTATCTTATTTCGTTCTGTTTGTATTTGTAGTCAAATGCGCCTAATATCAATTGTAACTTGATACCCGATAACGCCAGCATGATGAAATTGCATAATTATGATTATTTAGGGGTCATGATCTACAATTCTGATATGTTTCAAGTTTATACCTTGTTTCTGTCTACATGAAGTCCTAAAAACAGTATATATATAAGACTTTGCCGCAATTATTTCTTTTCTTTTTTGGAGGCTGAAAATTGGTTAAAAGGAAATTTTGAAAATATCGTGATCGTATTTTGCTGGGAAGAAATTTGTAAAGGGGCATAGTGACGTTGTCAAGATACCTGACATGCACATTGCCATGAAACTATGGGAAATACTTACACAAATCATAGAAAACCAATGAAATGATAACATTATCACTTTTCGGGACAATTTGTGAAATTAAGCTGATGCGTTCCCTTTGCCTTCCACCTTCACCGATGTGTATTTAGTTACATAAGAGGTAATTGTTGAAGGAGCAATAACATTACACACAGCAGCTAGCTATAGGGAAACAAGCAACAATTCTGAGTCAACCTTTGATTTGAAATGCACATACAATAAACTCCGCGGCTTTTATGCCTATACTGTGTTAACAAGTGTCATGTATGTTGTCACATAAAGAATGCAGGGTAAAAGTAAATAAAGGCTGGTCTTGCAAACACAATAAGCCCATGTCAGTGTAGTCTTGTTCAAGACGGTATTATGTAGTTGTACCTGGCCAACAGATCGCACGTACGTGTACGTGTCAACACAACAAACGACCCGAAATAACGTCTACGCCACACACACAAGCCTCTGTTTGTAGCTCTATGGTAATACCGTCTTGTCCATTTACTTCAAACTTCCCGGAAAATTCCGGGCAATAACCCCCCGCGAAGTCGGCGCATCATGACGTAGCCTTATTTGCATTAATATACATGTATGTAGACAATTTGCATGGGGATGAAGTCTAGTACCGCAACGACGTCGCAAGCATGCAGTACGAATACACACGTGTATTTAAGTACTTGTAAATTACATGTGCCGTACCGTGCCTACATTGATATCGTACCATGGCTGCTGACGGCCGATCGTATTGAATTTGGAGGCCTTGGATTTTGCAACACAAATGTCGGGGATTCGAGAGTTTTCCGGAGAACAACAAGCTAGGCTCCTAGACAACTTGGGAATGGAATAAATTTACTAACCGTGCCCCTCGAAATCATTCCGTGTCTTCATGGAGCCCGGGAACAGACTCCATGTATCATAATTCAGTGAAATTATTTGATTCATCCCTTCATTCATTCATTTATTTTGGCAACATACAAAAGTACTGTACACATGAAATACACAATAAATAACGAATAACAAAAGCCAAGGATAACCCAAAAAGCTGTAAAATACGGCTTATTCATATCCTAAAATTTCTCGAAATCTTTTTGTGCCGCATGACAGTTGACCGAAGTATAATCAAGCCATGCCTTTGGTAATGACCATGGAGCTATATGTTGTTATTGCTCCATGGCAATACCGGTTGCTACTGAGTTTCAAACGACCGTCATTACGTGATATGCACACGGTATCACGCCATACCACGTGCGTGGATTGGACGCTGACCAAAACAGCGCATTGCACCCCGTTGTTGACCTCAATGAATATGCAATTTTTACCCACAGAGGTCACGCTCAGTCTTCGTCACGTGACACCAGAGTAAACCAACAAGATGTTGATTTTTCGTAGGGCGGTGGAATGGTCCACTTTGTTCACGTGGGTCGGGTAATTGTTTGGAAGGACTAGGGCATAATCAACGTCTTGGACAAGACTAATGTCAGTGCAGTATCTGTACCTTGTGAGTCTTACATTGTTCATGAATTACTAGATCCGAACGCCAAGCCCTCCGAACTCTTGGTTCCGACTCTTCCATCCACATCCTCAAAGCTGACAAAGGCAATGCAACAGTAGTAATGGATCGCACGGATTATTATAGCAAAGTACAGGACATCCTTCAAACTGGTACCTACCAGAAACTAAAGAAGAACCCGATCCCATCAGTTGAAAGGGAGCTAGCAGCGAAACTCCTATCACTGAACAGAAACTCAGGAATCCCTTATAACACATACAGGAGCCTCCGCCCATCGAGCTCAACATGCCCATGATTCTTTGGCCAACCAAAGATCCACAAGGAAGGAATCCCACTCCGACCGATTGTATCCTCCCGGGGTTCCCCGACCTACAACCTCGCCAGATACCTTACACGGATACTAAACCCACTGGTTGGCAACACACCACACAACGTTCCTAATTCGGCCTATTTCATACAAATAATAAAAGGAACTAAAATGGAACCCAATGACAGACTCGTGAGTTTTGATGTTAAATCATTATTCACCAATGTTCCATCTGAAGAAGCATGTATCGCCAAGACACGACTTCAACAAGACCAAACCTTGGCAGAACGAACCAGCCTAACGCCAGACCAGATCCATGATCTACTACATACATGTGTGTCCTCGACATACTTCCAATGGAGAGACAGCTTTTACCATCAAACTGTTGGTACACCGATGGGATCTCCAATATCCCCAGTCCTTGCCAATAATTTCATGGAAGACTTCGAACAAACAGCTATTCAAACCGAAACTCTGGCTTCGATATGTCGATGACACTTTCATCATCTGGTCACATGGCAACAACAAACTCAATGAGTTCCTGGAACACCCACAAATCCAATTTACCATGGAGACCGAGACATCAGGAAAGCTACCATTCCTGGATGATTTGATAGCAAGGAGGAGTGATGGTTCCCTATGGCACATGGTCTATAGGAAATCGAC
The DNA here is from genome assembly GCA_963971285.1 of Astropecten irregularis. NCBI lineage: Eukaryota > Metazoa > Echinodermata > Asteroidea > Paxillosida > Astropectinidae > Astropecten > Astropecten irregularis. The sequence goes on from OZ020256.1 coordinate 9,113,791, forward strand.
ACACACTGATCGATACCTCAATGCATGGTCATTCCATCCTCCATCAGTTAAAACATCTGTAACCCGGACTCTAGTCGAAAGGGCACACACGATATGTGACAACCAAAGCCTTAAACACAAGTTATCTCACATCAACTCGGTGTTACGAACCAACGGCTACACACCTCGGAACCGAAAACATCCTGTTACGGAGAAATCATTACCGAACCAAGTTGGAACCGATACTAATATCGCCATCCTACCATATGCAGGCCAGGCTTCCTATAAGATCAAGAAAATCCTTAGACAAGCCGATATTAAGGTTTTCTTCAGAAGCGGCAAGAAACTGGAATCTTCACTTATCATATACTGTATATTGGTGAGATAGGACGGGATTGTAATACCAGGCTCATAGAACATAGAGCACACGGCAGGAAAGGCGAATTGGACAAATTGGCCATTATCAAACACTCGACCACAGCAGACCATGACATTGAATGGCAACATGCTACTCTCATAGTGAAAGAATCTAATTGGCACACTCGGCGCATCAGAGAAGCCATAGAGATACATAAGCATTATACTGTCCCACTGGACATTGGTCTTTCTGAACAACATTTGGCACCCTATCCTCCCACACAGCCAAAGCCATGTCCAGCCTACTACTGACACACCTGACCGAACAGGCAATCCTCACTCACACAATACACCCCAGCGAGCAGCCACTTGAACCACACACACTCCAGTGAGCACCAATCAGAAAAGCCCTTCCACACATCGGATTCTCACACACCCTAGTGAGCACCAATCACAAAGCTCCTCCATGGAATCACATAATAAGGACCTCACATCCCTCATTTCAATCGTCTCCTGATGAGGACTAGAGCAGACTAGTCGAAACGTTGAGAACTAATTGAGAGAAGTGCGAACGATTATCTCTATTAGAAATAGAGATATCTCTATTGTAATTAGCTTTAGACGTCAGCAGGTCGCCCTCTACGTTTGAGTGGTTTCAAATCGCGTCTTAATACCTGTACTCCCGCAGTGGTTGTTTACCTTTGCGAAGTTTATGTATCTTTTTATGGCACCAGTCTTTCATCGAGATGTCGCCTAATCTGGCGAATTTCTCTTTGTATTCGATGTTCTAAAACGTCCCTTAATCTAGCAATTATAATTGAAAATGCATGGGCCTGAAAGTAAATTACTTGATGCATGATGGGACGCGCGTGCCCCTTGGCTCACTGAAACTTTGTGGGTGACGTTACAACGACCACTCCGACCGGAAACATTATTTATTTATTTATTTATTTATTCCATTTCTTTACCCAGGGTATGCCCAAACAGTTTTAAAAACTGGTTTCCATTGGGGCCCTGCATATATTACAAAATGTTGAATTAAATAAAAACTAAAATAAAATTGTAAAACATCACAACACGCGAAAATGGTAATTAATATTTACAAATTATATACAAATGGGGTTAGAGGGAGTTAATTGAACAGGTAAAAAAAAAAATCTTATGAATTTATTTTAACGATCAACCAATAAGGCAAGATTCCTGATCCTGGAATGGGCGAAAACCCCGCGTGAAAAAACCCAGTGGGAGAAAAAAAGTGGAGGAAATTCCCATTCGGCTCCAATATGGCAACCAAGTATTAAACCCCATAGATCAGCACAATTGATTATTACAAATGAAAGGCCCGACGTATTTCTTTTTAAATGTATCTAGTGAGTCCACTGTTCTGAGTTGTTCGGGGAGGTTGTTCCATATGTTTGCACTGCTTACAACGAAACTTTTGACATAGCACTCCTTCTTGGCTAAAGGTACTTTCAATGCCTTGTTGGTTGATTGCCTTGTTTCACGAATATGTCCATTAGGTGCAAATAGATTTGTCATATACAAAGGTGTCAATTTGTTTAGACATTTAAAGACAAGAATGGCTTTCTTAGACTTCACTCTTTCAGGAAATGAGACCCAGTTTAGTCTGGCAAACATATCTGCTGAAGGGGTTAGGGTGGTACATTTTAGGATCATTCGTGCAGCTCTTTTCAAACATTTGTTGAGAGTGTTGTCGTGAGAAGCAAACCTCCCTCCCCATACTGTGCAACAGTATTCTAAGGTCGGCATGACCAAGCTAACAAAAAGTGTGAGCAGGCTTTTCTGTGTAACACAGTCGCGAATTCTATTTAGCATACCTAGTTTGGACGATACTGTTTTTCTTACGTATTCAATATGTGGACCCCAACTTAGTGTATCGTCAATAATAATTCCCAAGCATTTACAACACTTTTCTTTAGTAATAGGTTTGTCAGCAATATATACATTCAGTTCTGCATTACAGATTTTCTGCCTAGTACCAATAAGCATACATTTGGTTTTGTTTGAGTTGAGTCTAAGTTTGTTTCTTAAACACCAATTGTTGACTCTATCAAGAGCTGCGTTCAGACTCCTTTCAACTTCATTAATAGAGGATGAGCTGCACGTAAGAGTGGAGTCATCAGCATACATAAATAGGTTACAATTGGAGGGAATACAAGATGGTAGGTCACTTGTGTAAATAATAAATAACAGAGGACCTAAAATTGACCCCTGTGGAACACCAACGTTGAGTGGCAGGTCTTTCGATATTTTGTCATCAAGTTTTACCGCCTGACTACGACCACTAAGATATGACTCAAACCAATTGATTACAGAGAACGACATATTCAGCCTTTTGAGTTTATCTACAAGTATTTCATGATTAACACAGTCAAAAGCTTTGCTTAGATAAATGAAAACACTACCCGTAACTTCACCTTTCTCCATAGCTTGGAAACACTTGTTTGTTAGATCATGGAGGATGGTTTCAGTTGAATGCAATGGTCTAAATCCTGATTGACAACTGGGAATCAGACTATTTTCTTCAAGGAAGGTGTATACTTCTGAGTGCACCCATCTCTCTAAAATCTTGGAAACGATTGGCAGTATAGATATGGGTCGATAATTACTTGAACTGCATTTGTCTCCTCCCTTGTGAATTGGTGTTACCAGAGCATGTTTCCAGTCTGCAGGATATCTCCCACATCTTATGGAAAGGTTGAAGATATGAGTTAAACATTTAGTAATATATGGAGAGGCTATCTTAACCATTTGAACACTAATACCATCCGGACCTGTAGTTTTCCCAACTGACATTGACGATATTTGTTTTTGAACGAACTCTTCAGTGATGTCAGGTATTACACATTGGTCATCTATTGAGTTATCGGAGATAGGGACGTAAGAATTGTCCTCTTCTGGTTCGCTTGGAAGGTCCTGATCAGCCAAGCGTTGCCCTATCGTAGAAAAATATTCGTTAAATATATCTGCAATTTCGGTTGAATCGTCAATATTTTCCCCACTTTCGAAAAGGATAGAGCTAGGAGTGCTTTTCTGTTTCTGTGGAAGAACCTCTTTTAGTTTTTTCCATAGCATGGACGAGTTGCTTTTATTTTGTTCAATGGATGAAGCGAAATATTCACTTTTCTTGGTTCGAATTTCGTTGGTAACTGTGTTCCGCAGCTTTTTGTATTCATCCCAGTGAATTTGAGAGCCTGAGCGTTTGGCTGTCTTGTGCGCGCGATCACGCTGACGCATAAGTTGCAGAATATCCCCATCAAGCCAAGGTAAGGGGGTACCTCGAATACGTTTCGTTTTAATTGGTGCGTGGAAGTTAATAATTCTCATAAATATGGAGTGCCACATACCCCACGATTCATCTACATCGTGACAATTTAGGACACTTTGCCATGGTGCATTAAGGAAATCTTCTTTTATCGCGTCGCTATCTATATCTTTATAGCATCGAAAATTAATTGAGCGGCCTTTCATTCTAGGAGTTGTCCAATTATGTGTAGCGTAAACAAGATAGTGATCACTTAGTAGGACTGGAAGGACGCCACATTCGTTAATGAGCTCCGGGTGGGAGCTGAAAATAAGATCGATAGTGGTTCGAGTGGTTCGAGTGGATTAATAGATTAAAACCGGAAGTACACAATGCAGATATCTCTTTTAAGAATAGAGATAAATGTACATGTATCTCTATTCTTAATAGAGATATCTCTATTCCGGGATTAAATATTAACTTTGTAGGCCATATTATTTGCGTCGCGATTTGAAGCGCGACCCAAATAATCACACTTTTTGGTGTGTGTGTGTGTGTGAACGGGCCTTCCATCTATGATTTTACTTGAAAAGGCGCACACACGCACATAGCACATTATAACAATTACGATTATTCCTATGGGGCTAATAGTGTGCAACACATAAGAGCAAACTATCAGACAACGCATTCCTCCTACACCGAAGATCCACATCATAAACTCGTTCTTCTTCGGAAACGCACAGTATAGTCCCCTGCTCGTAAGTCTTCTTGCGTTCCGTCACCCAGCCAACTCTCTATAGGCACTGGAAGAAATTTATGTTAAAGAACTGTACAGCATGCAGAACTTCTGACCAATCAGGTTACAGATAAAAGAAAAATGACACTCTATTTATTTACAGTATTCTACTAAAACAAAAGCAACACCCAACAATTAATTCACCTGCGACAACATCCGACAGCCGGTCCATTACCAAGTAGGGTCCTTCCCATCTGGACATGAGCTTTGGGGGTAATTAGTAAAAAGTAAATTTCTAGTGCCTCGCGGTCTTCTTTAACTGTTTCCTGGGTTGGTCGTGCGCCACCTGCATCAGTCTGCGCAGGTGTTGTCCATAGTAGATATCGGGCTCACCTCCTGCTCGTGGCGTCTCCGTGGTCAAATCCACTGGTAGGGTCACCGGCGCACCCAGGATTTTGTCTTGGGGGGGGGGGGGGGCTCAAAGAAAATTTTTCTCCCACAAAACATTTTGTGACTCCCCCCCCACTCCTTCAAAGAAAATTTTTCTCCCACAAAACATTTTGTGACTCCCCCCCCCCTTCCTCCTCCTCCTCCTCCTCTCCCTTTCCCCTCCACCCCCCCCTTTTTTTTTTTTTCGTTTTTTTTGGGTTTTTTTTCGTTTTTTTTTTCCAGGGACCCTCTTGGGGGGGGGGGGGGGGGGGGGGGGGGGGGGGGGGGCTCAAGCCCCCCGAGCCCCCCCCCCCCCTGGGTGCGCCACTGGGTAGGGTCACTTCCCGGCCAAGCATCAACATGTTCGGGGTTTCGCCAGTGGATTCTTGCGGTAGGCCGCCCTGTATGCAAAGGTTATCATCATTTTTCTCTGTGCCAGAAGGCACACAAGGCCAAGACATCATTCCTCCACTGAGTTCGGTCTGCAGCTGCACAACGTGCTGAGTTCCACGTGCTCCAGCCTGCGCCGTTCCGCTTCACCACCATTCGCCGCCAAGTTGTTTTTGGGCGGCCCCGTTTCCGTCTTCCTTCAGGTGTCCATCTAAGGGCCACAGCACAGTCATCTCTCCTGTCCTTCCTCAAGACATGGCCAATCCAATTCCATCTCCTTCTCACCTCCTCGCTGATTTTGTCTGCCCCTGCCATCTCTAGAACTGTTTTATTGGAGACATGTTGCTGCCATCGAATCTTGAAAATTCTCCCCAGGCACTTGGTCTGGAAGATGTCCAGTTTCTCTTCCTCTCCCTCTGTCAGTTTCCAGGTCTCACACTCGTAGAGTAGGACTGACAAGACCAGGCTCTTGAAGAGCGAAGCTTTGGTCTTTCCGCTGATGTCGCTGGCTTGCCAGATGTTTGATAGCCGCTTCATCTGTGCACTGGCCAAGGCTACTCTCTTCTTGACATCTTCTGTGCCTCCACCATCCTTTGTGACATTTGCGCCCAGATAAGTGAAGTTCTCCACCTCCTCCACTTCATTTTCTCCAACCTTCAACTTGTCATCACTCTTGCTGTTGACTTTCATGGCTTTGCATTTCCGTCCATTCAGCTTTAGCCCAACCTTAGCTGCATTGTCTTCCAGTTTTGCTGTTTTGTGTTGCATGTGATTCATTGCCGAGGACAAAAGGGCGAGACCATCTGCAAAGTCGAGGTCCTCCAACATAGTTGTGAAGTTCCATCTGATTCTAGTTCTCTCACCCTGTACAGTTTTCCGCATTACCCAGTCGATCACCAACAGGAAGAGGAATCCCGACATGCAGCAGCCCTGTTTCACTCTGATAATCACTGGAAACCGGTCTGTTGTTTCATTTTTCCACAATGACGGAGCACTGAAAGTCATCGTAAAGGGTCTTGACCATCTGGATCAGTTTCTGTGGGATTCCATATTGACGCATGGTTGTGGTGGTTTTTCCGGTGCATCCCTGTTGAGCACTTCTTAAAAATGTTCTTTACACCTCTCTAGCCTGGCCTCTTGGCTCTTCATCAGCTCTCCGTTCTTGTTCTTCACTGCTGCTGCTTGTCTGGTGCCCTGTCTTGTCAGCTGCTTTACTATACTGTACAGTTCTTTCTGTCTTCCATTCTCCGCTGCCTTCTGTGCTCTTTCTGCTTTCTCTGACATCCATCTCCTCCTGTCCTCTCTCACACTCTTCTTCACCTCCTTGTCCTTCTCCTTGTACTCTTCCTTCAATCTGTTTTTTATTCTCTCTGAGCGGGTACTGTCAATCTTGGTCTAAATAACTTTCCTCTCTTCAATTAATTTCCAGCTGTTGTCACTGATCCATGGCTTGCTTTTCCCCTTCTTAACGCCGAACACCTCTTCCGCT